>CM043017.1:71240363-71298487 GCA_023690525.1 Holotrichia oblita
AAGAATACTGTGAGTTCAAAATACAAGATTCTTTTGTTTTCGCGGATAAAGTTAACAATATGACTATACCCAATAACTATACTTTAGTATCTTTTGACGTAGTCAGTCTATTCACCAATATACCTGTAGACTTAGTTATCACCATCATACAAGAAAATTGGGGAATTATCGAGTCTACCATTTTCATAAAATTATTACAGTAGGTTTTCAATTGATTTACTTTCATTATGAGGGGCAGTATTATCAACAAATACATGGTACTCATATGGGCAGTGCCCTCTCACCTATTATAGCAGATATAATTATGAACAGCTTACTAAAAAGGCATGTAGTCTAACCACTTTTTGCTTTCGGTTTTTTTTTCAATATGTCGATGACATTGCCTGCGCTCTCTACCTAGGCATGAAGTAGAAAATACATTAAATAAATTGAATGAATTTAACTCAAACCTTAAATTCACTTGCGAAACAGAAATTAATGGCACATTACCCTTCCTTGATACCACTATTGTAAGACAAGAAAATTTAATTAGGTTAAAGTGGTACAGAAAACCTTCTAACTCTAATAGATTGTTGAATTTTATCTCGGTTTGCCCCACAAAATATAAAATTAATTTAATTACCGTACAATGAAAACAAGAATACAGAGAATTAGTCATAAAGATTTTGTCACGCAAGATCTACAATATCTATACAATATTCTCCTTAAAAATAGTTTTCCACCTCACTTAACAAACAGGCTTTTATTTTCTACAGCCACTAGCCTTTTAACTCAAGATCGTAATGATTTGTCTAACTCACGTCATATACAAGATATTAATATTGAACAATCAAAATACAAATCTTTTGTTTACATCCCTGGCCTTACGGATAAAATAAAACTGTTATTTAGAAATAGCAATTTAAAAATCTCATTTACTTCAGCTAATTCGCCAAATTGAAAACCCCGATACCTAAAGAACAACAAAATCATATTGTATACGCGGTTAAATGTAACGATTGTTCTAAATTCTATATTGGTCAAACTATCCAGAGGTGGCGTGAGAGAAGCACCCAACATCGTAGTGACAGTCGAGTAAATCCCAAAAAATGTGCTTTGGCTACACATATACATACCAAAGATCACATTGTAAATTTTAATGATGTCACAATTTTATTTAATGAATCTAATTATACTAAAAAGAATTTGCCTTGAAGTTTTAGCTATCAAACATTTTTCGGATAATATTAATACAAAAGAACAATCTTCAAATTTTACGAATATTTATAATAATTTAATTAAATTTATCAAATTTAAGGATTTACATTAATCTTTTTGGTAGTCTTTTGTGATCTCTTACATTTAAATGTCTTTGTATGGAATGTTATAAATCGTTTTCCATTTGATGTGTTTATAAATTTTTTTTTTTTTTTTCTTCTCGTATATACAATATATTTTCATTGCATTCAACATATTGTTTTTAAAATGTCGAAATTTAAAATCTAACATGTCTGGTTTTGTTTACAAAATTGTTTATCAAATATTTTGCATATGTTTTCAAATTTCAAAAATTCAAAATTGTCAAAATTGTTTCACATTTTTAGAGCCTTGTATTTAGAAAAACGATTATCCTTGTTGTAAGTTATTGTTTCTTGGTTTAAAAATAGTTAAGTTTTATTATATATTTATATACAGGTTTGAAGAAGGATTAAATAAATCCGAAACGTCACGTAGAAGTCTACTGTTTTTCATTTAAATTAAAAGAAGGAACTCATATTCTGCACTAGTTGCAGTAATTTCACATTTTATATATATATATATATATATATCGCGAAAATTTCGCCCTATTGATAACAATCGAAAATTAAGAAGAATTAGTACAGTTAACAGCGCCATCTATTTACTAAACGCGGAACTACAATTACAGACCCCTGTACGGTAGCTAATATCATTACAGTACTTACTATTTTTCCGGTTACAATGGTGGTCGTACACCAGCATGCCTACCAACATAGAAACGCCAAAAAGCATCATTAGCATTGACGTACGCCCGCATTTTTACAATTTTATATTTAAGTAAAGTAAGTGCTTTAGTAAGATTTTTTATGGTTTATGAGTTCTCTAATGTTTGACCTAGTATATTTACCGATGTGAAAGCAATAACAATTTTTTCCCGGACTTAGCAACATATAAACAGGCGTACAAATCTATATTAATTAGTCATACATAAAACTAAAATAGTATATTTAAGTATGAGTGGATAATAGTCAGTAGTAATCATAGTGTCATTAACACGCGCGATTTTTACATATATAGCAAGTGTTTTAATGACAAGTCATCCACGAATACTTTATACTATTTTTTATTCATGTATTTTAAAAGCGTTAGGTATTGGTTTTAATACTAAAAATAGAAATACGAATTAATCACGTAAAATTTTTGTGATCAGATGTGACATTAGTAGACCATTGGTTGCCATGGAAATGAGTAAATTAAAATTAATTTGTAGACAGTCTGTCACAACAGTCATTGTGTTATTGGTGTATGTATCTGATTTTAGCAAGCAAAATGGTTTACCAATAAAAAAATTATTAAAATACAATGAAAATCAAAATTACAGCTTAAGCCATTTGCAGTTTTTAAAAACTTAGGGAACATCACAACGGGTCTGAGATATTTTACCTGTTAAAAAATATAATATTTTGTACTGCTTCAAGGTTACATTTGTAAATATCATTCACGTTCTATACCCTTAAGTCTAAATAGAAAGCCAAACGCGCATACGCGCTGCATGGCACTAGACAACTGCAACAAACATAGTCGACTTTTAAATGTTCCCCATTGCCTAAGAGCAGTTCCATAAGAAATTAAAAAATTATGTGCTCTGGCAAACCAACACATACAGACGTAATATTCGTTTGTTGTATGGTACTTCCCATAAATATAGTCGACTTGCAAAGAACCCTAGCGAAACATCACCTAAGAAAAGGTGAGTAAAAAATTCAGGCAAAAAGTAAATAAATTAAAAAGTTACACAGTCTTTCAAGCTAATGCATGCAAATCTTGTACACTTGCTTTATGTTACTAGTTTCTAGACATGTAGTTCTAAGAAATATAGCCGGCTTGGAGTGGGCTATAAGACAGCACTACCTAACACAAATTTTGCAAAAAATTTAAAAAATCACATGCTCTTTGCTCGAAAGATATAACATGTCTACGAGATCTATATGTTTTGACTTGAAGAGTATATGCTTACAGTAAAGCTACAGTAAAGCATACAAATTTACAATGTGTATATACTTACAAATAATATATCTATATTATGACCTTTATGTACTTACCTTTGAATTCCTGAAATATTTCCAGTTTAGATCAATAAAACAACAATTAATTAAATATGAATTTATTCCAGAACATATAATATTATGTTTTCGTTAATATATTATATGTTCTGGAATAAATTGATATTTAATTAATTGTTGTTTTATTAACCTACAAGTGGAAATATTTCAGGAATTGAAAGATACTCACAAATTTCACGAAATCCTTAATGCTATCTTGGAGATTTCATTTCTGGTACATTGCGAGTTCACAAAATTTCTAAAATCGCAAATGGCTCAAGTTAAAATTCTTATTTTTATTGCATTTTAATATATTTTCAATTGTATGAGTGGCTAGCTCTGAAAAATATAGATTTCTACGACTATGTATGTACGTTTGCATATCTTCGGAAAGATGGGATCCTGTTTGTCCGCTCTTTTCAATCTTCCCCATTGCAGTAAAATTCGTAACACTACAATTTTACGAAGAAAGAGGAGTGGTAAACATTAAGAGTATTTTATTTTCGTGGGATTTTATGTCTCCAAGTCCTTGTATATGTGTATCATGTGATACATTTTTCAACGACACTATTAACCGCGATGGGAAAAGTATTGTATAAACACCGTCTACAAATTTTTAGGAGCAAATTATGTGACATAACTTGCAACTACACTTGCCATTCAAAATGTAATTTGCAAGAAGATTCGAAGAAGTTACAATACAAATTAAAAGTATAAAAATCAGTGCCATCCTTTTTACAAGTTAATTCACTTATAATTATAATAATTATAATAACTCTCGATCGTTGTCTGACACACTTTTTATCTACCTTATTGTATCAAATAAGGCCAATATTTTCGCACTAATGTCTACCAAGTTAAACTCGTTGCATTTACTACAAAGAACCGTTAATTTTCCTCTAGAATGCGTCCGATATACTTATGAGACAAACATAAATGCCCAATGTTCATGTGATAGAAACATGCTTAAATACGCTGAAACTATTATAATCCTCTAGCGATATCAAGCCTGTACCGTAGAGAATATATATCCCGATATATATTCTTGGAGCATTTCGCAACTGGAAGCGCAAGAATTTCATTTAAATTTTATAGTATTCTTGATTGCAATAACAATTCCCACAATTGTTAGCGACCCGCGTCGCTTACTAACGATAGTGTTCCACCATGGTGTATGGAAATTACTACCATTTAAGAAAGTTACTTTAACCTTACCTTGTAAAATTCACATATAGCGTTTACTACGTTTCAAGGAAAATCCAAAATTATAAGATTTATTATTATTTTTTTTAAGTGTACATTTGTATAACAGTCTATCAGATCTGTTACGTTTAGACAAAATTTTAAAAGAAGATATATCGCAAAGTAGCAAAATTAATTCCCAAGATCCCAAGAAAGTTTTTTAGAAAAACCACAGAACCATCCTTTAAAGAAATGGAGTTTATAAATAAATTCCGACTTTTGAGTAATAATGAATAATAATATTAATTTTAATTTTATCGTTACAATTACAATCGAAATTTTGAAGTTCAATTAGCTCAAAATTATAAGTTCTGATTCTAATTAGGGTCCAAACAGTCATACATCGATTGTTCAAAATATATTTTGAGCTGCCTTCTAAAAGCCATAACGTTACTGGCGAGCTAGTCTATATCGAAGATGAAAACATGCGCATCTTAGAATAATAATAAAGGCGCGTAATCTAAAAGAAAATCCTTCGAACAATTTAGCCAAGAATATAAATACGGGTATCAATACGGTTATTCCATTGTAGATATTTAAACTAATCATTTCTTTGAAATCTGAACACGCTTATTTAAATTGAACAATTAGTAGCTACAAAATATGCAGTCAAGTAAAAACAATAATATGCCAAAGGATTTGTTACACTAAAGTGTGGTGTCAAACACGACAACTATAAACTAACTATTAACACATATTCACTGATGTAAAAACATCAATTAAAAAAGATAATCAAAGTAATGTTGTCTATAAATTAGACTGCAAAGACTGTAAGAAATGCTATATCGATCAAACTAAAGAATACTTAAACAAACGACTTTATAATCACCAATACACTATTCCACATATCATCGCCAAAACTATATTGTCCCAGTACTCTAAAGTTAGACATCACTTTGATTTTGAAAAAGAAAAATAATTATAAAGAAGATTGCCTCATTGTTGAAATGATACCTCTGAGAAGAAACAATGCGGTTAATTTTAGAACCAATATTGATAATTTAAGAGTCATTTATATGAATTTAATTCTCCCCCGAATTTTAGGCATTTAAGCTCTTAACTAGGTTTTTTATCATGTTTTCCTTAGCCCTTTAACAGAGTTGTTAGAGCTTGATAAAACATAGATTGATATACAGATAATTCAAATCAGTTTGTTAGTATTGTAGTTATATTAAATTTATATTAATAAGTGTTTTAATATTGCTTGAGAATGTAATCATAATTCGATATGTATTTAAATATTTTTGTTGGTAGGCATTGCTATATGTTTTAATATTATTTGGCATACCTATATTAAATGTGAATGTCTTCCTCTGAAGAAGCATTTTAAACGAAAACATAATTATTTATGTTCCGGGATAAATTGGTCTTTAATTAATTGTTGTTTTATTTGACCTACAAATGGAAATATATTTGGGATCCAAAAATAATCATCCTTACAAAGAAATATATCACGTATACGTAATATTAAGTAATGACATTCTGAAAAATGTCAAGAAAACCCTGATATTCTTAAATACATAAAAAACCCCACCTGAAATTAAACATTTTTCTAAATATTCTATAGCACTGCAACAAAAACATACCATACAGAAGCTAGTCCACTTGAATTTTATCTAGTAAGAGACCACAACAAAATTTCTTAATGTTTTTCTCTGATAATACAAATCTCTCAAAACTTACGTGTTCTTTATAAATCGTATCTACGTACCAACTTACTAGCCATATTTGTTTGGCTTGTCGTATAAGTATAAAATTATAGAGCAAGCGATAAATTCTAGAAACAAAGTATAACAGAAAAGCTTAATCGATTAAATTCTCTTTTGATAATTGCCTAATTTTTCCCGGTGAACACTGGCTATTCGTGGAAACCATTTTGTAAGTTTAAGTTGATTAGGTATATTATTTTTAACTTACAATGTAACATGCTGAAACTTGAACATAAATATTTATTAGATTTTAATTTAAAAAAGCACTTGAAATTAAGCACGGAATTATTTCAATGTTCATCTATTTAATCTGTTAGGGATTCATAAAACATCATACAAAAACAATAACTGCAAATATTTATTTCATAAAATATATAATTTGAATCAGTAACTTAATTCTTTCTAATGCAATTAAAAGTGTTTCTTATATTACAAATAAATTCTCACACTTTACCCTAGAAGAGGTTGTTTATATCCCAGACATAAAGAATTACTCATGCGTTCATATAATTGTAAACGGCAGTATATGTAAGAAACCAGTCATTGCTGGTTACTTAATTTGGATAACGTATCATCAAAATATAGAACTGTTTTTTTGCACTTGGGAGAAAGCAATTAATCAGCAACCAGAAAGCCGGTTGTCCATTTCTCCATATCAAAGGATACATAATATGTTCAAATGTTAATGATATCTTCCCTCTCTCTCTATCTATAACTTTCGAATTTTGTACTATATACATACATATGTTTTCCAATCGAACCACATATAAATCTTATAATTTGTCTTCAGTTCTGATGGGTTTTCTATCCTCTCTTGATAGAATGCCGTTATAATGTATTTGCATATCTACTTGTATTCCGTTTTTGGTGTCGTTACATTCAGTAATAGGGTTTAGTACAACTCGGGTGACTTTATTTGTCCCTTCAGTATATCCTCCTGTATATAAACACTAACATTGCGACTGCAGCAAGGATTGTATGGACGCAAGACCGCCGTAGTGGGGAGGCAGAACGAAGCCTTGGACCCGGGCCAAGCATCGGTGCAGCGGCAGTTAGCACGAGGAGCTTCATGCTCCAAGGCTGCTTACCAGCAACCAACACCAAGTCAAATATGTACAGAAAAATGCACTAACTCTACGAATCCTTACGATGAGCCCTCAATATCAACAAAAGTACACAGAGACAAGGAATATGTGCTAAGGTAAGATTGCAATATTTCGTGTGCGTTTACGCTCTTTTTGAACATATTCCGAACTTTATTTTGAAATAAAATTCGAAATAGCTTTAATCGCATCCAATGTTAAAATGTTTATTTTAGATCTATGTGTATTGAATTATAAAAGCTTCGTTGGAAAAATATCATTTCAGATTTTTGTTTACATTTTATAATATATAGATAAACATATACGTATAGGTACAACCTTAAATTATGCTATTTATATTGAAGTAGGAAATAAAATTGCATCTGTACTTATATTTTTGTTAATGCTGCATTCATACTAAATGTGAAAACTCTCTGACCCATTTTTGTAATTTACGATTCCGCAAGATATCTCAACCCAACCTCTATCTCTTTCTACAATCTACCTTTTTTGGATGCTGGCGTAATATTTGTTTTAACTTTCCATCCGACTTAGCAAATTCAAAATTCTTCCTCATTTAATTAACGGAGATACATATGTATAACGAATTTAAATATATATGATATGTAACAATTATAAATTATCAATAGTTCTATATTCACAGAAGTGCGCAGATTTAAAACTGAACGCAATATATGTATAAGCATAACTACAATCTACTGCAATGTCGCACTCATTAATTAAAGAAATCCATTTTACCAAATATTAGCTGCATACGGTTTAGATCATACTTCGTATAAATTGTTATTTTGGTAAACAGCATATTTATTGTTCTTCGGCAACTTTAAAAAAGAATTAGTTACACACAATTCTCAATAAAATCCTGGGACTTTTAAAAACCTAAGTATCGTATGCATACTTGCGCTTTATAGTTGATTCTATACTTAACGTCATATTAAAGCAGTAGCATTAATATCGCATTTGCAGTGCTTGAACACAAGAATTTTGAAGTAATTGGTTTAGTCTCACAGCTATATTTCCAAGATATCTTTACTAGTTAATTTGAATATCGAATCAGGAATATACACCAATTTAAAATACAAAATAGTAAATCAAAAATAAAATTTTCGTTATTAAAATTTTATTATAATTCATCCTCTTCTGTGAATAATGTCTAATTTGATACTTTCACATGTATAATAAATAATGCAGGTTTAAAATATTACAGTTTAATGAACTATACTTTCACAGACTACTTGCATTATTAAACAAGCGAGTCCGGTTTCTAAAGCCAACTGTTGGCTAGATAATGTAAAAGCAGGGTTGACGCACTATACAAAAACACATATCTAAGTACACCCTACTTGGCGCGGAAGGTTCCTCCCCGTGCCAGCTGAAGCCGTCAATGGATACGCACATTGGCATGCAAGGCGCTGCTCCAATAAAGAACCTTGGCTTCAATAACGGGGAAATCCCTAACGCACGCCAAATGTCTACAGGTTCATTGATAAATATTATGATTCCCGCCAAACTTCGATAGGTTGTCTTCTTTGGCGGGAAACCTGGGTTTGGGCCAAACGTACTAGACTTTATAGTTTGTTGTTCCTTTGCGTATATTATACACGTGTATGCACGCATTAAAGCACACACAATTAGATAAATAAGAGTATATTACTTTCAAAGATCGTTGCGTGTTTATTAAATGTTTTTGTGGAGAAGTGATTGCTACTATACTTTATTTTTAAATTCGAAGCATAGTAACGCTACTACGAAATCTACACACGATGTTATAATTGGAAAGTATAAAAATAGAAAAATATGTTTGCGAAAACATTTATTTTTGCTCGATGGTTTTGCTTATTTCCAGTACCATGATGTTCACATTTTTATTATATATTTCTGTTAAAACAAATAAAGATATTTTAAAAGACAATGTAAAAATAAATTATAGTAGTTATATCGCAAATCTAGAATTATAAAATTTTTAAATATACGAGTTCACGACTTTGTGCGATGTATTCAGCGTAGTTTAATATCTACTCACAGAATAGAACGCCGCGAGTGCATTAAATAGTTCTGAGAATGACTTACTTCGTTTACTCGCAAAAGTTTTGAATCATTTTGAATAACAATATGTTAGCTTATTCTTGCATATTAGCTTCCAATACTACTAATACAATTGCTTCTGTAATGTTGAGTTTGTTGGTAAATATAACTGATTTGAGTAAGATTCTATATTCAAAATTTTAAATTGTTTTCTGATAGATATTCATAAAAATTATTGAAATCTATAACCTAAATGGTTTTAGAAAAAGATTTTATTTAGGAGAACCAGCAATGATTCCTCGTTCAGAAATAAAAAGAAAAATGCAGGTCTAAAACGACCTAGTCTTTTTTTGTTTCTATTTCTTGTATTATACATCGATTTTCATTTATGAGAATTTCCAAGCATGTTTGTAAACTCGTGTCCATCTTCGAAACTCAAAGTTGCTACTAAATTCATCCACTATATCAACATATGTTAACTACAATATGTACTAGAAACTGAATAAGTTTCAGTAGTTTTACAGATTATTTTGCAAGCAGTGAAAATAATCCATAATATATTGCGGTATCAGTAGATGTTCTGGTTTTCTTCAACTAGAGAAAACTGTCATTGATAAAGTTTATGATGAGTAAATTGCATCTGAATAAATATCGATGGAGTGGTTTAAATGGTTCGAAGATATTGACGTCAGTATAAAGAATACGCATTCAAGTTGCTAGATAAAAATTAGACACAGTTTACCCATTTCAGTGGCATCTCCACATAGAAAATTGCACAAAAAGATATATGTATGTTTACTGCATGTGTTATCTAACGTATTTTTTATTTGACAAGTTGAATAAAAGTTTTACTTTAGGCCGGCATGACAAAAACGATGGATAACTTTTGCAACTAAGAAATGGAATTATTGATGACACCTTCCAGCAATCGCACATCGATTACAAGTGTCATAATGAAAAGAATACTGTTAGGACTTTGCTGCACTCTGTGGGTAAATTTTGTATTCTAAATTGAATTGACTCCTAGATCTGATAAAATTAAGGTAAAAATGTAATACAATACGACGATTAGTAAACAGAAAATTACCATTACATTAGTACAGAAAAAGTACCAGAACGTCCTGGTATCGATACCTTAGAAAAAAGTAGTCAGGGCACAGGTCATCACAGACACGAGATAGTTACTTCAGAGATTGTACGATAAGCAGATGAAAAACCAAGCTAAAAATAGAAAAAGAAAGCATTAAATGTATCACATCGGTGACATTGTAATTTTAAAAGCCTTACGTATATGTAATAGGAGTAAGAGCCGTCACACAAGCACTTGTGAAGCGTTTTCAAGGTATTTTGTCTGAGATTTCTGAGACACTGGGCACGAAAACGTATCATCTGCAGCATATAGATTCCAACATGAAACGTGGTGTATTCTCCGTAGAAGATTTAGATCCACACGACATTCGATAATGAAACTAAAACAACATTAAAATGTATGCACAATTAAATTATTTTAAAATTTGAAACTTACGTTAGAATTCGTCCAGGTATTTAAGCAGCGATAAGACTCAAATCAAAAGGGAGAGAAGAGGGAAGAGTTTTTACTGGGGGAGTGTAATTATATTTCTCAATCTTCGATCCTCAGTAGGGAATCCATGTTTACTTGACATATGTGTGCGCATGTTGTAGGCAACTATAAAAAATAAAGCACTAAATTAATTGTAAATTTCATAATATTAGACTTTGCTATCTAATCTGTGTCTTTCAAAATAAAAGTAAATGGTAATGGTTAAACACACACTCACATATAGTAACAAATTCACGCAATTAAATTAACCCCCGCTACGGAGAAAACATTCCAGTTAGGAGTATTTTAGGAAGAAAAACGTAGGTGGTAGTGTGGTCAACAACTTTTGAACATCATTGTATATAGCGAATTTTGACCGGACCTGCAGAAATTAATAAAACGGCGGTTATAAATAATCGAAAATCACCAGCGTAATTTAAAGAATTATACGACAATTGACAATTATCGGATATACAGGTATAAACTGCCGAACGAGCAAGAAAGGCTCTCTTTGAAAATACCCATTTGTCCAGAGCGTTACTTAAGAAAAATTTTCTAACAGCTTTTAGACCTTAACGGTGCACTGTTGAACGAAAATAAACATCTATCATCGCAGAGAGGCCTACTATTTAATTAAAAAAAAGATATCCCTCCGAAGAGGACGGCGACAGAACCGCGTTCGAGCGCACAAAGATCGAAAAGAACGTTTTCGAAACACACACTGAAAGTAAGGTAGTTCAATTAATTTTTGAGTTTAGTTGATTTTAGTAACACGTAACAATTTTGGATTACCAATATTTTTCGTGTCATTAAGTCTCTGTAAAATTCTTATATTTATTGCATATTAAATATTTTTTATCCAATTATATGAATTTGCTTAAAAAGCGTCAGTCGAAAGGGTAACGTGTATGGTATTTTTAGAAAGCTGATGAAGTTGTCTTTAACATACCAAAATAATATACAGGATGTTCCATTTGAGAAAACGAAGTCTGAAATGGATTTACAAAACTCGATCAGCTTTCATAATAGCGAATAATTTCATGTTGAGTGTAGTGATACACTTAGTTTTTTAGTATTCATTTCCGATTCCTATAAAAACTGGACGACATTGGAGCATTTTTTCAACTTTAATCGCTTTTCTCTCCGTAACTATGGCTTTATTTTGGTCTACAACCCATAATGTTATATCAAATTGTTTATACCAATTAGCAGAATCGATTGTAATATTTTAATACCGAGTGTCTCTTTTAAAAAATATAACTTTGGTTCATCAGCGACTGCTTCGCTCACTCTGTATAAAGAAATACTTTTAAAAGGTAGCCCATGTAGCCTTTAATCAAATTGCAAAAAAGTTTTTCGAAATTCCTCACCGTTTACATAATTATAATCGTTCACCCCATCTTGGTTGCACCACCCTGTATACATGTATAGATTTTCAGTAAAATCAAGTTGTGGTACGTAGATTCTAGTGTATATGTCATGTATGGTTGTATTATTTGATTATTTCAGTTTATACAGTTATATGATATAGCAAACTACTACAAGACATAATGGTTTCTTGTGCTCTACCTAGTTGCAAGAGTAGAAACAGCGTTAACAAGAAGAATTCGTCGAAAATAACATTTCATAGATCAGTGTTTGACATAAAAACAATGTGCAGGGCCGTAATTGGAAAATTTCAATTGGTGCGCCTGTATGTAGGTACATAAGTAAACTATTACATATTGAGCGTTTATATTGTCAAATTATGACATTTATGGGC
This sequence comes from Holotrichia oblita, assembly GCA_023690525.1. Classification (NCBI taxonomy): domain Eukaryota; kingdom Metazoa; phylum Arthropoda; class Insecta; order Coleoptera; family Scarabaeidae; genus Holotrichia; species Holotrichia oblita. The sequence continues at coordinate 71,253,086 of CM043017.1, forward strand.
CTTGGGCCTAATAGGCGTGGGATGACGTAATTAATTTTAAATAAAACCATCTGTTAAGTGGAGGCTTAAGATTATACTTACAATTTTCAGCAGTCCGGACCTGGTCAGGCAGCCATATTGGTACACCACTTAAGCCCCGCCCAGTGCGCCGTTTTGAACATACAGGAAATATGCTTCATAGCGTCTCCTTAGTATACTAGCTCAATGCATGCTACAGACAAAACTGCATTCTTGATCGACGACAAGCTGAATACACGCACGACAGAAGGTTTAACATTATGGAATTAAGTTCGCGATAGGATGTATGAGACAGGTGACCAAAGTAAGAAGTAAACAAATCAGTTGAAACTTAAAGCTGACCCCGATAGCAAAAATAGTTTGAATTAAGCTGGAATAAAAGTTGCCTATTACAACGGTGACAGCTTACTTCCAGCTGTCGCCGAAAGCTGCAAGCTTGTATCCAACTTGAGTTAAGCATCCTACTACACGTGACAAGCTTAAGGTATACTTGCTTTGCAAGGTTATGGTAAACTTGCGCCGAACGTTTTACGCATTACCAACTCGAACTTTAAGCTTATATTATACTTGACTCATCTTTGCTGCGTTAGCGATTGCAGTATGCTAAAATTTCATAGAGTAAGCGTGATTTAAACTAACCACGTTAAGCAGGATAAACAAGTGAAAATCGAATCAAAATGCAGCTTGCTGTAAGCTTACGTGCTATCTGGGAAGTAAGAAAGGTCTCACAAATTCAGTTTCGACGAAAAACATCATACACATACATAATATAACGAAAACATTTATTTTCAGAACGTCAAAAAAGGTGATCAATGATCCGATGAGTCAGTGTCGACTAGGCTGCAATGAGCAAGGTTGGCAAGCCACAGGGAAGAAAAGAACATTTTGGATAAGATATTTAAAAATTTGCACGCACACATATATTTACTTTTTTTGGGGTTCTGAAAATAATTTAAAATCACTTTAAAAAAACATCAGAACCATGCATTACTTACAATACAGAACATTATTTAGACAGTACTTTGTTCATCGTGGTATCATCCGCGAATTGGTATATGTCATCCATGTTAAAGTTTATATGGAGATCATTTGCATAGATTAAAAATAACAGTGGGCCAAGAATAGATCCTTGGGGAACCCCTGAGTAATACCTGTTTCAGAAGATGATGGCGAAGAGGCTGTACTTCCTATTTTAATAATATGCTTTCGATTACTTAGGTATGATCCAAACCACTGTAGACCTATACCTCTGACCCCATACAATAACAATTTCTGCAAAAGCACTTCGTGGTTTACTCTATCAAAAGCCTGGCTTAGATCAAAGAATAAACCAGCCACTACCTGTCCATCATCCAATAATTTATAAATATGATTTAGAGCTTTAAAGAGAGCATCATTAGTCGAATAGGAGCTCGTGAATCCAAACTGGCAAGCAGTAAGTAAAGAATACTTTTGTAAGTGTTTAAGTAACCGAGCATACATTACTTTTTCGAAGATTTTGGCAAAACAAGACAGAACAGATATAGGCCGATAGTTGTTGATAAGCTGTTTATTGCCTTTTTTGTGGACAGGCACAACTTTCGCAACCTTTAGTGTTTCAGGAAAGACGTCTTCCTGAAAGGATTTATTAATTAAATTAGCTAAAGGTGGCGAAATAATATGGGCAACACACTTCAATACATTACATGGGATTTCGTCAATACCCGAAGAAGACTTAGAAGAGATTGTAGCAATTACACCGCAGACTTCATTACTATCTGTTGTAAAAACAAACATATTTCCAACATTGTTTAAAAGAGTGTGTTGGGGGCTACAGCATAATTTGTCTACAACAACATCACCCGCAATAGCAGCAAAGTGCTCACTAAACAGGCCACATAATTCTATAGGATCAACAACTATTTCGTCATTGCTATCTTTGATTGCATAAGTTGTTTGTTTATTTATTCCAACTGTTTCACTATTAATTAATTTCCAGGCTGTTTTTGATTTGTTCGATGAAACCGCTATTAGATTGTCATTGAATTCTTTCTTCATTTTTCGAATAAATATATCATAAGAATCTTTCAAATGATTGTAATTTTGCTTACTAAGTAAACCCTCTCTATACATTCTATGTGCAGTGCGCACATTGTCAGAAGCAGCACGCACTTCAGAAGTGACCCACGATTTCTTTTTTTTTACAACAAGGAATACTACGGATTGGAAAAGCAGCATTAAAATATAACAAGAATTTATTGAGGAGGTAAGAGAAGTTTCTATCCAAGGATTCATCCTGAAGCAACTCCGGCCAAGTCTCACCAGACATCATTTCAGAAAACAACAACAACGAAGCCTCATCAAAAGATCTTTTTGTGGCGTCATAACGGGGAGATTCAATATCCGAGAAAAGGCAAGAAATTATTTGACCATAATGATCTGATATATTTGTATTAATGTTGGATAGCTATATTATCAATTAAAGTACTAGAGTTTGAAGTAACTCTAGTTGCTTCATGGATTGCAAAATGCAAATTGTAAGAGCTAATGATATCACTGAATTGACTAGAAACATTATTTTTTTGAAGTAGGTCAATATTAAAATCTCCACACAAGAATAATACATCATATTTCAGTAAACTATTTAAAACATCATCTAAGTTAAGTGTCATATGTATGTATGTGTGTGCGCACACGTGTGTACGCGTGTGTGTGCGTGTGCGTGTCTTATATTTACACATTTTATATTTTTAACCTGTATTTACACATAGTATTCTACACCAGTGGTACGGAATAAACTATCTATCTATTTATCTTTTTTTGTGGAGGAGAGGAAAATCTTGCATAAGACTTCCGCAGCTAGGTGGTGGCGTGCCGGATGTGTCAGATGCTTACTGACTAAAAGCCTCTCCCCCTTCTCGTCTCGCTCAGTGCATCGGGAATCGCTTTCGCATTACTTCGATGTCAGGGAGCCGTCTTAGCTAACTTGCTATTTGTCGTTCTTCTTTCTCTTTGGACTTTATGATGCGTCTTACGCACTCGTACATACTTGACCACGCCTTTTTCGTTGTAGTTAGTCCCTGCCTCATACTTTCCAGGTTGAAAACGGAGCCTTCGTTGCCTTGTATACCTCCCTATCCTCTTGCCATCTTGGGGATATGAAGAGTCTGTGTTCCACGTCGTCTGTTTCCCCACACTAGGTACACTGGTCCGTGTCTGCCTGTCGCATCCGATGTAGGAATGCCCTGAAGGAGCCGTGTCCCGAAAGGACCTTAGTGAGGAAGTAGTCGGTTTCCCCGCATCGCCTACCGCCACGTCCGTCTTCCATTGGAACCGATGTCCCACTTTTCTTGCCACTTCTTCGCGCATGCTGCCCTGACGACCTCTTTTGGTTCACCCTCGTACCGTCTTGAATATCCTTATGCTCGCCAGCCTTTGAATTCTGGCCAACTTTCTGGTAAGTTTTGCGTTGTTTGTTACCTGGTGCCAGACGGGCGCCGCCTACAGTAGCTAGGAATGCACTACGCAGGCAAGAATTCTCCTCTTGGATGCTCTCGGTCCTCCGATGTTCGGCATCAGTTTCGTTAGATCTTTTGCTGTCTTTTCAGCCTTCTCGGTGGTCTTGCTGATGTGCTCTGCGAAGGTTCGCTTGGTGTCGAGCCAAACTCCCAAGTACTTCACTGCTTTACCAGGTGTAATTTTCGTGTTCTGGACTTCGAAGGATATAGGCGCAATCTTCCTCTTGGTGGTCAAAAGGACAGCCTGCGTTTTTTCTGGCGCCAGATGTTCTCCTCCAGCCGCCTTGCAACCCTTCTGAGGGCGGTATTTGCAATATTCATTAGAGTCCGCTCTTCTCTCGCTATCACGGTCATGGCTACATCGTCCGCGAAGCCAATTAACGTGACGCCTGCTGGTAACTCCTATGTTGCCCGCCCTGGTGCCTTGTTGCTCTTCAGCTTCCCGCATGCTGTCTGAAGTTCTGCAGTGAAACTTTCAAATTTAGCCTTTTTTACACACTGGAACACTACAGGTTGATGACTGGGAAATAGGTGATACACCACTTCCTCCATCCTGGGCATAGTTAACGAAGGTCGTGGAGGGTATCCAATCATCCCTTTCATTACTATTTGGAATCCATCTCCCCATATATCGCTGTCCACCGCTTCACATAATACTTTCCAGCTGTTTCTCTTTAACTGCTTGATGCTGTTTCTTAGCCTAGTCTTACTTTCTTTATAAGATTCCCATAAGTTCGCGTTTTCCTGCGGCTGAGTTCTCCTAACGCTTCGGGTATAAATTCGCCGTCTCCGTACGCATTCCTTGCATAACTGTGCTATTTCCTCGGTCCACCAATAGGCCGGTTTTCCCCTTCTAGAACTCCTCCTTTTTGGCATTGACTTGTCACAAATTTCAGCGAGCTTGTTAGAAAAGGTCTTCGCGGATGTTATAATTCCAATATTGCCCATTTCGTGGAGTGTATCACGCAGTCTCCTACTGTCTAACTTCCTTGACTGCCAGCGTTTCGCGTTTGGTTTGTCGTTGGCCGTTCTCCTGCCGTCCGAGGATACGTTGAACAGTATGTAGAGGTGGCCGCTTAATGACTCTTCATCACTCACGTACCAGCCAGAGATTCGTGGTCCCATGTCATTCATCGCCATCGTTAGGTCGATGATAGAGGTTCGATTTCGTCTCCTGAAGGTGGGGTCGTTTCCCCAATTAGCTATGACCAGGTCGTTTTCTGCTATCCATTCCGTAACCACGCGGCCTCTCGCGTCGGTGACACCCATGCCCCACTTGCGTTGAAATCACCGGAGATGATGGCCTTTTCTTTATTGGTTTGGATCAGGCTAATGATATGGTCTAATGTATTTTCCAGGTCGTGAATATCGTCATTTCATGAGCAGTAACAGCTGTACAGAGTGAATTGGCTCGTTGCGATGTATGCGAAACCCGGGCCGGTTCCGTGTCTCTCTATTGGTACGTTACTGTATGTCACTTTAATTGCGGCGTCTAACCTATCGTTGTATATCCAGTTCTTCCTGTTCCTGATAGAGTTTTTATTTGGTTCCGATACAAGTATTGCTCCTACACCCTTCTTTATAGCATATGAGATAGCCAAATCCTGGGCTTGACAGCTTCTATTTGCGTCTCCTTCAGGCATCACTATAGTGGCATTCTGTCTGTTTCCATAAGCTGGGCGGAGTGCTTTCACCTCAAAGAGGGTGAGTAGTTTTAGAATATTTATATAGAAGCAACTAAAAATCACGATTTATTAATATAATAATTATTATAATGATATATGTGCCCCATCTTCATAAATGATTGAAACGCGTTTGAATCGCCCGCAGATTGCTTTAGTGGTGTACCTCGGTATGGCCTTACATATATTGGAGATATTACAAAATACGATTGCAGAAACTGTAAATAACATTAGATCAGAAATATTTAACTATGTAATCGACAATATGATAAGAGCGGTAAATTTGTACTCAAATTTACATAGCATTTTGAAATGTATTTGCTTACATAAAGATCAGCTAAGGAACGTGCGTATTTATTAACTTTTGTACCACACGACATAGTTTGCGGTGTGAGATGAAATCTTTTTATTAATGTTTCATCAATTATGAACAAGCATAATTGACACAAAATTTTCTTCCAGTATTTTCGTCATTGCGATTGCTGCTATGTTGAAGCGGTTGGTTAATCATTACATCAAACTAATTACGGAATTGCTTCTACACCAATTGCTTCTCTGCCTACTTCAGGTTTTATATTTCAGTGATCTTATCTTTAGAATAATAGATTATAGGAAATATTGTAGGACATATAGAGTACTAATTTCATGAACTTAAAGCATGCAAGAATTGAAAGCCCAAACCTGAATCTTTCTTCTCTTTCTGGTTCTTGACTTATGTACTGGTGCTAGGATCATCTGTTTTCTTGGTTTGACTAGACGTACAGGAGCACTTCGCCTTGCAATATTTATTACTACGGAGACGAAGTGTTGCGATTATTTGATATTCGATTAAGTACTGTGACTATCTTTATTAAGACTTTCTTTTGCAAACACTATAAGAAACGGACGACAGAAACATACCGATGAAAGCAATTAATTTTATCAAATAGCATTGTTGCATACTTTACTAACAAGCGTAAGTGGTACAAGAGATGATATCAACCGATTAGCATCTGCTATTAGTTTACTTTCGCCTAACAAAATCTGTTTGTACCCGCTTTGGCCTACATCACCAGAAAGCTTAATGGAGTCAAGGATTAATAATCTGGTAACTATATGATCTAAAACAGAATGCAATTTCACTTTTGCGCTTGTATCAGTTATTTCCACATTAGCCGGATAATACGTGCTTTTGCACTTGTAGCACATATTTCTATGCTCAAAACAAATTGAGGCTACTGACTCTACCAGCAAGCAAAAGTTCCAGGTTCGATTCTTGAAATAGACGCAAATATTTTACTACATTTGTAAATATAGTACTGGCAACTGTAGAAATATACATTATGTTTCTGTGCCAAGTAATACTTTTTTTTTTTGTTAAAATTGTTGCTTATACGGGCTTAATTGATATATCTCTGTGAAGATTTACAGACATTCTAAGCCGGCAAATAAAATTTCTAGCATTCGTTAACTGATTTGCCATCTAATTTGAAATTGTTTGCCACTGTGTATATCAAAATATAAGGATTATAAGGAATATTAAAAAAAAAACATTTGCGATAAATTAAATGTTCTATGTTTCGACTATAGAAATATTTTACGACACGAATACATTTTCTAGAGATCAGCTAGAGTGATGTTTACTCTGAATATTTTCAAAAGCAATCTTTAATTTAAAACTTATTTTAGAATCTCTATTTGAGTAAGAATATTTTACTATAATAATAATTATTATTATAATAGGTCATGGAAGACATGAGATGACAACACCATTTATAACGTACACACGTGGCATTTATCATCCAACTGAAAGGTACCAGTCATCGGCCGATGTTACAGAATATAGAACGGATAAGCTAAAAGGCGAATTAAAAAGAACTAGTAATAAACTTTTAGAAGAACAGCACATGCAAAAGGCTATGCACGGACAATACTTTAAGAACATCGAAAACTTGCACCTGTCTCAATCTCTCACATTTGCTTTCCTCCGATCCAACACACTATACGCTGAAACTGAAGAATTCATGACCGCCTATAAGGACGGAGTTTTCAATACGTTGATCTATCGAAAGGAAGTCTTGGGATTGCATATTAATAACACACGATGCAGAGCATGCAAAACACACCCGGAAACCATAATGCACATCCTGTCAGCATGCCCTAAGTACGCGCCCAATAAGTACATCGCCCACATGATATGGCCCTTAACGCTATATACTATTTCACAAGGGTCAAGTACAAAATTGATAAAGAGTATATTCAACCATACCAGCAGGCCACCGTAGAGACAGTAGTCGAGAACAACAAATGCAAAATACTCTGGAATTTTCCCTGCCATACTACCACACAAATTGCGGTCAATAAACCTGACATGGCGGTGATAAACCACGTAGAATAAAAATAGAAGAAATAGAAGAAATAAACATATAATTGAAATGGCATGTCCCAATAAGACGAACATAGCAAAGAAAGAAGAGGAAAAACGATCCAAGTATGTGGACCTAATTTTCCAACTACGGAGTACCTATGCAGTATACAAGATCGAATTTATACCGATCGTTATAGCTGGGTGCTGGGCGGAATGAGGACCGAAACAGAACAGGCATTAAAAAATATAAAAAAGTTTGAATCAAGAGACATCAGTATACTTACCACCGTAATGCAAAAATACGATATCCTCGGATCCCTCCATATACTCAGAGTGCACGAATCCGGCTACCCACCAGCGTAGGACTAGCAAAGCCAGCGACTGATCTTCTCTGGAAGAATGCACTGGACATACACCGCGGCGCCGTGTAATCGCCAGCTGCACGGTGCCGCATTGACCCCACTCTTCAACCATACTACACCCACCATAGACCTCTGTACACAATAGTAAATACATATATTTGATTATACTAAAATATACACTAAAAAATGCGATTTCGACCCCGGCCGGAATGGGGCCCAGAGCAAACCTGACGGGTAGAGAGGAGGTCGAGGTTTAAAAAAATAATAATAATAATTTATTAATCCAGTAAACTAAACTGATATAGGATAAGACAGTAAGAAATACATAATAATGGATACATAGGCTGAAATACAAAAGAAAGAGTACAATACAACAAAATTAAATCATGCAAGCGACACAAGCAAGCTGTGACGTATATATGTATAAACACACAAAAGTGAGACACTATATGCTACATTGTAATACATTTAAATAACACTACATATATAAATTGAAATAAATACTAATTCAATTTCCAGTAAGGAATTCATTTAATGTATAGGTAGTATACATTGCTTTGCAAAAATGTGTCGCATTGTATATCTTTATACCCATATATATAGGAGACCTGTCAAACGTGGTTAAGTTATGTACTGGGGTACAAAAATTATCTTTGTTTCGAGTACTATAACTGTGATAGTGGCTATTTCTAAGAAACATACCTTCGTTCCTTTTTACGTATAGAGATATTTCTAAAATATATAGGTTAGTAATAAGTGTTAATACTTGCATTGTTAAGAAAACAGGTCGGCACGAATTGTATTTTGAAATTCCAGCAATATTTCTTATTACCAGTTTTTGTAGTCGAAATATCCTGCTAGTATAGCTTGATGCACCTCAGAAAACAATTCCGTACGACATACGTGCCTGAAAGAATGCGAAGTAATATGATAGCAACACGTCTGTACTATTTATACTTCTTAATTTGTACAGTACAAAGCACGTTGAGGCAAGGCTCGATGACAAGTTGGTAATATGTGATTCCCAATTCAAGCTACTTTCAAGATTTAATCCCAAAAATTGTGTAATGATCACGTGTTCTACGGTTCTTGATTTAATTTTTAGTGAACTGCATTCAGATATTTTAGAAACACTTCGCGTAAACTGCATAAAGACTGTCTTATCAATGTTAAGATACAATTTTTTTATCAGAAAACCATGTGTCGAACTTATTCAGCATACTCTGGACCCGAACAACTAAGTCATTCTTGGAGGAGTCGGATGCCAAGAAACTTGTGTCATCAGCATTCATAACTATATTATATGTCGATAAATCCGGAAGATCATTAACAACAATAATAAATAATAGAGGCCAATTACTGACCCTTGCGGAACTCCTCTTGTAATTTCCATTCTGCTGGATAACTCTCCTGGTATTTCAACCATCTTAAATCTGTTTGATATAAGTATATGATATCAACTAATCTAGTACACGACCTCGTATTCCGCAAGCGGTTAGTTTATGAAATAGTATATCATGGTCCACTAAATCAAATGCTTTGCTAAGATCCATAAAAATGCATATGCATTTTTCACCGTTATTAATTTTATTGTAGAGGATGTTTATAAATTGCATAATAGCTGTTTTTGTAGATCTCGATTTTATAAAGCCATGCTGAGAAGGACTTAAAATATCATGATATTTCATGTTACTCTTTCACAAATAATTTTTTCTATAACTCTAGAAAGTGATGATGTCAAATAAATAGGTCTATAGTTTTGTAGTTTCTTGATATCGTTCTTCTTGTGTAAAAGTACAATCTTCACTGTTTTTAGGCAAGCAGAAAAAATTCCATCTACGAAATATCTGTTTATTAATACTGTGAGAGGTTGTACTAAAAATTCGATGTTTGGAGGACTTCAAATGACTTATGGTATATGCAACATCTGATTCAAAAACAAGGTCAATAATGATTTATCGTTGTATTTCAAATTGTTAACTTCCTTATCCCCTTGTTTTAACACAACATAATCCTTAGTACATTCAATAAAGTACTTAGTGAAAGCATTAGCAATATCTACTGGTGAAGTGAGAGCAACTCCGTCCTGTATTACTTCATAAATCTCATATTTACTACACTATATTACTATTAATAATATGCCAAACTGTTCTATTAGTATATGTTGATCTTTTCAAGAGATTATCATGGTATAGCCGTTTCGCAGTCACCAGCACAGAATGATATGTAGATCTATATTTCTTATAGTACTCAAAGTCAGAATTACTTTTAGTTTCAATAGCTGCACCATACAATTCTCTTAGTTTTCTAGATGAAGTAAGTATTCTCGATGTCATCCATGGTTTTCTAGTAGTTGTACAGATTTTTTATATGGGAATCCCAAATTAATATAGTAAATCAAAGTGTTTCCAAATGTTTGGAAACCGCTATCAACAGAGTAAGTTGAATAGACGTCCATCCAATCTTCTCTCGAAAACAAGTAATGAAGTTGTTGGAAACCCTGTTCAGTAAAACTTCCACTGTATATTTTGTCGCGCGTACAATTTGTGTTCGAGACAGTATTCATTCTGAAAGTGGCAATTAAACCAGAATGATCTGATAAACTATTTGAGTCAATAACGCAGTCAATATCAGAAAAATTGGAGCAAATGAAGTCAATGCAAGTACTAGATGTGTTAGTAATTCTAGTGGACTCGTTGTTAAGTAATCTTAAATTATAAGCTAATAGTAGATTTGCAAAGTAAATTTTAAATTCTGAAGTCTATAATAAGTCAATATTTATATCGTCACACAAAATTATCTTTATATTATTTTGAAAGAAAACATCTAAATTACAATCGTATGATGGTCGTATATATTGTTACAACATTCAATATATCATTACCTTTTTTAAATTGTGCACCTACTATCTCAATAACCTTTTCTTTACATAGATAATCAAAAAATAACTGATTTTGAAATGCAATTGTCGATGTTTTGTGCAAAATAATTACACCAACGTGTACAAATTCTGATCTACAATAGACATTAGAGATTTCGTAATTAGTAGTGGTTAGAGAACCAAGTTCATGCGAATTTAACCAGTGTTCAGAAAAGCAAAGGATGTCGTTCATATTATCATTAATTAGAATATCTAAACATTCATATTTATTCTTAATACATTGAATATTTTGATAAAAAAGAGAAAACTTCACCTTGTGAATATTATCACGCTTTAATTGCTATATAGTCTGACAGTTGTAGTTATCTTCCTTTTCTGGGATGCTATTCTTCTTTGCAAACATGCACAAGATACACTTAAAGTAGAGTGACTCACCGATAAATTAAATTTAAACTTAAAGTTTGCTTCTACACAGTTCACGCATTTCCAATCTTCACTTTGACATGACTCAATGGAATGGCCAACGGTTGCACATGTCACGCATTTAACTTCTTCATTACAGTCCTTTGTCATGTGCCCGAAACCTTTACAACTGAAGTAACGAAAAACACTCACATAATCAAATACACGGCAGATCGATCAGCCTATACTTAATTTGCCTTAATTCATAATTTTTTGATAAGTCAAAGGATCCGTTTCAGCAATACACATATATCGCGTCTTCATCTTTCTAAACGTCTTAATGTTAAAAATTAAATTATCATGGTTGAGAAACATTTTGTTTAAGTATACAGGATTTAAGTTCATTTTCGCTCATATTTTCTTCTATATCAGTTATTTTTACACTAGTTTTACATTGCTATTTCTTGTTCAATTTCTTCTCAGCTACTTCCTTAATTTTAAATGAATCTTTCTACACTTTACAATCAATCCACCGTCTTTAATATTTTGAATTTGTACCATTCCTACCTGAAGTGATTGAGGTTTCACATTTTTACATATTTCTTCTTTGGTTGCAGAGCTATTTTGTTTTCATTTAGGTTTTATAATTACATCTTTTATAGCATCAGAATAAGTTTTTCTACTTGCGATAGCCTCTTATCATTTCTAGTATTTAATATTTCCCTAAAGTTCTCCAGTTGACTATTAATTCTTTAAATTCATTAAATTGTTGGATTAATTGCATAAATGGAATTAAACCGTCAATACAATAATCACAAATCCATACTATATTTTTCATGCCAGTTATAGTTTGGTATTCCTTACTTGAAATATATAAGCATTTTACATGAAAAGTATGTTTACAAAATCCTGTACATTTTAATATGCTATCAGACGATTTAAAATTTGCGCCACATTTATCGCAGGACTCATCCATTCTGACCGCACACGCTGGTAGGTCTGACGAACTGTCCGGGCTTGTTCTCACTCGGACCTCCAGTAGTTTTTATACATGAGGATTTTCGATTATATTGATATACTTATAAAGCAACTAACACTAATATGTAATATTACACAGAAAAACCGAGAAAATAATCACAAACGCTTGTACTTGGTACTATTGAAATGTCTATACTATAATGTCTATTAAACTTTTGTTTGATGCCTTTAAATAAGTTATTACAATTTTTAACCACACAGAGATCGATACGATCTACACATACGGCAACCACATCGGTGTATTTGTAGAAATAGTATTAACGGCTTTAGAAAAATACATCAGATTATGTTTATGCGCCAGGAAATTCATTGTTGTTGAAGTTTGACCATATCACATGGTATAACATATTTTTAATTCTTTTAAATTATAGTTAAATAAGGAATTTGCAATTATAGATGATAAGTTTAAGATATATAAAAATAAATTTACAAAAATATGGGAAACAGAACAAATATACAAAGTCATTGTTTAAATTATGTAGAGGATTACAAACTCAATTACATAAATATCTACAAAATTACAATTTGTATAGTATATATGGAGTATAAACATCAGACTTTATCCTATGCAGACCTTTTGTTTACAACTAAATGAGGAATGAATTCTCACATTCAATAATTTATTATCTATATAATCACATTTTATTCTATACGTCCACGAGACTTGTTATATGCCACTGCACATTTCTATAATCAAAAATAATAAGTAACAATACCTTTCTCTACGTATAGGAAACCAAAACAATGTCGTTCATTAAGGTAGGTATATCACCACATATGAAACATTTCCGCCCCGGCATATTATATTAAAAAAAATATCTACATTTCACTAACTACTAAAACACTACACCAACTAAAATAAAATTAAAAAAATGTATATAATCTAATAACGAAACAAAAAGGCAAAAAATATGAATTCGGCATTATAGACATCAACAATCACGCAACGAACACAAAAATGATCTGAATGCTTCTACAATACTGAAATTATATCAGGTGATATGCAACTAGTCCAACAATTGCAATATTATTGTTCAAATATATGTAGCTTAGATAACTTTCTATACAAGCGCTGGTAGCGCGGTACATGGCTGATACGCAGAACTATCGTCTTATAGGAACATAGTTTACGTATTAAGTTGGACCCGGGTGGTTCGGACACTCTGCGCTACGTCGACTCAGATCAATGATGTAGTAACGTTTAATGTTTAACGAAGTAACATTTATTAATAAAATATCAAATCAAATCAAATTTTATTAAATTAAAAATATGATAAAAACAGGAAACCAAACCCATTTTCCTTTTTGGTAAACATGTGTATACTCTTGTGTAGATATTAAATAGTTTAGTCTGATTTTCGAATAATAGGCATCTTGTGGATATACATACGTCATTCTGTTCGCTTTAGTTATAATGTTTTCTTCATAGAGTAAATTCAGATCTAATAAATATAATGTAAGAGAGGGAGAGAAGGGGCGTTTTGCCAAAAATATAACATGGATTTACTACACATAATTTGCATACGCAAAAATATATGAATATTTCGTCACTACTTGATGAGTGTTAAATTATAAACACACCCACGAAACGTATCCATGCTACTATATTTAAATCTTTTAAGGTTAATGAATTACCTTCAATTTTTTTTCGAGTTTCTTATTCCAATATTTTGATACATGAGACATGTTATTATTTTACTTTTGAAACTGCGATTTACCCAACTGTACAAGTGGGAGACAATAACTAGCCAGAAATTTTCCAATTGGTGTGATATCGCTGTAACAAAATTTGTTATTTTTAAAGAATGTTATGTTACTATATTTTCATTTATGCAGATGATTTTAAATTCTATCATGAAATCAGATCGGAAAAAGACTGTCAGCAGTTTCAGCAAGATTTAAACCAATTTTACGACTATTGTACACTGAATGCTTTAAAACTGAATTTCACTAAGTGCGAATGTATAACATTTACAAGAAATATTTCTCCCATATCGTATGACTATAAGTTTGGCGATAATGTCATTTCGACTTCGCAGACTGTGACCGACCTGGGTATAATACTCGATAACAAATTGATGTACGATGAACATATTGCAAATATGGTTCGAAAGGCCAATAGGATGCTTGGATTTATTGTACGTATAACCAAGAGTTTTTCACGAATAGCACCCATATTGCGCTTGTATTTTGCTTATGTATATAGTATTTTAAACTTTTGCTCTATTGTATGGAACCCTCAGTATCAGAGCTACATTAACCGTATTGAAAATGTTCAAAAAACATTAGTAAAGTACCTCTGCTTCAAACGGGGTACCGACTACACTACATTCGATAACTATAATATCGCATGTCGTGAATTTAACCTTAATACTCTGCAGAACACTAGGAAAATCAGTGACGCTACTATTTTGTATAAAGTGATCAACAACTATATATCCTGTTCGGAACTTGTAGCAATGATTTCTTTCAATGTACCATCGCGCCCACTATGTAACCCGCCTCTTTTTAACGTTGACTGTTGCAACACCAATGCTTACAATAATGCTCCGGTACACCGAATGTTACGAACGTATGATGCTTACTTTTCTGACATAGATCTGTTCAACGTGTCGCTAAGGTTATTTAAAGCTAGAACTAAACATGTGCTTCCACCGTAACTCTAGTCAAATTTTGCTTGCTGTGTATTTCGTGTTAAATACACGTATGTATAATTGAAATCTCGAACGTATTGTATACATATATAGATTAGTACAGAATGGGGGATAATGTTTTTGGGAATATCTTTCCTGTTTTTGTCCCAAATTTGTAAATAAATAAATAAATAAATTTAGTTTGATTTATCCTTATAAAACTATGTAGCACCTGGACTTGAAACAGAACCACTTTTGATGTACAGACAGTGTATGTATATGTTGGTGGAAAAAAAATGACACATCACGGATTTGCCAATACTTAACAACATTGTGTCATAAGGGTAGGAAGTACACCTTTGAAGCTCGAAAGCTGAGTGCTGCTAAAGCGTTTCTGCATGTGTAATAAACAACTGTTTTTCGTCTACCATTAAGGCTTTGAAACTTTGACTTAAATAGATGTTTAATTAAAGTTAACAATAGCTCCTTTCCTGAACTACACTTTGCATCAGATTCTCATTCCTTTGCCTCAGGATAATTCATCTATACCAGAGTAATAGCCGCTGTGAATTATGAATGGCTTCGCGTGAGTGCTTCTACTCTATCTGGTATACTTCTTATTAAATTATCTATGAAGGGTTGAAGTATGTTACGCCAAATACAACGCAAAGCGCGGCTAGTTGTTCTAATGTTAGGGCTGTCCTTTCCAGTAAGTTAATTTGCCTTAACATCGCCCACATACGTTCAATGCAGTTCATGTCTAGTGAACGGCTGGCCAATCCATTCTTGCAATATCATGGAGTTCTATCTGTGCATTAACTATCCTAGTACGGTGAGGGCAAGCATTATTATCAATTAGAACAAATCCTTCAGCAATTGCACCAGGAAACGGGACAATAATTGGCTCTATAACCATGTCGCGATACCTTACTGAAGTAATCGATGCATTCATTAATACCAACAAGTCAGTGCGCCCATCCCAGATATAAATCCTCCACCGAAAGAAGTCGTTGGGACAATAAAAGTTTTATTCTATCGTTGTCCTCTTTCTCTCGATACCAATATTCATCCATCAGCGGCATATAGTCGAAATCTCGGCGCGTCCCAGATCCCAATCACGGTGTTCAATCGCCCAAAAATTTCTAGGTGCACGCTGGACCCGTGTCAATTGGGGATGTGTAGCACGTCTTCTTGTCGTTAAATTACATGCATGAAACCTTCTTCTAACTGTTTGGCCAGAAATGACTCGTCCTCTCGCTTGTCGAAAAAGGTATTAGTCCTTAAAGCCGTGTATGTGGAGTTTGTTCTTACAGTAAGTATCATTAAACGGTCTCCAGCAGGAGTTGTAGCCCGTAAGCTGACCCAGTAGAGATGTACCTGTTCCATGCACGACTTATGACACGTTGTGAAACATTTAATCGTTCTGAAATTTCCTGTTGTGATAAACTCGCATTTGTCCAATGCACTAATTGGTCCAGTTGCACGGTTTCTAATTCTCTTAACGGCATTGTAATAACGTTCCCTGGTAGTCTTACTCTAACAACTGTTACAAAGAAACTAGCACCAATACGTTTACTTCATTCTTCCAGACAATCACTTATTGATATGCTGTTCACACGTACGCTGATACACGTACAGATATGTTGACAACCAGGGGAGCAAACAAAAAATGATCGTAAAAAATTATTGCAATACAAATGTTCAAGAATATATGGTATAAAATTATTTCACATGTGTATATTAATAATTATGATGATATCCATTTCAATTGTTGAGCAGTGTATATTCAAGTATATTTGAGTATCACAAACAAACAAGTTTAATTATCATTTCGTTACAATAATATCTTCAATATCTCTTCTTTTGTCACAGGGACTCTGTATCATACGCACTTTATTCATCAAAATACAAAGCAATATTTTATTTTACCTAGATGAAGTGATATTTATACAACCAGGAACAGAACATTTCTTTTTATAAGATATACAATATACATAGATTCTTCGGTTCGCTTCTTCCTAAAAACGTATTTTTTGTGTATGATGTTAAAGATTATACAATGCAAAAATGACAAAAGAACAGAGAGTAATAATAATAATAATAAGTATATAAAATAATACGACAGTATGGTAACAGTCAATTGTGACAGTGGAAATATTCGAAAGTCTCGAGTTCATCATCAAAAAAAGGTAAATTTATGTACTGAGTGGGAGTGATATTCTTTAATACTGGTACGAGTTTTATATGTTGTAATTTGTGTAGTGTACATTGATAAAGAAACGTTAAATACTAATGGAGGACATGTAAAGAAAAGACAAAAGAAGCTTTGTATTGACTATAAAGTAATAAATTCTTCTAATCTTTAAGTTAAATTATAGGCGCCATAATTATTAAAATTTTTGATCGTTCAAATTTTCTTTTAAAAATGCCATTGGATAAAATTATTGGTACAACTTCAGGAAGAGGGATCAGATAGAAACTCCAAAAAGTATAAGTGTTTCTTCAGCCTACAATGACCAATTATCGCGCCGGTAACTTGTCTCGGGTTTTTCCTACTATAAGTAAATTCTTTGTTTTACTGCTTGATGGTTTCAACAGGAAAGCCTACAGGCTCTATAATAATAATAATAATAATAATAATAATAATAATAATAATAATAATAATAATAATAATAATAATAATAATAATAATAATAATAATAATAATAATAATAATAATAATAATAATAATAATAATAATAATAATAATAATAATAATAATAATAATAATAATAATAATAATAATAATAATAATAATAATAATAATAATAATAATAATAATAATAATAATAATAATAATAATAATAATAATAATAATAATAATAATAATAATAATAATAATAATAATAATAATAATAATAATAATAATAATAATAATAATAATAATAATTTTTTTTTTTTTTTTTTTTTTTTTTTTTTTTTTAATGCCCCATCATCCTCCATCTCTCTCACGCAGGTGTACGCAGTCGCGCCCACCAACGAGCGAGCAAGCCCACTTGAGAATAAACGCGACCGCGCACACCGCCCTAAGTACAAAAAAATTCTTTAATTCATTATTCAACATTAATAAAAAAGCAAAACAATCAGAACACTTCTAGAGTAGAAAACAATCATTAAAATCAAATTATGCATCAAGTCGTAACAGTAAATCAAAAAAGAAAAAACAAAATTAAATTTTTAATGTGACTGATTTTTTAATGAGATTCGAAGAAGAGATTTGTGCAATCTGCAAGACTATTAAGAGATACCACTAAGACTACAAGTCTTATCAGTGGTTATGTATTATAAAAGAATCCATTTTATGTAAGTGTGCATGTGAAAAACAAGGCAAACAGGATGCGATCTCATTCAAATCAAAAATAAAAGAATGAATTGAAATATCATTTTTCAATTACATCGATGTAGGAGTACTACTATTAATAATATAGTTTTTCAATTACATCGATGTAGGAATACTACTACTAATAATACTAGTGATGCCATGCTAATCTACAAGAAGAACATCAGCATAAAATATAACAAAAAGCAGGGCAAGTCTGTGTCAACAGTTGAAATAATAAAGTAATAGAGTGGTAGTTATAGTCAATCAATGCCACACACAACCATCATTACTTTACAGTATACACATTTCAGTCTAAGACCAGGTGGTGAATCAACCAGTTTCTCAATTCAGTCTTAACTTCACTAATTTTATTTAAGTTTTTTAAACAAGCAGGCAGTAGATTAAAAAGAGTAGGTATTAATTTATTTAAAGTTCTGTCACCATATTTGTTAGTAGATAATGGAATGTGCATCAATTCCGAAGACTTTGCTATAATATAATAATAATAATAATAATAATAATAATAATAATAATAATAATAATAATAATAATAATAATAATAATAATAATAATAATAATAATAATAATATAAAACATATATTTAAAGCAGTTCTGACTAATACATATATCGGCTGTCTAATACTCTTCTATACCAGAATATCTCGGACTCCAAGCCAGTTTCCACAACCAGTAGGTAATTTCTATGAAACAGTCAAGAACAAGGCCAAGCAATCTCGGAAGATTACAGTGCAGCAAAAGCTGGTTTGCTTTTGTCACTATGAACATTCTTCTATCGGTACGATTCCTGTCTAATAATAAATGAACAGTCTTAGTTATAGTGTGATATTTCTGTCTGTATTTCTGCCGTCGTCCTACTCCAGATTAAAACATTCGTTATGCTTCCACCTGCTCACCGACCATATATTAAATCTAGATTTATATATAACAAATATATATCCGTCTGTGTAAACTCTCCATCTTTGCCTCATAGCGTACTGCTCCGTCTCTCCCTACTTGGAGTAACAACTTCAAAGAGTTTGATGAAGTTGAAAATTTTGTCTATTCCATCTAGTATAAAATGACTAGAAATAAGTTTAAGAATTGAGTAAATCGGTTAAGGGAATTTGAATTAATAGTAATAGTCTTAAATTACTTGCAAATATCATCTTCCTCTTACTGATGTTAACATAAAGATTTTGAGTCCAGACTTTATATATTTTTATAAAGATATGTAGATAATTTAAAACCTGACAGTATGGAAAATCACATCTAACTTAAGTTTCAAGTCAGTAATAGGACCCAACATGTTAACTATAGTTCGTTATTACAAATGACACGTGCCCAAATTCATTGTATATCTGACAACATTTAATGCATTTTACTTTTTAGGTAATTATTAATCATCGGCATATGGTTTACTGAGGTCAGTGAACCATCTCTTTCAAATTAAATGCGAATTTTTGAACGAGAAATTTCTATTTAGAAAATAAAGTCTTTGTTTTAAAGGGAGTTGCTCTAAAAAAAGAGTACTGTATACCGAATAATTAAATTGCCCAAAGGAAACCGTTTGTGGACTAAGTACATGTTCCTCGCTGAAAAATTCGCATTTAGTTTGAAAAATGTAGTACACAATAACCAGCACATTTGATTATTTTTCTGTGTACATAGTTGGTACAATAGATACTGTATTCGGTTATAAGGCATACAACTAGCGGCCAAATCAAAGTCCACAATCTCCCATTACTCATTTAGCTTATCTTAGTGTAGTTGATGTTTTAATTCAACGCTTAGGTATGATAGATATGTACTGTCGTAACTTCATACGACTCTTCTTCGTAATCTACATCACAGTTGTATAGGTCAGGACAACTACACAGAATCTACATTAATAAAATTAAAAATATGCAACAATTTTTTAAAGTTTAACTAGATTAGTAACAAGTTTATCAAAGGTATAGGAGGATAACAATTGGCTGGGACCAGTTTTAGTTTGAAATTTGGCTTAAATCCATCTGCCTAATATGTATTAATTGTACAAAATGAAAACCTTGTACTCTTATTCTCAGGTAATTATTAATACAAGTATTTAAAACTTGGAAATTATAATTAAATCGCATTCCTTAAACAAAACTAATTTGTAATTATAGTATTCTGTAGTACAAACAATAAAAACTCCAACTCCAAAACGCCAATCTTAATATAAGAGTTCATTCAATTATTAGCGCCCTCGAAATTACCTTAATTTGATTGTTTACGTGGATATAATGATTTCCTCTCCACTTGATCTACGTCGATGTATAAGCTAGCTAAGACAGGAATAGTTTCAGCTCAACTATTATTAGGCAGGTTATCGCTGTTCCGTCCTCTACCTAAGCAGATGCTATATCATTTGCGCGTATTTATTTATAAATCTGAAATGTTTTATACGTAAATGTACTTGCCTCTAATTATGAAACTGTGTCTATTACGAGAAGAGTCAGACATTAAATATCACACTTTCGCAATTTTTCTGTCCCTTGTAGGAATGCCATACACTTGCTTTCCTCTCCGGTGTATAAAAGGTAGACAAAATTTAAACTGTTGTATGTACCCCAGAGTCAAGATTAATAGATTTTAATATAGATAGTAAATATTGCCATAGCACTCAAAAGTATAACTGATAACAGTAACTGTGGTATGATGTACATACATACATATATAAAATTCGAATACGCTACTAATATAAAAAACGTAAAAATTTATGCAATGTCAATATAAACGTACACAACGATATATTAAATGCATTAGTATTAGATCAGATAAACAAATATTTCTTGCTAAATAATTTCATAATGAGAAATGGAAATATGCTACCGGTACGAGTTATTAGTATTCTTTAACGTTGTCAATCTTGTTGAAATTGCCAATATTATTACAATGAACTGCCTTCTTGAATTGAATAAATAATTAGTGGTGCTTTTTAGTGTACTGATTTAATGACTAAAGCAAACCTCTAAAAATCTCTAGAAGCTAGAACTAATAAACTAGTATATACATGGATTCCAGTTTTAATAGTTATCATAACCACGGAATCTGAAGAAACTTGAATTTATTATATAACATTACGCATCACAAAAATAATTACACAAGACAAAATATCTTCTTTATTATAATCTCTGTGATAACTCTTAGAGAAAACTTACTGGAAAAATTAAAAATGATAGGTACTTTACGACGGTTAAGTAATAATCACCAAACTGATATAACACTTAGAAACTCAAGTTAAATCAATATAGATAGAAACAACGTTCCGGAAGAAATTCATGAATGCGGTTTTAAATTTCGGCAATCGATTACTAACTACTACTACGACTAAATCTCACAATATCTTCAATAGAGCATTGTACGAAAACACTGTTTTCCAGATACAATTCTTTTATTAACCTCTCTCGTAATATCATAATGATACATCTTTTGGAACTGTTGCATTTTATTCCACGGACACACCACGAAACAAATTGATTAGATTTTTACACGAAAAATAGCATACACTCAAATTCTTGCAATTTCTATTTTCTATTTTTTGAAATGAAGCAACTAAGAATAAACTTATTTGGGTCCTCAAATTTTTCGTGTGTCACATCGATTTAAAGAAAAACAGAAAGCAAACGCTCCAAAAATTTGGCACAATGTTTTTAGAAGACATGTAACATAAACATGTACAAAATTTTTTCTATACTACTAAAAAGACGATTTTTTAAGAAACAATAACACTCCTGTTTCGAAATTGTAGCGTTTTCGAATAAATGTTGATACAAAAATTTGTTGATATTTTGATCCAAGAAATTCGAAATTACTCACCCTGTATAAATTATATATTATATATTACATACATTATATATAACATACATACTACATACATATACAGTGAGTTCAAATAATAACGTACCATGACACTTACGCAACCGAATTTGCTATACGTGTTTGTTGTGGTATCATTGCAGAGATGACCCTATATTTCGTTTGTTTTATACTAGAACTGTCACTGTTATTTCATGTGTCAAATTTATTTATCTTCGTTTGTATTGTGCGATTTTATTAATATTTCACTTCCATAGTATAACAAATCAGTTGCTTTAACAACTATTGTAAGTAATTTAATTGTGTCAACGGTAAATATTGATCTTAATTAAAGAAAGAAGAATAGGATACAATTTTTTTTAGGTTATTACCAACGGCAGTTACTACAGAACATGATGCCATGATTTTAATGGCACATTACGAAAGTTGAATTCAGAATGCAATTGCAATTGGCAATGTTCTCTTGAAAGTTGTATGAATCAATTTACACAGCGTTTTCCAAACTTTGAATAGGATTATGATGCATTTCGACATCGCAGGCATGTTGTAATACACAGATTTGAGAAAGGAATTGCATTTGTGAAGCAAAACCTACAGGGAGGCCGACTAAATTAACTGAAGATGTGGATAATATTAAACAAATAATGGAACGTAATCCTCACAAATCGATTGCAAAATTATCAGAACAAACCGGTATTTATTAGGAAATTTCTAATTGCATATTCTTTAGACAATCATCACTGCTAGGTCTTTGAAAGAGAATATGCTATAAAGCTCTTCATAAAAAATTCCAGATGCACCCATATAAAGTTACGGTTGTACAAGAATTGCATCCTTTGGATTATCCTAGACGAATAACTTTTTGCCAGTGGTTTAATCAACATTTAAATGACAATGACATCCATGATACAACATTCTTTAGTGATGAGGCATGGTTTCACTTAAGTGGTTATATTAATTCACAAAAGTATGGGCTACTGAAATTTCCCATGAATTGCGAGAAACTTCATTGCATCCTATTAAACTAGGAATACGGGTAGGAATGTCAAGACGTAGGATTGTGGGCCCTATTTTTATTTACCGTGCAATACTAACTGATTTTTTTCATAAATTGCACGATGATGAAATACAGAATGGTTGGTTTCAGGAAGACTATGCTCCTACTCATACGGCGCAGTAATCGGTACAAATTTATTTTCACCTCCTTCACCTGATCTAACACCGTTAGACTTTTATTTGTTTGGGACTCACAAAAATAAAGTATATTAGACCAATTTACATACATTAGAAGAACTGGAAGCAGCTATCATGCGTGAAATAAATAATATCACTCCAGTAGCATTGCATCATGTGTTCGACAATTGAAAACGGATAGTAAGTTGTTGTTTGAAACAAGATGGACATTTTCAACATGTACTGTGAATGTTAAAATTACTATGATAAATGACATTCTATTAAATCTGTACTATAAAATTCATAATAATATAATGTAATTCCATCTGTTATTATTAATAAACTGTCTGATTTTACTTAATAAATTATGTACAATAAAAGTCATAATAAAATTATCTCTTTTATTAATTAATGAAAGATCTGGTTTAATTCACAAAAGAAATTTATGCTGCTATAAAAGTTTGTTTATAAAAATTTTCAAACATACATTTCAAGTTAGGAATTTTTATTCAAAGTATTACCAACCTGTAAAACTGTTTGCATAAGTGTCATGTTACGTTATTATTTGAACTTATAGTATATTTTAACAACCAAACATATTAGAAGGAAGCATATCGAAAAACTAACAGAAATATTAATTGGTTGAAAAGTGTTTAATCTACTAACAGAAAAACATAATCCACATTCTGATATAATAAAAAATACAATATCTCACTCACTACTTACTACTGATTACACTAGGAAATATTTTTTTAATTAAGTATATAGGTATGTAATAATAGAGAGTTATTGCAAACACGAAATAAGTGCCAACTTTAATTTAGGATACATTAATAAAGGACTTAAATGTTGGAATAATAAAGAGAGTTATTGCAACCGCGCCATCATTAATGAGAGTTCCTTTAAATTGACAGTTGCGTTTGAGGTTAGGTTTACATGCAATGTAAGAGTTACTTAACCTCAACTATGCAAAATGGTAGGTTCTGCTGTCAAAGTAAAGGCAACTTTAAATAAAGTTCTGAGTTCCCTTATTTAAATTAAATACAGGCGGCCTGTATTTTAATAACGGCATACCTTTAAATTTTAATGAAATGCACAAGCGCACTTGTCAAAATAAAGGATTCTTTTAATAAAGGATCCCTTAAAGTAGTTTGCAATAACTCTCTAATAATAATAAAAACAAATTTATGCTGGCACGTCAGGTTTTGGTACAAAGATTCTGTCTTATAATGTTTTCATTTTTACTTTTCTTTTATACTGTTCTACGGTACTTTCTGATATCAAATTCCAACAGTAATCAGCCAATATTTCACTGTTTCACTTGCACTGATAAACTTTTTCGATAACAGAAATGTCTTAAAGAAATCTCTGATGTCGCCGAGGTTCGGGGGTAAGAAATATATTTTAAGGCTCATATTACAGCCCAGTTCACGGTAACTTCTAAGAAGTTTATTAACAATTCCTATGCAATTGTCAGATATTGTGTTTTGTATAAAATTTTGGGTCAATTTTCAACTAATGCTAAACAAATACAAAAATGAAGCGTCAGAATATACAAAATCTAAAAGCAAAAGAACTCTCCCATTATGTTATTATAGGTTATAATGTTGGAACAAATTAACAACAAGTTTTACTAAAATACGTTTTAGTTATACTTCATATAAGCAAAACAGTAAAGTTCTAGAACCTGATGTCGTGAAATCAGAGTAGAACAGGAAACTGGAACTTAAACGATATGTCAAAGGATATTGAACTGCAAAGTAACAGACCACCAATCGAATTTTAATTAATTAAGATACAAGGTATTAACGAAAAGTCTCAAACTATGTAGCATATAATATTTATTCAATATATTATGCATCTTGATTAAATCTTGTATCTTTGCTAAATATTTCCAACATATAGCACGTTATATATAAATATATATTTAGAAATATATGAATATATATATATGTTTTAAATATAGTATTTCCTATTTATTTACAATATTGTGAAACATTTATAACATAAATATTATAAAATTATATATTTACGTATATATTTTTGCATCGATAATTCAAATATATCATATATATTAAATTGCAGATTCACATTTTATATTTTAAAATATTTATTACATAAATATTAAAGTACAATATATTTTTTTGTAGTACAAATTCATATCGTTAATTTTGTATTTAGTTTTGTAATGTGTAGGAAATATTTTGAACACTTTTTGTCAACTTAATAATTAATTACTTGTTGTAATTTTGATTTAGTTACTTATTTCTTCTGATTCTTCGATGAAAAAAGTGTCTACCGATCTTTGTTGCATAAAATGTGAATTTATTTAATTTATTAACGCACCGCGCTAACGCGCATTGCACGCTTTTTTTCTGATTTCACAATTACTTGCAATGTAAAATATGTCTGATTTTCGCTTACATTTTCTCGGTTAAAAAAATAATACAAATGTGTGTTTGGTCATTTGCAACACAACTATTTTTTAGGTAAGAACCGAAGACGAGATCTACGGCACTCTAATGTATGTAAATAACTACATTCTATATTGCCTACACCGGTAATAGGTAATAGTCAATGATCGCATGCGCGGCATGTGCATACGATATGAATGGAACTGCTTACAACACTTTTAACGCGTTTTGGCGTAGTGGAAAAGCAGAGATAATTACCACGTTAAAAGTATATGAAGTATTGTTAATACGTTGTGACTGTGTTATTTCATACGATAGATAGTGTTTGTGTTTGTAGAGTGCTCAGAAGTACTTTTTACTTGTTGGAAATAAATCCAAGATGTCGAATTTATCGAATTGCAGTAACTCGAGGTATTGTAGATAATAAATATCGTTTTATAAAGCAGTCTGTTGGAAAATTTATGCAACTGTTAGAACAAAATAATGTTGACGCGGATACTGATACTAATAATTTAATGATAGATAATAAGACTCAACATTAGGGGATCAAATTACCTGATTCTGTATCACATATCACATTAACAAGTATTTTGATAACGTTATGTTGAAGTTACTAAAATTAATTGCGGCAAATTTAAATTTTGCTGATTTATCAAATATATTATCAGTAATATTTATAATATAATAAATCAGTAATATTTGTACTATATATGTCAGTAATGTTTATTATATATTGAATGTGACAGATTTATATATATATATATTATATATATTTTATTTTCATATTAGGTAAATATATAAGTGTAATATATTATTTATATTATTATACTTATATTTATGTAATAATAAAACAAATATTTGTTTAATAAATAAAAATCTGTCACTTTCAATATGTAATAAACATTGCTAAATAATATTTTATAAATATTTTATGCTACATGGGATAGACTAGAACAAATACAAAACACTATCAAATTTAAATCGATTAAATCACATCAAGCGAGAAGGGGTATTATATTATACCTGATAGTATATAGAAAAATTTATATTCGAAACTGAATCACAAAATATTGAATATCTTTTTTATTTCAGTTCTAGTTACGTTGAGACTTCTAGGGTTTATGCTAATTAAAATACCTTAACGTTTAGTGTCGTACATTAAATCTCATTTCAACATGTTTTTAGTTGATATAGGCACATATCTTCTCATATTCGTACATAAATTAAGAATAATGCTTTAACAAAAGAGAATCCTTATGATCGTACAAATTAAGTATTTCGTATAATTACAGATAACAATATAAACATCTTCTTAAGTTCTCTTTCATTCAATATCCAAATATTGCATTAACATTAATACACATACTTCGCTAATATAATGGACACTATATTGTCAAATGTTCGCGAAACCGTTAAATAGGTTACCCAATTAATACATTTAATCATTTCAGATACGTACTACTCCACGACCCCAAACATGCCCAGTAAACCGGGATGTCTGCTTCTTTATTGACCTGGAGAAACTTATATCCCTCGTCACAGGACGCCTCTGATCAAGGAAGTCCCCTGTGTATGTTCGGCTGTCGTTAATTCAAAGTACTTGACCTAAGCTTTCGTGTCGAGCTTAACCAAGTACTTTATCAACAGGCATATTTCTTTAGGTGCGAGCAATTTATTCTTCATTGAACAGGAGAAGAAGCACATTGCTTGAACTGTGTCTCTCAGCCTTTCAACTTTTATAGGTTGCTTAATACATACATATACATAATAGTTTTAAGGAAAGTTTATATATAATAGAAACATGCAAGTATTATAAAAGTTGAAACGTTTTGTTGTTAAGTATGGCTCATTTTCGAAACAAAATTAATGCTTTTGAATGAAGAAAATAAAGCACGCCAAATTATCTCAAATAAAATATAGATAAGTAAAAAATGAACCCTCTGATCTTAGAATGTAGATTTTAATTAATAAAACATTCACTATATCTATATACAGATACACATACATATAGTACATAGTTATACATATTATATAAGAGTTAAATTTAGTAAAAAGTATTTTCAATACGACAATTAATGATAGTATTATTTAACATTTGCATGTGTTTTGATAAATACATATAAGGACAAGAAGTTGCGTACCTTTCTTATGTCCTAAAATGAAGGCTCACATAAATAATATTGGAACGTCCATCTATAATATCTATTACTTAGGGAACACAGGCGACAGTTTCTGCAATTCAGTACAGCCTATAGATCAGCCAATTATACAAACCAAAGTGCATACTATTGTAAAAATACATAATAGCTACTAGGATTACACGTAGAGCTACAATAATATTGTTAATATTCAGTTTCATCCACCTACATTATAATGTGGATTGTTTATAATAAAAGTTTGTGCCATTTTGGTTTTGACATAGGCATTGCAACAACAGTAGAATTATGAATATCCAATCTAGCATTCGCCTCGTGCAATGCAGATGGCAATTCCAGAATGGTAATCTGGCTAGTGATATCTTAAAGAATAGCTCCATAGAATTTTAGCAGATTAGAGGCCTTTCAATGATGATATACCCATACGCATGGCTCAATATTATGAGCGATTCGAAATGTTGTAACGGTTCAGAGCTATTTTATGCTCATTATAACAATGTATTTGCTCACTATATTGGAATAAACTTGTTTAAGGAATTTATTGTTTCATTTCTATATAATATATCGATTATTATCGAAGATTAAGAAAATTTGCGCATTTACAAACTCGTAAAAAATGTTCACAATGTCTTTCAAGATAGTGTTTTAACCAGGCATTTCATAAATTCAACCAGATATATAACATTATGCAATATTACCCTTAACCATGAACTATTAAATTTTCTTTACATCTGGTTAGTTCAAATATGCATACTAACGTGATATACATCCTTAACTCCATAATAATAACAATTTGGCATATTAAGTAACTGATTTTAAGGTAGAATGAATGAAATAAAAATGTAAACAAAGAAATTGAACAGAAATTTTAATTAATATATGTATTTTTTGACCTTTATGTACTTATCTTTTAATTCCTGATTTATTTCCACTTAGAGGTCAATAACACAATAAATAATTAAATACCAATTTAAATTGGCATTTATTTTATTGATTACTGATTTATTTCCACTTAGAGGTCAATAAAACAATAAATAATTAAATTAAATTAATTAATTAAAAGATAAGAAATTTTATCGTTTGATATTTGCATTTTAGAAATAGGAATCAGATTTATAATTGTAGCGCAAATAAGTTGAAGTAGTTGTATTTTTTATTACTTGCATACTTATTCGTTCCTGTAAAAACAAAGATATCTTGCTGTAGCAAATAACAATGTTAAAATGTCTAATACAGTTGCAACAGACTGCAAGTTATATACACTGAAACCAGTCGAATAGCCTAAACGGTTGTACATTGGGAATAGTTTACTCAAACATTCCGTAAGACTCTTTATGTTTACAATTAAATGCAATAACTAGAATAGTATAAAGTATGAGTTTCCTGTATGTATATGACATACCGTCTCTAGAACAGCATATATAAAGGCGAGCTCTTAATACATCGCGATTCCCATAGCGCGCTTGTAAGCACTTACTGCAGTCCGATATATTTTATACATATAGAATATACACGAACATTTTACACTACTCGACGAAAATGCCGTTTATTCTATTTCCTATCTTCTGTATGTACCTTAGTGGAAATACAAAGTAAAATTAGTTGTCAATTTCGTTCATGCTAAGATTCGCAAATTACGCCGTCTGGCGGCTTATAAACAAAGCGCAGAAGTTAAGGCAGCCCTGCCTGAGCGCCGACTGAAGTTGTTCCGGAGGTCTCCACGAGACTGCGCTATCACCGACAAATATCTTGCATCTTGTAAAATATTCTAAGTTTAGTTGACATACGGGCTTTGTTGGTTTGTTAACCATCAATATTTGATTTACTTTGTAGTGTGATTATAAGCGCATAACAAAATCGTAACAAGCTGCTACGCGTGGACAATGTAAATACCTACTTTATATGACAATTCCCAGATTTAAAACACAATGGTGTAAAAGCAATTTCTTTAGTTAGTGGACTATGCGGAACACGTTTTTAATTGGCAGAAGTCGAAAATTATAACAATTAGAGTAATATTGTGATGGAAGTTTTTGTAAAAAAATGCATTGTCTACAAAAAAGGTCATACAAACTTTTTGATATATTGCCTCGTTAAAGCTCAGTAGGAGAAAAATCGAAGATTTTGTTTTCGTAATATTTTTCCTTTTTTTGCGCTGACAGAGCTTTAAGAAAGTACTACATATATTAAAGAAGTCGTATTTTGTAGAGCATGTAAGCTGTTCCACGTATATCCAACTATAATTGCAGGAAATTTAATATGTCTATTGATGTAATATCGCGTTTTAAAATGATTACAATTACAGTTATGAATTAGTGCACTGTATCCTGCATCAAGATGAAAGCAATATTCTTTGGAGATATATGTGATCTGCATTACCCAATTTATTTTATGACAAAGACTACTATAGCAATACTAAAGTATAGGTACTTTACGAGATTCTTTGAACTATCATCATCCACCAATACACCGATGTGTAACCAACTGGAACTCTGAATAGCACAAAAAATAACATCTCCAAAGAAATCTTTTTGTTTTATTCTGCAATAAAATAATATCTTAGGTATTCATATAAAATACCATAACATTACGACCTTGAATATAAATTTTGCACTGCTTAGGACAGTCATAGATATCCAAAGACATTTATTTTTATATAGCCTTGTATCATATTACATACAATGCGTATAATGAATCTCTAAACGCGTATCATTGTTTGATGGCATAAATAGAGATTGCCGGTTAATGTAACTATCTTTATTTAATATACGTTGCGAATATTCAAACACGTAGCATGAGTATGTCTGACAGATAAATTATTAATTATTATTATTACTACTACCAACTAATTGTCAAATTGTATTCCTTATTTTGTGAAATTGCTGTTCCGTGTCCAATGATTGAA
This sequence comes from Holotrichia oblita, assembly GCA_023690525.1. NCBI lineage: Eukaryota > Metazoa > Arthropoda > Insecta > Coleoptera > Scarabaeidae > Holotrichia > Holotrichia oblita. Next base: position 71,283,795 of record CM043017.1, read on the forward strand.
AGGCGTTTGAATCGCCCGCGCTTTTTATGTCGAAGAGTTGATGCTTCTAGAATATATACCGTTAATGATCAGTAGCGATCTTTAGTAGCTTCTTAGTATCCTACTGTTTTTTTTGCCAGGGGAAAATGCTGTTACGCACTGCAAGTGCTCTGATCTTCGCAACTTGCGTGTGTGGGACTCCAGTGAGCCTTCTAGCACACCACCTACCTACTAAAAACCCCTCTCAGAGTCCTCTGTGATACCTGGAACCATTTGTAAATATATCTTCAGATACCCCGGCGTCACTAGTCTGCTCGCCTACTGTTGATGCAATCCGCCTCTCTAGTTCTTCCTTCTCTTTGCTGCACATAATAGCTCTTATCATCTGGTATATGGTTTCCCAGTTATAGGCTGATTCAGTCATCATCGTTATCATCGTGTCTGGTGTAACTGTGTGACCCAACCTCACATTTGCTGTGCGTCTGATTTCATGCCACCTATTGCAAACTGTGTGTTCTGCAGTGTCGATTGCGCCGCAGTAGATACAGGCGTCGGTATCATCCTTTCTGAATCTTTTCGCATACGCACGAAAGCAACCATGTGCTATTAATGCCTGGGTTAAAACATAATCCACCCTACAATGTTCGCAGTCGGTCCATTCATTAATCCAAACGACCCTCTCTCGTCTATGGTAATTCCAAAATAGTTCAATGTCTTGACAGGATGCACTCCAACTCCTTCCAGCCCGAACACGATATGGCTCCTACTGCTTTTGCCCTTGAGCATTATAGCCTCTGTTTTGTCTGGCGCGAGTGTCAACCCATGTTCTTTGATCCAGTCGCTGATCCGTTCCAGGCATATGTTGGTATTTTCCATCAGCGCAGTGTCGTCTCCAGGCACAACTATGATAGCCAGATCGTCAGCGTACTCAACGCACATCGCGTCCCTGGTGAGCTCTAACCCAAGTATTCCGTCATACAACACATTCCAGAGAACTGGACCCAGTATCGAACCCTGAGGTACTACCACAGTTTTTCCAAAATTCCTCTTTCTCTATCATTACTCTCCTGTCTTTCAGATATCTCGACACGAGATTAATTAGATACGTGGCTATATTTCTCTCGTGTAGCTCCTTGATAATTAGGCTATGGCAGACCGAATTAAAGGGGTTCCTTACGTCGATTGTAATTAACGTACACCACTTGCCTTTATATTCCTTGGCAGTTTCCATTACCCTCTCTACTGCTTGTTTCGTAGATCGCCCTTTTCGAAAACCATACTGACATTCGTGGAATCCACCTTTCTTTTCCAGATCATTTAGCAGTCTTTCCTTGATTAACATTTCCAATAACTTACAAAGGGTGTTTAGTAAGCAAAGTGGCCTAATATAAGAATAAGTACCGCTTTCGCCACTTCCCATTCCTCAGGAAATTGTTCCTCTTTCAGTAGGCTGTTCATAACATCCATTATCACATTGGGGACACAACTTGTGGTGACCTTGATCGCTTCCGGTGGGATTCCATCTGGGCCAGGAGATTTTCCGCTCTTGATCTTTATAGTTGCTCTTTTGATCTCATCCTCAGAGAACGGCTCGACATTTGATACAGTAGATCCCTGTATCCAGTTGTCCATGGGAAACAGATCAACAATGATTCGTCTTTTTCGTCTAAACATATTTCGTAGGGCGTAAGGTAATTCGCCCGTTTCATCACGATTTTGTAAGCGCCGGCCCATACGTCATTCTCCAGTTCTTGGCAAAGCTCTTCCCAGAATGTCTTTTTGGTTTCTTTAATTAACTTACACAGCTCTTTCCTATTTACCCTGTATATCTCTTCTGCGGCGGTATCACCCTCACTATATCCTGGTATTTTCTTGGATCTAGTGAGTACATGTCTAGCTGCCATCCATTCTGCTCTTTTTTGGCGATGTGTTCCGTCCACCAATATGGATTTCTTTTAGGCCTGTTGCTCTGTGTACTATTTTTATATGCTTGCTGGATAAGCTTCGTGCATGTTGCATAGTTTGCTCCTTCATTTGCCCTCCCCGTAATTTCCATGGTGATTTTAAATGCATTCCAGTCAACCACTTTCTTCGATTTTTCGTCTCCTTTTTTACCTTTTGTCCTTGAATCTCGAAATATATATACTTGTGTTCCGTCAACGTTTCCATTTCGAGTACTTTCAATTCAATTGGCGACCCCCATTGCGGAGACTTTTCATTAAAGTCCCCCATTACTATGGCGTGCTTGGTATTAGCTTCCTCACGATACTGTCGACCTCCGATTTGTACTGATTCATGCCTATATTTGGTGACAGGTAGCAGCATAAGATATCACAGCCTCTCAAATTGACAAGCAGATGTCCATCGCCAGCGCTATATCCCATTACCTCGATACCTTTTGTTGGAAAGAGTACAACCACGTTGGTCCTGTTGTCCTTTAGCCAGTCTGCTCCTTTTACTATTTTCTTATTCGGTGCACACACAACTAGTACATGGATATCCTCCTGCTTGGCTGTAACATAGGCCATATCTTGGGCAGCATACACCCTTCCTACATTTGCTTGCAAAATTTCAAGTTGCATTTCTGCTCTGTTCCCCTCCAGCAGTAGTACTATTTCTCTTTTGCTCTTCCACTTTTGAAGCTTCTTTGGCTTTTCTTTGTCCCCTTTCCTTCGACAGTTTAGTTGCTTTCTGCTGTATCAATCTTCTGGACTTGGGGGCTTTCGTTTGGTCTGCGCGGTGTCCTTCCATTTTGTAGGTGAGGCAGAAGCTTATATTTGTACATTTTTTTGCTTTATGATCCCCTTTTCCGCATTTCATGCAGATATCCCCTTTATCTTGTCCTTGACAGTCTTTCTTGAGATGTCCAAACTAAACAACGATAGCACCTGGTAATGTTTACACTTAGTCTAACTCTTCAAGGCGTCCACCCTGTCCTAACCTTTCCTCTTCTACTCAGCTCGTTTGTCACTTTTTTGGGAACGACTACCGTCGCATTTTGTCTGCCATAGTGATTGGGTCGGATCGACACTACATTAATCCGTGCCCTACCTGCGTTTACTGCGCTCCCTTTAATAGACTGCATTATCTCCGCGCTTGTTACATTGCATTCTATTTCTGACACGAATATGATATCCTCACTGTGTTTAGTTACTACTTGCATTTCCTCGTTTTTATTGAGTACCTCGCGCTTAAAGGCTTGGGCATTTTCATTGCCACCTTGGACTGCCAGCATAACATCTCCTCTTGCGGTTTTCTTGATTGCTTTTACCTTAACTCTTAATCTCTTAATCTTCCGGAGGATGTCTGAGTATTGTTTGCCTTCCGGCCTGATTATAACTTTTTCCGTTGTCTGGTTTGCCTTGTCTCCCAGCACCTTGCGTTTGGTCTCTTTGTTTGTGGTTATCTCGATTTTTTATTGGTTTTTCTAAAAACGGCTTCTACACACTTTCCTAGATATTCTGTCTGTATGTTACCCAGCGCGATAATGTTCATGCGTTGCACTCCTTGCATCTGTGCCTCTTTTTCCAGCTCATATAGTGTAACTTCCCGATATCATTTGTTCCCTCCGGCTGCACATCGTTTGGGATTACGAATAGTATCCTGGTACTTTCTTCTGTTTTTGCTCTGCTTAAATAGATTTGCGTGTTTGTTTTTACAAACTCTATGGTGGCCGCTTCTAGCTTTTCTTCCATTAAAGGCACTATCTCGGGATATCTAGTTCTAACATCCTTTACCGTCTGCCCCTGCAAATTTTCTTCCGCATTTACTATTACTGCGAGATTGCCAGTGCGTTTTCTCGATGTCTCAGAATCTATAATCTCGACATTTTTATAGCCGCTACTTGACCAGGCCAAGTCTATTATTTTGGACAGGTCATTCCATCCGCCCTTCTTATCCAATATTTTCTCCGCCGTGTTGTCTATGTCTGCTTTCTGCCGTGCCATGTCATCTCTAATCTCTGCTTCGTTTACTTGCACTCCAATGCTGATTGTCTTTGTGCGTGCTTCAATTTCCATTAGCGTGTCCACTGAGGCGGTCTGCTTCTGCCGACGTGCGTCACTATCAACATTACAGCTCACTTTGAGGATATCTACTTTTCTATTTAGGGTTCCCACGATGTTTACTAATTCTCCAGTAGCCACTTTTATTTCAGTTTTGGTTTTTGTGCTTTCATTAACTAATTTTTGGAGTGCATCTGTTTTCTGGTTTAACTTTGCCATGAATTTGAGCACCTCCATCATTTCTTTGCTCATCTCTTTCTCGCTGCAGCGCTGTTCAGGGACTTCCCTCTTTCTTTTCTTTTCCACCGGGCCATACGCGTCTCTGAAACATCCATAACCGATCTGTTTGTAGAGTCTCAGAATTGAATTGGTTATTGCCTCTTCATCCTTCCAGAGGAAGGCCTCTGCATTGTCTGTGGAGGTATTAGTTTTATTCTTGTGCGGTTCACTAGGGTCTTTACCAATAGGGTTTTCCGTTGTGTTCTGTTCAACGTCATGTACTTCCGCCATTTCCTGGTCGACGGTTTCAGCTTTCTCAGTGTTTTGCTTAGTCGTTTTGCTAACGAGCTTAAACGTTGGGCTTGTAAGCAGATCGTCATCTTGCCAGATAATTTCCGTGCTACCTCTTCTCGTATCGCCACATGAATCGTTTCTCAGTTGCTTTTGCTAATTATCCAGTTAATGTAATTTACAAAATATCAACTAAAACTACTTTAGACAATAATCTCCATAAATAAGGGCAAAATATTACAGTGATCTGACTCACATTTACTGTTTCAATTTTTTGGATTTCTGTACAAAATTACTTATAACTAGGAAGGTAAATATAGAAAATTCTACATATCAACGAAAGGAGGAAATCTACAATAGTTAGCATAAACATATACAGAGTGTTTGAAATAAACAAGTTTTGGTCATTTAAAAGTGTTGAACTTCGATTTCTGAACACCCTATACAATAGAATGAGGACATTTAGTATAAAATATAAAACTTGAAGTATTATAATAATAGTACTGAAGATTTGTTTCAAATTAATTATTATGTAAAGCTATATTCATGTTTTAAGTACTCCATGTAAATTAATAGTTTTTTCTCCATTCTAGATAGGTTTTACTAAAGACATCTTCCAATAAAATGAACAGCGAAGCCACAATTGACCTACCCAGCAAGATACCACACCATATATATCTTTTATTCGTGGTTGGTGCAGCTGCAGTGGCTTTCAAGCTGTATCAAAAATAATTTCAAAATATACCTAATGTTGAAATATTTTGTATAATATTGTTCCATTAAAAATTCTGCTGAAAATCCTGGAAAATATGTAAAGTCGATATACTTATTTATCAATCAGTCAAAAATATAATATCGCCAGCTCTAACGTGAATAAATTTAGTGTATGTTACATGCAATTCATTTTATATCTTATCTTACAATTAATCTTCACGCCGGTTTATATGTATAGTCGAATATTTGGATCTTGTCAGTTACGTCATGAGTAATGCCAGTATGAATCGACTCATACATATATCATCTTGACATTTCTCTCTAATGTACATACGTTCAATGCCGGTGATGAATATGTTACGTATATCTTTGTTTAATTACGCTGTTAATAACGTAACGAACAAGATCCAAAAATTCGATTGTATATCTAATTTAATTAAAGCCCCTTTAATTATGTAGAATAATTTTATAGATGTACTACTCCAATTGTCTTTTAACTTGAAAAGTCTAGTCCCTATGGAATATTACCGACGCTGAAAATTTTTGTCGAACAAATAGACGAACTTCTTTATATAGCTCGTAGCAAATATGTACTTACATACATACCAAGAATTGTATATACTACAATTGTAGTAAAATTCCCAAGAAACTGAACAAACAATTAAAATTATAGACAAAGCGTACTATGTATCTAAGAGAATATGATTGTATATAATCAAGCACTGTGTGAAGTGGTGATTACAATAAACTTCAGCAAATATTTGAAAGTTTGACCAGGTAAATGTAGTCAATACCTAAGAACACACATATTCTTGTCATAATATTGACATTATTTGATATTACGCTGTATAATGTAAAACTCAATTTTTGGTGACATATAGGTACTACTACATTAAAGTTTAGTGTGTAACAAAGTAATCGAAGAGCTCCTTTTTCTTATCTGAAAACAATGTTCACTGAATATTTTCTAAACGTATAAACTTTTGGCACTGGAAGTAAACAATGACGATATGATTATGCTATTTTTTAACAAAAATATATACACATTTCTAATACAGAAATTAGCATTAGAAATTAGCAGAGAAGGCAAATTCGATACACATTCCAACAGAGTACACATACAAAAGCAATATACAGGGTGTAAGGAGTTTGACTGCCATAATTTTCCCAACATATAGAGCAAGTAAATAGTATTAAAAAAGGTTATTATGAAGTAGGCGTTAAAATAAATAGTTTTCCGGAAAAGCAAAAGCAAAGTTCCAACTTTTAAATCGCGCTATTTTAAGCAGTTATAAGTATTTCAAAGTGTGAATTTTACAATGGACTCATCACGTAAATACAAAGAAAAAATTGTTATAGAAGTTTGTTCTGCAGTCAGGGGGTCATATTTATAGCCCGTGCTTGAGGTTGTGTCGATGCTTGAGCACGCGAATTTGACGTAAATGTCATTACAAATCTGTCAAAATCGCATACTCAAGCATCGACACAACCTCAAGCACGGACTATAAATATGACCCTAAGGTAGGGTTAAAAAAATAAGAATCGAAGTACCCTAGCGACACTTTCTGATTGTATGACCTAACGCTCAACGTAGAGTCTACATGCGTAGCACGTGTTAACACGAATGTGCGGTATCTGCGTGTATTTAAAAATGCCGAAGCTGCATTTGTAAATGTCCAAAAAAGCATCTATTATTTGACGTATTTGAGTAGGAAGAAATTTGTTTGATGTTATGATAATAGCCGTCACTTACTTCTTCCCATTCCTGCACAATTTGTTGCCACAATAGATTTCTGTCTCTTCGTTCTATGGCGTGTTTCCTCATTCTGTGTTTTTATGTAACCCCATAGGTTTTCTAGGGTGTTAATAACCTCAAATTATTATCTGTAACCCATTGTTGGACAGCATTAGCCGTATGATTGAGTGAGTTGTCATGTTGGAATGTAAACTGATCATAAAGAGATGTTATTGATGGCAACATAACAGTCTCCAAATATCCCTATATTGTAACGATGCCAAGTGTCCATTAATATTCCAAATAGTACCAAGTCCTGCGTATGACATCCAGCCCCACACTCCTTCTATTTTTCGGATGAACATATTGTGGTCCAAGCCTAAAGTTACGGGGACGGGTAACTAGGCGCGTATGCATGTTTGGGGTGCTTTGAAATGTCGACTCGTCGTAGAAGATTACAGTTTTCCAAAAATCTATGGCCATTTGCTGATAGTATAGTGCTAAATTTATTTTGTCTTGACGATTGCACTCGAAAAGTTCGGTTTTAATAGCAGCACAATAGCTTTTCAGACTACTTGCCCTCAATCTTCTTCTTGCCGTCGTTACTGAACCGGGAAAAGCGGTAGCGGCAATCTTCTTTGCAACTCGTGAATGGATGCTCTGGATAAAGTTGCCTTAACATTGTATCTTGATAAGCAGTCGATATTCTTTGTTTTGAAGTTTTTGGTTGGTTTGCAACTGAATGTTATATTTGCCATTTTCTTTTTAAGCAAAAAATTGTATTGGGATTAACACCAAATTCACGCGCTACAGCACGTAGACTCCAGCCGTTTTCCAACATTGTCATTGCGCGTACTTTGTCTTCTGTTGACATCATATTGTGCGTATTTAACTGTTTCTAATGCTGTATAAAGAACTGAATATTATTGTTGTGTCTGCTTGCTTTTATATATGTCAGTTCCTAATATGACTCATCAATCGAGAAAGAATATTTTCGACATTTATCTATACTCCATTCAACTTAAGAGTGCAGTAGTTGGCGCCACAATCGGCGTTGGTTTAACACTAGAGAATTTAAATATACCGCTCAATTCAAAATCGACATTGACGTAGTTTAACCTTCAAATGCGGTAAATATACAAATATATTACAACGTATGTATATTTTAGCTAATAATGTCTATATAACATTATGAATCAATACTGTTTTATTAAGTTTTGCTAAACTTTTTTACAGCTTCTTACATGCAATTAATGATAAGATTGATTTTTAAAACGTAAAATTTATATGTTCGTAAATATATTATTCAGACTATGTATATAGAAATTGTATATAAGATGTACGACTGTTATATTTATTAATATTTAAGTATAGAAACACAATAATTGTATAGACAATGTATTTTCAAGTTTATTGTACATAAGAAGAAATATTTTTAAATATTTATATGATATAATACGCAAAAATCCAAATCACACATCGTATTTTCTTCTGCGATAGAATGTTTGATGCAATTAGTCCAGACTTCAGCAGTGACATGATTAACTCCATCCAATAATAAAGTTTTTACTTGCGCTAACTTAAAAGTTCTATTATTAGCAACATGATGCTTCACTTGAGCTCATATTAATTCGATGGGATTCAAATTACAATGATATGAGGGCAATCGTAATATTGTGCGAACATTTCTGCTACTATTCTGTCAATAATGTATGTAATAGGATTGTCGGTAATATATTTTTTTTAGTAAGTTCCAGTAATTAATAAAGAATTATCAACAATAATTCCTTTTAAATTAAGCCATTCAACTAATGCTTCCTTTTTCCAAGGTGTCTTCGTAAAACAATATCTTGTCGCTCCATTAGCACGCTTTCTCGGTTGCGTTTCACCCACATAAGTCCTAATTTTTTGAGAATTTTCCATAATGTTGTTCGCTTAAAGTCTGGGAAATTCTCATCCGCATGAACAACCTACAAACATTAATTAGATCATGCTAACGTTAATTCAAATATATTTACGCTCAATATTCTTGTACATATAGGTAACTCATTTTTCAAGAAGAAGGAATGCACTTGTCTTTGGATTGCTGACCGCTGGCCTTCATCCAAATTATCATAGGTTGTATGACGTATACATTTCTTTGAAGGTGAATGAGACACACCTGCGGTATCTATATCCTTCACAATATTCTATACTGTTCTCTTTCCAAGTCCAAGTTGTTTCGCCGTCAATGTAATAGAAGCTGACTTTGAATTGTTCTGCTCTGTTGCAAATATAAATTATATGCCATTTGCCTCTGCCTACAAATCATATGTTTTCCTGAAGGATTTTTTGAGGATCCTTCAAGTGTAATACTAATATTACATGAATACAGATAATAATAGATACCTTGAATTTGCAAGTAATACTGAAAAGAACTTTGCTTTTAATATAAGGTACTTGCAAAATTTGAAAATACAGAGAAAAACGTACACAATACAGCAAATATATACGAACAAAACAGCATAAACAAATTTGACGTATCGCTTTTAACCTCAAATTTCATACGTATAAGAACAATATTTTACATAGTGTGTACGTGCCTCGATAATTGACCAATCACAAGCCGCGAAATAAGGTCCTATCCTTTCTAACGCTGCACTCTTAAAGTGAATGATGTATAGATTGCTTGACTATCAATACTTATCAATAAGCTTGTTATATACGCAGAAATAAAGAATCCAGAAATACAGAATAAGGGTTTTTTGCCTACCTGTCTATATCTACGCAAATACCACAATAAATAGATGCAATCGGCTTTGTACATTCATAAATGCAGCCAAGGCATTTTTAAAATACACACAGACACCGCACATTCGTGTTTACACATTGCGAGGCGGCCAATGAATGCCATAAGCTGACTACTATCCATGCTACGCATGTAGGCTCTACGTAGAGCGTTAAATGGTATAGTTAGAAAGTACCGCTAGTGTACATGTAAAACGTCTATAGCTTTGACAACGCTGAAACATAACCTACCATAACTTTATACAAACAGATGTGTTTCAGAGCAGCTGAAGGCTGCGGTGTCGATAAGAAAATTGCAGACGTTGCATTAGAGAGGTTTCACATTTTTCTCTTATGCTTTAATTTAGTGGTGCTTATGCCCAAAATATACGTCGTATACATAAAAAAAAATAAAAAATATATACATAAGATATTAACGGAGTTATAATCAAAATAATTTTGTTCGGCGAGAGAGGCTAGAAAACGATACCTTGCAATTGTGGCTATCGCAATGACGTCAGTAGCTCGCAGCTGGCAGATCGCGATGCACATTTCCGTATTACATATATCGTTTCCCTCTGGTTTCGATTATGGGTCCATTAACTTGTCTCCCCTCCCCTCCCCTTCTCCCCCAGAATAAAATTGAGCTTTACTTTGGAACAGACCGACAATTCATAATAATATATCAATAATAATGGTAATATAGAGTAAATTCAAGTGACATAGTTTGTAATGTTCATCTGCTTTAATAAAATATACCCAATTTTGAACAACTGATCAAATGGCAATCTCTTTTCTTTTTTCTCGAAATTGATGCCCGCTGCAAAAATTTGGAAACTCTTCTTGAGAAGATAGGTTCATCCCTGGACAACGTATCCAATTTCAATATATGCGTTTATATTATGTAATATTTATCAGTAACCCTTAGATAGTGCAAATAGTTTTCGTAGAGAACATTCATTTGCAAAGAATAACTTGCAGTGTGTAGAATACCAGTGTTTACTGAATAATAGTGAAGGAATTAATGATATAAAAAGCGTATAAAAGGTTCAGAAATAGTAGTAGATACCGCACAATAGAAGTACATACATGTTTATGTAAAAGGTAAGTCCTGAAACGTTACTCTCTTAAATTCCTTTATTAATAAATAAATGTCTGTGTTGGTTTTTTTTCTTTATCGTCGATTTAAAGTATTGTATATTTTTGGTCACTAGTTGGAGAATTGTCGATTAATTAAAAGAAAGGTTACATTTTTACAATGTATATGTATTGAAATTGTCTTTCAATTCCTGAAGTATTTCCACTTGTAGGTCAACGAAACAGCAAATTAATTAAGTACCATTTTATTCCAGAACATATAAAATTCTGTTAATTAAATAAATAAAGATGTGTCAGAATACTAATGATACAATTGGCCATCCCTATCAACAAAAGTATCTAAAAAACAAAGAAGTAATTGATATATCGAATTGTAATTACATTCTCAATTAATATTAAAGGATATATTGGTGTAAGTTTAATACAACTATAAAAAAAATTGAATTGAATTATTCCTATATCAATGTATTTTATGTCAAGCTGTAACAATTCTGTTCAAAGGACCTAGTCAAGAGCTGAAAAATTAGTAAAATTCAGGCGTGAATTAAATTATTATAAATAACGCTCAAATTATTGTTATCAGTTCTAAAATTTTAAATTTTAGAACAATTTTAAAATTTAATCAAATTTTAAAATTACTTTTGAAGTAATTAAATTTTAAAATTTAATCAAATTTAAAAATTTAATCAAATTTTAAAATTATTTCTGAAGTTGTAGGGGACTATTTCTAAAATTCAAACTCCCGCTTACTTTACTAATAATATATTTTAACTAATGCTCTACAATTCGGCCATCCTGACTATAAAGGTGACCTCACCTTGGCTAAACAAAGTTAACATAATTATAATTTGTAATTAAATCTATTTATCTTTTAATTCCTGATTTATTTCCACTTAGAGGTCAATAAAACAATAAATAATTAAATACCAATTTATTCCATAACATATAATAATATGTTTTCGTTAAATAACTTCTTCAGTGGAAGAAATTGACATTTAATATGTGTCAAATTACTAATAATATAAATATAAATTGCCATGCCTATCAACAAAATTATCTAAAAAACAAACAATTCATTGATATATCGAATTTTAATTATATTCACAAGTAATAATGAAGGAATAATGATTTAATACAACATTAGAAATTGAAATGATTTAAATATTCGTATATCAATCTATTTTTTGTCAAGCTCTAACAATTCTGTTCAAGGACTAGGGAAAAACATGGCAAAAAAACCTAGTCAAGAGCTTAAAATTAATAAAATTCAGGCGTGAATTAAATTGTTATAAATAACGCTTAAATTATCAATATCCGTTCTAAAATTTACCGCGTTTTCATCTTTTTTAATGTATATCATTTCGTAAATTAATTTTTTTTTGTAATTATTTTCCTTTTTTAAAATTCTAGTGTTTTGAAAATCAAAATTATGTCGTCTATCTTTAGAGTGCTTAGATAAAGCAGTTTCAGCGGTGACGTTATGTGTAACAGTGTATTGATGGTTATAAAATCGTTTATTTAAATATTGTTTGGTTTGTCCGATATAACATTTATTACAATCTTTGCAATCTAATTTATAAACGACATTACTTTTATTACCATGTTTAATGGGTGTTTTTAAATTTGTGAATAAATGTCTATTGTTGGTAGGTATGAAAGTTACGTGAATGTCTGATTTTTTTAATTCGTGTTTTATTGTGTCGCTTAAATTGTTTATATATGGTATAGTGTGGTATATGTTATTATTTGATTTTGTACCTGTGTTATATATTTTATTTATTCTTTTTGTGATTAATTTATTGTCAAACTCTTTAGGATAACTATTTTTTTCTAGTATTGTTTTTACTTTGCTTACATTTTCTTTTCTAAAATCAGGGTGAGCTAATTTAATAGCCTGATCTACTAAACTATAAACTTTTTAAATGTAAAGATAATACATGATAACACACAAATAAAAACAAAATGGTACATTAAAGACACTAGTAGTAGTAGGCATTTAAACTATTTTTCAAACACTATTAGGCTATAATTTAATAGCTCACCCTGATTTTAGAAAAGAAAATTTAAGCAAAGTAAAAACAATACTAGAAAAAAATAGTTATCCTAAAGAGTTTTACAATAAATTAATCACAAAAAGAATAAATAAAATATATAACACAGGTACAAAATCAAATAATAACATATACCACACTATACCATTTATAAACAATTTAAGCGACACAATAAAACACGAATTAAAAAAATCAGACATTCACATAACTTTCATACCTACCAACAATAGACATTTATTCACAAATTTAAAAACACCCATTAAACATGGTAATCAAAGTAATGTCGTTTATAAATTAGATTGCAAAGATTGTAATAAATGTTATATCGGACAAACCAAAACAATATTTAAAGAAACGAATTTATAACCATCAATACACTGTTACACATAACGTCACCGCTGAAACTGCTTTATCTAAGCACTCTAAAGATAGGCGACATAATTTTGATTTTCAAAACACTAGAATTTTAAAAAAGGAAAATAATTATAAAAAGAATTATTTACGAAATGATATACATTAAAAAAGATGAAAACGCGGTAAATTTTAGAACGGATATTGATCATTTAAGCGTTATTTATAACAATTTAATTCACGCCTGAATTTTATTAATTTTAAGCTCTTGACTAGGTTTTTTTTGCCATGTATTTCACTAGTCCTTGAACAGAATTGTTAGAGCTTGACAAAAAATAGATTGATATACAAATAATGTAATCATTTCAATTTCTAATGTTGTATTAAATCATTATTCCTTCATTATTACTTGTGAATATAATTAAAATTCGATATATCAATAAATTGTTTGTTTTTTAGATAATTTTGTTGATAGGCATGGCAATTTATATTTATATTATTAGTAATTTGACACATATTAAATGTCAATTTCTTCCACCGAAGAAGTTATTTAACGAAAACATATTATTATATGTTATGGAATAAATTGGCATTTAATTATTTATTGTTTTATTGACCTCTAAGTGGAAATAAATCAGGAATTAAAAGATAAGTACATAAAGGTCAAAAAATACATATATTAATTAAATCTTTTTTAAACCTAGCTAAATCTAGAATCATGACTATTATATTAATCAGTAGGATAAGGATAAGGACGGATACGGGATGCTTCGTAGATACTTTTAAATGGGATTTGTGATATCTGATGCCTTTCGATATCTTCTATCACATACCTGTCATGCTCTAATACTTTTGTGACTGCGTATGGTCCCTTGTATCGTGGTATTAGTTTCTTGTTGCCAGGTGTAGTGTCGACATTTATGATCATGATCCAATCTCCGACTTCATATCTACGTGGCTCTTTATGCTTCTGGTTAAAACTCTCACGCCCTTGTTCTTGTTCTCGAATGATTCTTTCTTCTATCCTTGCGGGTATCTTCTAGCGTTTTAACGGTCTCCTCTTCTCGTTCTAAAATCTCACTCAACCAGTCGCAGATATCTCCTCGCTGATGGGTACCAAATAGTAACTTACTGGGAGTTTCTTTCGTTACCCTTGATATGGTATTATTAAGTGCATATTCGGCATGCTCCAATTCTTCGTCCCATTTATCGGTTTGTGAAAGTTTCGCTAACATGGGTACGAGAGCGGTTGACCCTCTCAACTTGGCCATTGGCTCTAGGCACTCCTGCGGCTATCATGATATGCTGTACACCGTTGTCATCAACGAACTCCTTAAAAGCTGTAGCTCTAAAACTTGAACCTCTATCTGAAATGATTCTCTTCGGGCGACTATAGTTTCGAAAATAACTATAGAGGTGCTTTATTACTTCGTCGGTTCCCGTAGACTTACAGGGGTACAACTTTACGTATTTGGTAAATCCATC
>CM043017.1:71298987-71507851 GCA_023690525.1 Holotrichia oblita
CGTTCTTTAGTAGCTTCTTAGTATCCTACTGTTTTTTTTGCCAGGGGAAAATGCTGTTACGCACTGCAACTGCTCTGATCTTCGCAACTTGCGTGTGGGACTCCAGTGAGCCTTCTAGCACACCACCTACCTACTAAAAACCCCTCTCAAGTCCTCTGTGATACCTGGAATCATTTGTAAATATATCTTCAGATACCCCGGCGTCACTAGTCTGCTCGCCTACTGTTGATGCAATCCGCCTCTCCTAGTTCTTCCTTCTCTTTGCTGCACATAATAGCTCTTATCATCTGGTATATGGTTTCCCAGTTATAGGCTGATTCAGTCATCATCGTTATCATCGTGTCTGGTGTAACTGTGTGACCCAACCTCACATTTGCTGTGCGTCTGATTTCATGCCACCTATTGCAAACTGTGTGTTCTGCAGTGTCGATTTCGCCGCAGTAGATACAGGCGTCGGTATCATCCTTTCTGAATCTTTTCGCATACGCACGAAAGCAACCATGTGCTATTAATGCCTGGGTTAAAACATAATCCACCCTACAATGTTCGCAGTCGGTCCATTCATTAATCCAAACGACCCTCTCTCGTCTATGGTAATTCCAAAATAGTTCAATGTCTTGACAGGATGCACTCCAACTCCTTCCAGCCCGAAGACGATATGGCTCCTACTGCTTTTGCCCTTGAGCATTATAGCCTCTGTTTTGTCTGGCGCGAGTGTCAACCCATGTTCTTTGATCCAGTCGCTGATCCGTTCCAGGCATATGTTGGTATTTTCCATCAGCGCAGTGTCGTCTCCAGGCACAACTATGATAGCCAGATCGTCAGCGTACTCAACGCACATCGCGTCCCTGGTGAGCTCTAACCCAAGTATTCCGTCATACAACACATTCCAGAGAACTGGACCCAGTATCGAACCCTGAGATACTACCACAGTTTTTTCCAAAAATTCCTCTTTCTCTATCATTACTCTCCTGTCTTTCAGATATCTCGACACGAGATTAATTAGATACGTGGCTATATTTCTCTCGTGTAGCTCCTTGATAATTAGGCTATGGCAGACCGAATTAAAGGGGTTCCTTACGTCGATTGTAATTAACGTACACCACTTGCCTTTATATTCCTTGGCAGTTTCCATTACCCTCTCTACTGCTTGTTTCGTAGACCGCCCTTTTCGAAAACCATACTGACATTCGTGGAATCCACCTTTCTTTTCCAGATCATTTAGCAGTCTTTCCTTGATTAACATTTCCAATAACTTACAAAGGGTGTTTAGTAAGCAAAGTGGCCTAATATAAGAATAAGTACCGCTTTCGCCACTTCCCATTCCTCAGGAAATTGTTCCTCTTTCAGTAGGCTGTTCATAACATCCATTATCACATTGGGGACACAACTTGTGGTGACCTTGATCGCTTCAGTGGGATTCCATCTGGGCCAGGAGATTTTCCGCTCTTGATCTTTATAGTTGCTCTTTTGATCTTATCCTCAGAGAACGGCTCGACATTTGATACAGTAGATCCCTGTATCCAGTTGTCCATGGGAAACAGATCAACAATGATTCGTCTTTTTCGTCTAAACATATTTCGTAGGGCGTAAGGTAATTCGCCCGTTTCATCACGATTTTGTAAGCGCCGGCCCATACGTCATTCTCCAGTTCTTGGCAAAGCTCTTCCCAGAATGTCTTTTGGTTTCTTTAATTAACTTACACAGCTCTTTCCTATTTACCCTGTATATCTCTTCTGCGGCGGTACCACCCTCACTATATCCTGGTATTTTCTTGGATCTAGTGAGTACATGTCTAGCTGCCATCCATTCTGCTCTTTTTTGGCGATGTGTTCCGTCCACCAATATGGATTTCTTTTAGGCCTGTTGCTCTGTGTACTATTTTTATATACTTGCTGGATAAGCTTCGTGCATGTTGCATAGTTTGCTCCTTCATTTGCCCTCCCCGTAATTTCCATGGTGATTTTAAATGCATTCCAGTCAACCACTTTCTTCGATTTTTCGGCTCCTTTTTTACCTTTTGTCCTTGAATCTCGAAATATATATACTGGTGTTCCGTCAACGTTTCCATTTCGAGTACTTTCAATTCAATTGGCGACCCCCATTGCGGAGACTGTTCATTACCCATTACTATGGCGTGCTTGGTATTAGTTTCCTCACGATACTGTCGACCTCCGATTTGTACTGATTCATGCCTATATTTGGTGACAGGTAGCAGCATAAGATATCACAGCCTCTCAAATTGACAAGCAGATGTCCATCGCCAGCGCTATATCCCATTACCTCGATACCTTTTGTTGGAAAGAATACAACCACGTTGGTCCTGTTGTCCTTTAGCCAGTCTGCTCCTTTTACTATTTTCTTATTCGGTGCACACACAACTAGTACATGGATATCCTCCTGCTTGGCTGTAACATAGGCCATATCTTGGGCAGCATACACCCTTCCTACATTTGCTTGCAAAATTTCAAGTTGTATTTCTGCTCTGTTCCCCTCCAGCAGTAGTACTATTTCTCTTTTGCTCTTCCACTTTTGAAGCTTCTTTGGCTTTTCTTTGTCCCCTTTCCTTCGACAGTTTAGTTGCTTTCTGCTGTATCAATCTTCTGGACTTGGGGGCTTTCGTTTGGTCTTCGCGGTGTCCTTCCATTTTGCAGGTGAGGCAGAAGCTTATATTTGTACATTTTTTTGCTTTATGATCCCCTTTTCCGCATTTCATGCAGATATCCCCTTTATCTTGTCCTTGACAGTCTTTCTTGAGATGTCCAAACTAAACAACGATAGCACCTGGTAATGTTTACACTTAGTCTAACTCTTCAAGGCGTCCACCCTGTCCTAACCTTTCCTCTTCTACTCAGCTCGTTTGTCACTTTTTTGGGAACCACTACCGTCGCATTTTGTCTGCCATACTGATTGGGTCGGATCGACACTACATTAATCCGTGCCCTACCTGCGTTTACTGCGCTCCCTTTAATAGACTGCATTATCTCCGCGCTTGTTACATTGCATTCTATTTCTGACACGAATATGATATCCTCACTGTGTTTAATTACTACTTGCATTTCCTCGTTTTTATTGAGTACCTCGCGCTTAAAGGCTTGGGTATTTTCATTGCCACCTTGGACTGCCAGCATAACATCTCCTCTTGCGGTTTTCTTGATTGCTTTACCTTAACTCTTAATCTCTTAATCTTCCGGAGGATGTCTGCGTATTGTTTGCCTTCCGACCTGATTATAACTTTTTCCGTTGTCTGGTTTGCCTTGTCTCCCAGCACCTTGCGTTTGGTCTCTTTGTTTGTGGTTATCTCGATTTTTTATTGGTTTTTCTAAAAACGGCTTCTACACACTTTCCTAGATATTCTGTCTGTATGTTACCCAGCGCGATAATGTTCATGCGTTGCACTCCTTGCATCTGTGCCTCTTTTTCCAGCTCATATGGTGTAACTTCCCGATATCATTTGTTCCCTCCGGCTGCACATCGTTTGGGATTACGAATAGTATCCTGGTACTTTCTTCTGTTTTTGCTCTGCTTAAATAGATTTGCGTGTTTGTTTTTACAAACTCTATGGTGGCCGCTTCTAGCTTTTCCTCCATTAAAGGCACTATCTCGGGATATCTAGTTCTAACATCCTTTACCGTCTGCCCCTGCAAATTTTCTTCCGCATTTACTATTACTGCGAGATTGCCAGTGCGTTTTCTCGATGTCTCAGAATCTATAATCTCGACATTTTTATAGCCGCTACTTGACCAGGCCAAGTCTATTATTTTGGACAGGTCATTCCATCCGCCCTTCTTATCCAATATTTTCTCCACCGTGTTGTCTATGTCTGCTTTCTGCCGTGCCATGTCATCTCTAATCTCTGCTTCGTTTACTTGCACTCCAATGCTGATTGTCTTTGTGCGTGCTTCAATTTCCATTAGCGTGTCCACTGAGGCGGTCTGCTTCTGCCGACGTGCGTCACTATCAACATTACAGCTCACTTTGAGGATATCTACTTTTCTATTTAGGGTTCCCACAATGTTTACTAATTCTCCAGTAGCCACTTTTATTTCAGTTTTGGTTTTTGTGCTTTCATTAACTAATTTTTGGAGTGCATCTGTTTTCTGGTTTAACTTTGCCATGAATTTGAGCACCTCCATCATTTCTTTGCTCATCTCTTTCTCGCTGCAGCGCTGTTCAGGGACTTCCCTCTTTCTTTTCTTTTCCACCGGGCCATACGCGTCTCTGAAACATCCATAACCGATCTGTTTGTAGAGTCTCAGAATTGGATTGGTTATTGCCTCTTCATCCTTCCAGGGGAAGGCCTCTGCATTGTCTGTGGAGGTATTAGTTTTATTCTTGTGCGGTTCACTAGGGTCTTTACCAATAGGGTTTTCCGTTGTGTTCTGTTCAACGTCATGTACTTCCGCCATTTCCTGGTTGGCGGTTTCTGCTTTCTCAGTGTTTTGCTTAGTCGTTTTGCTAACGAGCTTAAACGTTGGGCTTGTAAGCAGATCGTCATCTTGCCAGATAATTTCCGTGCTACCTCTTCTCGTATCGCCACATGAATCGTTTCTCAGTTGCTTTTGCTAATTATCCAGTTAATGTAATTTACAAAATATCAACTAAAACTACTTTAGACAATAATCTCCATAAATAAGGGCAAAATATTACAGTGATCTGACTCACATTTACTGTTTCAATTTTTTGGATTTCTGTACAAAATTACTTATAACTAGGAAGGTAAATATAGAAAATTCTACATATCAACGAAAGGAGGAAATCTACAATAGTTAGCATAAACATATACAGAGTGTTTGAAATAAACAAGTTTTGGTCATTTAAAAGTGTTGAACTTCGATTTCTGAACACCCTATACAATAGAATGAGGACATTTAGTATAAAATATAAAACTTGAAGTATTATAATAATAATACTGAAGATTTGTTTCAAATTAATTATTATGAAAAGCTATATTCATGTTTTAAGTACTCCATGTAAATTAATAGTTTTTTCTCCATTCTAGATAGGTTTTACTAAAGACATCTTCCAATAAAATGAACAGCGAAGCCACAATTGACCTACCCAGCAAGATACCACACCATGTATATATCTTTTATTCGTGGTTGGTGCAGCTGCAGTGGCTTTCAAGCTGTATCAAAAATAATTTCAAAATATACCTAGTGTTGAAATATTTTGTATAATATTGTTCCATTAAAAATTCTGCTGAAAATCCTGGAAAATATGTAAAGTCGATATACTTATTTATCAATCAGTCAAAAATATAATATCGCCAGCTCTAACGTGAATAAATTTAGTGTATGTTACATGCAATTCATTTTATATCTTATCTTACAATTAATCTTCACGCCGGTTTATATGTATAGTCGAATATTTGGATCTTGTCAGTTACGTCATGAGTAATGCCAGTATGAATCGACTCATATATCATCTTTATATTTCTCTCTAATGTACATACGTTCAATGCCGGTGATGAATATGTTACGTATATCTTTGTTTAATTACGCTGTTAATAACGTAACGAACAAGATCCAAAAATTCGATTGTATATCTAATTTAATTAAAGCCCCTTTAATTATGTAGAATAATTTTATAGATGTACTACTCCAATTGTCTTTTAACTTGAAAAGTCTAGTCCCTATGGAATATTACCGACGCTGAAAATTTTTGTCGAACAAATAGACGAACTTCTTTATATAGCTCGTAGCAAATATGTACTTACATACATACCAAGAATTGTATATACTACAATTGTAGTAAAATTCCCAAGAAACTGAACAAACAATTACAATTATAGACAAAGCGTACTATGTATCTAAGAGAATATGATTGTATATAATCAAGCACTGTGTGAAGTGGTGATTACAATAAACTTCAGCAAATATTTGAAAGTTTGACCAGGTAAATGTAGTCAATACCTAAGAACACACATATTCTTGTCATAATATTGACATTATTTGATATTACGCTGTATAATGTAAAACTCAATTTTTGGTGACATATAGGTACTACTACATTAAAGTTTAGTGTGTAACAAAGTAATCGAAGAGCTCCTTTTTTCTTATCTGAAAACAATGTTCACTGAATATTTTCTAAACGTATAAACTTTTGGCACTGGAAGTAAACAATGACGATATGATTATGCTATTTTTTAACAAAAATATATACACATTTCTAATACAGAAATTAGCATTAGAAATTAGCAGAGAAGGCAAATTCGATACACATTCCAACGGAGTACACATACAAAAGCAATATACAGGGTGTAAGGAGTTTGACTGCCATAATTTTCCCAACATATAGAGCAAGTAAATAGTATTAAAAAAGGTTATTATGAAGTAGGCGTTAAAATAAATAGTTTTCCGGAAAAGCAAAAGCAAAGTTCCAACTTTTAAATCGCGCTATTTTAAGCAGTTATAAGTATTTCAAAGTGTGAATTTTACAATGGACTCATCACGTAAATACAAAGAAAAAATTGTTATAGAAGTTTGTTCTGCAGTCTAAGGGTCATATTTATACCCCGTGCTTGAGGTTGTGTCGATGCTTGAGCACGCGAATTTGACGTAAATGTCATTACAAATCTGTCAAAATCGCATACTCAAGCATCGACACAACCTCAAGCACGGACTATAAATATGACCCTAAGGTAGGGTTAAAAAAATAAGAATCGAAGTACCTAGCGACACTTTCTAATTGTATGACCTAACGCTCAACGTAGAGTCTACATGCGTAGCACGTGTTAACACGAATGTGCGGTATCTGCGTGTATTTAAAAATGCCGAAGCTGCATTTGTAAATGTCCAAAAAAGCATCTATTATTTGACGTATTTGAGTAGGAAGAAATTTGTTTGATGTTATGATAATAGCCGTCACTTACTTCTTCCCATTCCTGCACAATTTGTTGCCACAATAGATTTCTGTCTCTTCGTTTTATGGCGTGTTTCCTCATTCTGTGTTTTTATGTAACCCCATAGGTTTTCTAGGGTGTTAATAACCTCAAATTATTATCTGTAACCCATTGTTGGACAGCATTAGCCGTATGATTGAGTGAGTTGTCATGTTGGAATGTAACTGATCATAAAGAGATGTTATTGATGGCAACATAACATTCTCCAAATATCCCTATATTGTAACGATGCCAAGTGTCCATTAATATTCCAAATAGTACCAAGTCCTGCGTATGACATCCAGCCCCACACTCCTTCTATTTTTCGGATGAACATATTGTGGTCCAAGCCTAAAGTTACGGGGACGGGTAACTAGGCGCGTATGCATGTTTGGGGTGCTTTGAAATGTCGACTCGTCGTAGAAGATTACAGTTTTCCAAAAATCTATGGCCATTTGCTGATAGTATAGTGCGAAATTTATTTTGTCTTGACGATTGCACTCGAAAAGTTCGGTTTTAATAGCAGCACAATAGCTTTTCAGACTACTTGCCCTCAATCTTCTTCTTGCCGTCGTTACTGAACCGGGAAAAGCGGTAGCGGCAATCTTCTTTGCAACTCGTGAATGGATGCTCTGGATAAAGTTGCCTTAACATTGTATCTTGATAAGCAGTCGATATTCTTTGTTTTGAAGTTTTTGGTTCGTTTGCAACTGAATGTTATATTTGCCATTTTCTTTTTAAGCAAAAAATTGTATTGGGATTAACACCAAATTCACGCGCTACAGCACGTAGACTCCAGCCGTTTTCCAACATTGTCATTGCGCGTACTTTGTCTTCTGTTGACATCATATTGTGCGTATTTAACTGTTTCTAATGCTGTATAAAGAATTGAATATTATTGTGGTGTCTGCTTGCTTTTATATATGTCAGCTCCTAATATGACTCATCAATCGAGAAAGAATATTTTCGACATTTATCTATAGATTGCTTGACTATCAATACTTATCAATAAGCTTGTTATATACGCAGAAATAAAGAATCCAGAAATACAGAATAAGGGTTTTTTGCCTACCTGTCTATATCTACGCAAATACCACAATAAATAGATGCAATCGGCTTTGTACATTCATAAATGCAGCCAAGGCATTTTTAAAATACACACAGACACCGCACATTCGTGTTTACACATTGCGAGGCGGCCAATGA
Organism: Holotrichia oblita; assembly: GCA_023690525.1. Classification (NCBI taxonomy): domain Eukaryota; kingdom Metazoa; phylum Arthropoda; class Insecta; order Coleoptera; family Scarabaeidae; genus Holotrichia; species Holotrichia oblita. The sequence goes on from CM043017.1 coordinate 71,307,077, forward strand.
ATGCCATAAGCTGACTACTATCCATGCTACGCATGTAGGCTCTACGTAGAGCGTTAATGGCCGTTTGCACCGCATTGTTTAAGGGCAGCTTACCATATTAAGCCGGACTTAAATTTAAAAATTTGTTTGCACCGCTAGTTAAGCTTTCCTTAAATATCGTTAAGCGTAGCTTTACTTAAGCGGTCAATATTCTAGGTTTAACGGTCCCTTAACTTTAAGGAACGTTGTACATTGGTTATGCGCGTGCGCAAAATATAGCTGCGTACAATGCATCGCGTTTGTTGACATGTTTTTAACATATGTAAATGCGTATATAAACATAAACAGTATAACGGTTAATTTAAAAATCCTACGTTATTGCAAATATGATATTTTTCGGCGAAGGTGAGGGCGATGCTTTGTTTGGGGAAGATTTGGACATAATTGATTTTGGTTTCCACAGAAGAATCTATCATATACATTCATAACCTCAAATACACTGTAAACCGTGAATGGTATCGATGGATCGTTGAAACGACGATGTGTATCGGGTACATGTATCCAATACATCTACCCTCTATTTTGAACATTTTTGAACGCGATACAACATGTACCGGTTATTTAAGAACGTCTCAATACATTTACCGGCTAAACCGCTTCAATTTTCGTAAACGCTTATTGGTGTAAATGACAAATGACATTCGATACGACACGATCGCACACGATCAGACATGATTCACATACGATCTTTAGAGCAAATGTACTCATAAAGGCGATGTTGCCGATTATCACCCCGGTTTAACTAAACCTGTCCCAATATTCGATGGTGCAATTCATTTGAAATTAAACTAAGCTTAATAGTTAAGCGGCCCTCAAGTTAAGCGAAGCTTTAATACAAAACGGTGCAAACGGGCATAAATGGTATAGTTAGAAAGTACCGCTAGTGTACATGTAAAACGTCTATAGCTTTGACAACGCTGAAACATAACCTACCATAGCTTTATACAAACAGATGTGTTTCAGAGCAGCTGAAGGCTGCGGTGTCGATAAGAAAATTGCAGACGTTGCATTAGAGAGGTTTCACATTTTTCTCTTATGCTTTAATTTAGTGGTGCTTATGCCCAAAATATACGTCGTATACATAAAAAAAATAAAAAATATATACATAAGATATTAACGGAGTTATAATCAAAATAATTTTGTTCGGCGAGAGAGGCTAGAAAACGATACCTTGCAATTGTGGCTATCGCAATGACGTCAGTAGCTCGCAGCTGGCAGATCGCGATGCACATTTCCGTATTACATATATCGTTTCCCTCTGGTTTCGATTATGGGTCCATTAACTTGTCTCCCTTCTCCCCTCCCCCTCCCCCTTCTCCCCCCAGAATAAAATTGAGCTTTACTTTGGAACAGACCGACAATTCATAATAATATATCAATAATAATGGTAATATAGAGTAAATTCAAGTGACATAGTTTGTAATGTTCATCTGCTTTAATAAAATATACCCAATTTTGAACAACTGATCAAATGGCAATCTCTTTTCTTTTTCTCGAAATTGATGCCCGCTGCAAAAATTTGGAAACTCTTCTTGAGAAGATAGGTTCATCCCTGGACAACGTATCCAATTTCAATATATGCGTTTATATTATGTAATATTTATCAGTAACCCTTAGATAGTGCAAATAGTTTTCGTAGAGAACATTCATTTGCAAAGAATAACTTGCAGTGTGTAGAATACCAGTGTTTACTGAATAATAGTGAAGGAATTAATAATATAAAAAGCGTATAAAAGGTTCAGAAATAGTAGTAGATACCGCACAATAGAAGTACATACATGTTTATGTAAAAGGTAAGTCCTGAAACGTTACTCTCTTAAATTCCTTTATTAATAAATAAATGTCTGTGTTGGTTTTTTCTTTATCGTCGATTTAAAGTATTGTATATTTTTGGTCACTAGTTGGAGAATTGTCGATTAATTAAAAGAAAGGTTACATTTTTACAATGTATATGTATTGAAATTGTCTTTCAATTCCTGAAGTATTTCCACTTGTAGGTCAACGAAACAGCAAATTAATTAAGTACCATTTTATTCCAGAACATATAAAATTCTGTTAATTAAATAAATAAAGATGTGTCAGAATACTAATGATATAATTGGCCATCCCTATCAACAAAAGTATCTAAAAAACAAAGAAGTAATTGATATATCGAATTGTAATTACATTCTCAATTAATATTAAAGGATATATTGGTGTAAGTTTAATACAACTATAAAAAAAATTGAATTGAATTATTCCTATATCAATGTATTTTATGTCAAGCTGTAACAATTCTGTTCAAGGACCTAGTCAAGAGCTGAAAAATTAGTAAAATTCAGGCGTGAATTAAATTATTATAAATAACGCTCAAAATCAGTTCTAAAATTTTAAATTTTAGAACAATTTTAAAATTTAATCAAATTTAAAAATTTAATCAAATTTTAAAATTATTTCTGAAGTAATTAAATTTTACTTACTTCAAAATAGACGTATAATGTAAATTTCCTTTTTAAAAAATATAATCCTATCAGGTGCTAGATTTTGGCGGTTGTACGCGACAAAGTGGGAGCCAACATTAACTTGCCCTCCTCAGCCCCCCGAAAAGCAGTGCGATTATTTAGGAAGTTGCGGTGGTGCTAGCTTTTTGCGGGGTGGTGCTAGCTGGTGCTAGCTCTAAGCAATCTGGTGCTAGCTTTTGAGATAAATATCTCAACTGGGAGGGGGGAGAGGGGGAGCAAGTTAATGGACCCTTCGATTAGTTCGTTTTCTGTGGTGTTATAAAATGTCGGTGCGAAACTGATGTTTTGTACCAGGGTGTAATAATACAAGAAATACAACACCCAATAAAAAAATTAAAAAAAAATAAAAATGTTTATTACTGTTCCAAAAGAGGATAGAAAGAGACAAAAATGGTTTGCGGTATCAAGACAAGACTTTTCTGAAGTATCCAAAAAAATCTACGTTGTACTGTTGCAAGGATCATTTTAAGGCAACCATCTGAAAATTAATGTATAGCTAATTTCATTTTATTTTAATATCATAAATTTCATAAACGACACCACCTGAGGTGAAAGATTATCGAACGCTAAACACATGGAGTTACTCTAAATTATCTCTAAATAGCTATAACTATTAGCTCTAACTATTTCTATATTACAAAATAAAATAACAATAAAGAGCTGAAAAGTCAAAAAAATATATGTTTTTATTATATGGTTTATAATAAATAAATATATATGTATAGTATATAATATTATATATTATAAATTATTTTATTAGATTTAAGCACGAATATTACGAAATACACTCCTGTGCAGGCGGTGCTGTAAATCTGTTTACCCACTTATTTAAAAAATAAAATGAAACGAAGTATAAATATATAGGTATATAAACAAAAAATAAGATAACAATACTGAATAAAGATTGAGTAAAGTTAAGGCACGCTTAAACTTAGATGTTTTACCTCACTTATTTGCCTGTCAACAGGACAAGTCATCTTCTAAAAAGAGAGCAGTAAAAGTAGGGCTCGGAAAAAAAAATTATCGGTGAAATATTGCACGAAGCCGAAGATGTACTATTGGAAACAGAAACAGTATCATGTTCGGTTTTATCGGTGGTGGAAGAAGGCACCGCCGTATTCCCCTCAACCTCTGTAGATAGGCGAGAAATAGCTTGCTAAACAAAACGATATCATGTTAGGAGAAAAGGCATACAAGTAGATATGAGAGTGCAGAAAACAGATATCCAAACATCGCCAATAACGTTCGTAATGCCGGATTCGAGGTTAAAAACAACTGTAAAGAAGAAATTAAGTTTCAGTTCGCAAGCTGCTGAATCTCAATCTGTTCACACACCTAGCGACACTTCAGATTCCGACCTTTATCAGCCTACGGAATCTACAAGTAGTGACACAAGTTGCACACACAATGGGTCATATGAATAAAACCGAAGTAAATGCTCTAAGCAATTGCTTCAGAGCATGAGCATTTAATGCAGAGTAAACTTGTTGTCGAGAAGTATGTGCTCGTTTTCGTATGAATAAAGGTTGAATGAATAGGAGTGTTTACTCCTATTTACAGTTTTAAAACAGATGCTTCTGTGAAATTTTGCATGCCTATTCATTCGACGTTTGACTAACATAACGATGAGTTTTTCGGACCATCAAGCATTTAACATAAGCCATGAGGAGGTCGATATTCAAGGTGATTTTGTAAATATACTAACAGACCATAAAATAATATTTAAAAAATCGCAAACTCCGGCAGTAAAGGAGCTAAAACGTAATGCGCTAGGTGAAATTAAGGATAAATACGCTACCAATTTCGGATGCCAAATAAGCAACATGCAATTACTTAAAAAAATTAATAATATATGGAAGCGAGAGTGAAACAGAAAAGTGATATAAACAGGACCGGCAATAAAACTATTAAATTAAAAGACTGGGAGAAACGATTATTAACAATGATGGAGGGTGAATCCTTCGCTAATCAAGTTCCAGATATAATTTTCTTTTTATCAGTTCTGATATAGTAATTTGAATACATTATTTCATTATTTTATGAGCTGCATCAGTTGGAGCTCAAGTTGCGTGCAGTTTATCATTACCTTCTACGATAGGGTTGCCATTCGTCACCGTTATTAACAGTGGTATCCCGACGTCCCGACAAGCCATAAAATGTCCCGACAAACATGTTCGAGCGCAGAGCTACAAGTTTTTAAAAATTGATGGCAACTAACAGAGATCTGTTTTATTGATCGACTGGTAGCGATCGGAAACTTGAGTTGAGTGAGGGAGGGATGGAGAGCGGCACCGCACAGTGGTTCCACATTGAAAAAAAAAATGTTCAAAACCGATTTCCAAATTTTTTTTCACATACTCGAGAGATACTTTACAACAATCGCTCTTTGCCCGTTTTTCGATATCCTTCTCTAAAAATTAGCGACATTACCTCAAATGTTGAAAAATCATATTTTGTGCTTATAATACGATGATTGTTTGATTAAAAAAATTTTAAATGATAATAATAATGACTGGAAAAATTGTAATGGCAATCCTATTCTACGAGCAATTCTTCAGTTACTCAGGATTCGGTGCCTATAAAGAAACGAAAAGCAAGTCTTTTATATGAAACAGATGACACAAAATATTTGAGTAATACAGGATTACAGAGACTTGTTTTACTCAAACAATTAAACGTTTTAAATTTGAAAGAGAAAAAATTACAAAAGGAACTTAATGTTGAGCAAAATGTAAACAATATAGAAGAGGGTGTTTCATATACATACATATGTCACTTTATAAATATCGTTCCATATTTTTAAATCATATATTTTTAGTATTTATGTGATATAAAGTTATGACATTTTGGTTTTTTTGAAGAAAATAAATATTTAATTTAAATTTGATGAAAGTTATTGAGTTGAATATAATTTGAGTGAATGACGTTTAAAACCACTGTTATCTAATTTATATATTTATATATAATATAAACTATAACTTTTGCTGTTTTCTCAAAAATGTTATGCCGATACGCAATGAAAACAACCAGATCATAAGCCTATTTTTTATAACTTAAAGCAGTTTACACTTACGGCATTGTTAGGGTTATTTGTGTATATAATGATAGCTAATCGTCTTCTTGTTTCTTGCCCAAGTCTTTTCAACTCAATATCGTTTGGGTTTATATTAAGATTATCACAATTATTATCAATTACCGTTTGTCCTATCTCCAAATCGTCTTTTAAGTATTGGGCGATGTTATGCAATACAAAACAACATACTATTACCTTAGGTATCTGATCTGTTGATAAGCGTATTTTGTATTGTAAAGCAGGAAACCGTTGTTTCACTTGCCCAAAACATCGCTCTATTATCACTCGTTCTTTCGTATGACATCTATATTAAAACTTCGTTCTTCGTCTGTTCTAGGATTTCGGAAGGGCGTCATTAACCATTCACTAATAACATAACCTTCGTCTCCTAATAACACAACATTTGGTTTCTTCTTTAAGATGCCGTATATATCTGAATTTTTCCAAATCTTCGAATCATGCACGGAACCCGACCACGAAGCGTCCACACTTGTAAATAATTCCATACTATAACGAGTACATGTAGCCTGCACATTAAAGCTAGTAAACCCCTTACGACAAATGTATTCGTCAGTATGAATTGATGGTCTCTTTATTCGCACGTGAGTACAATCTAATGCACCTATTGCTGTGGGAAAGTTGTCTGCCATTCCTGTTTGGCATTTCTAAGTGCTTTAAAAATTTGTACATAAGAGTACGTGCTTATCTGACGAGCATCTATTCATCTACTTAAAAATGTTGCTCATTTTTATTCATACCAATGGTAGCATTTACTCCAAAAAAAGCGAGCAGAAAGTAAATGCTCCGTTTTATTCATAAGACCCAATAGCTCAAATAGAACAAAAAGAATTTGGAAAACTGTTCGTTAGTATTATTAAAGAAAAGTTACGTATATACGTATACCGGAGTTCCCTTGATATATATAACATTAATCGAGATAATAGAAAGAAATACCGGTTTAAAGCAAAATTAAGGCAAATGAATCTGGGTATCTGATTGGGTATTGGCGTTTTAATATCCATGTTCCATTTTCTCACTATGAATATCCTCACAATAACAAAAATATTACACTAACATGCAAAACTAATGAAAACAGAACGCCTGCAGAAATGCATGCTTTACATATGTCTATAGGTGTAGACGGAGTCTACGCGCAGGCATGTGACGCCACACCAATCCGAAATCGTTTCTTTCGCGGTCAGAAATATTCATATTTCTAAGCCTGATTTTGTAAATCCTGGTGAATTATATTTCAAAATTATTTCACTAATGTGTTGTGTAAAGGTATTTTAACCATTTCAGGGCATATAACACATATCTTAGTTTTGACCTCCCTATAAATACAAATGCTCTAAGTTACATCAAACGATGGAGCGCTATACTACACGATAATATCACGATATGCTGTTAATTATTGTAATCGCGGCAAGTCCTCCGTCTACGGACATTTAACTTTTTTAAGGGCGGCGTTGCCAACTTCTAGTAACTAAGTGTTTACTTATCTTGGAAACCGTAGGTGACAGGCTAGAAATTTATCAAGGTATTCTGTTCAGTTTCATTCAGTCTACACTATATTATAATTATGGCACTCAAACTACTTATACCCCGTATATCATTTACTTCAAATTATAAGAAAAAAATCCACAGTGAACGGTTAAGCGAGCTCACCGATCGTGGCATAATTATACACGACAAGACTGCATACTAATTTTCAATTCAAGGTTTCTCTCATTCGCACTGCTAGCTGCCGATTGTAAACCCGATAACGATAATACAAAATCTACTATATTATATCAACGTTTTGTCACTAATGTCTACTAACACACGTTTTGTCACTAATGTAAGTGGTTTCTTCAGGAGCAAAAAATTAGTAGCGCATGCCGAACGATCATGGTAACTCGGTGTAAACTAAGCTAGAGGCAAAAACCAGAAGAACAGAAGTTCCAAAGCCTTTAGCGTGATTGACACGTGTAGTAAATTAGTTTATTTTTATGTATGACGCGCTCAAAATCGCAATAAGATATAAATTTACTTATAAATTCAGTACTATTGCAGTTCTTTCAATTATATTGGCTCTTTATATTTATATTTAATCGAAATATATTCAGGTATATAAGTGCATAGTATTTGCTGTAAAGCCGGGTTCTGATGCCCGCGTATTCCACTAAAGTAATGAAGAAAAATATGCAAATATCTACAAAGATATGTAATTAAACTTGTAGGGATCAAACTGCAATAAAACTTAATTTTACTCTTCAATATTTCAAAATTTATTTATTACTTCGTCAGGAGAAATTCTACAATAATTATATCAAAGTTAATTAACAAACAATTTGAGCAATATGCCAAAATACAATAGAATAATGAGGTTTGATATACATTGACTTGATATAATAATTGCCAATATTTACGAAATTATTTATGTTACTTTATGTAACTTTTTCAAAATGGTATAACCAGTAGATGTAATTTTATAAATACTATGCACTTATGGCATGTAGATAGTTTCAAAAGATGAAAACAGTTTATAGATTATTATATTGTAATAATGTAGTCTTCAGGCTTTCACGGCCGCTGTTGATGGCTGCTCTTCGGTTTTTGGGTTCTCTGCCGTGTAGAAAGGTTGTGGTGCTTGACCTTTCGATCATCTTGTCGTGATCTTCTTCAGAAGTGAAGAAGATTCTGAAGACGATCACGACAAGATGATAGAAACGTCAAGTACCACAACCTTTCTACACGGCAGAGAACCCGAGAACCGAAGAGCAGCCATATTGTAATAAATTTTCATATATGGCACTCAGTTGGTTAAAGTCTACTTTAAAATTAATACTATTATTGCTCAATTTTATTTTAAATTTCCGATAAAAATTTCTCTATTTTGTAACACCAACTGACAGAATACTAATTTATCCCAAAAATTTTTATGTGTTGCGATTATTTGATGATACTGAACTTTTGACTTGTTATTATTACCTCTCTTACGTATAACGCGCTCGATAATATACTACCGAATTGTATTTTGATATGACTTACTATCTTGTTTCTAAGGAAATTTACTTTACCCGTCGAATTATTGCTTATATTAGAAGAAACCCCAAATACTATAGAGATGATGTTAACAAGTTCTCCTAAAACTATACATAGCTGTCTCAAATCCACGAAACACGTTATTTCAAACATTATTTCTTAGAGACCTTCAACTATGTACACCAACAATAAAAGTAAATACCAATGTTGTATGTATGTGTGCACCCTTTTCGAATCAGCAATTCTACAAAATTTATAGGGTAGACAACGACCGACGATGTCTAGAGCTTTCCTCCTTATTATAAATCGTTTCGCCGTCTGGTGCATTTCATTAACCTCGTCACTATGTTGTTTTAAATTCTATCTGCTGTATTCCTCTTCTGTACTTCTTATATTTATTTATATAATGGTCCAAGCTATTATATCAAACCCTTAGAGTTGATCTCAAGATTGAAAATGTAGTAATCAACCGTCAACTTAAAATTTCTCCAATCTTTTTCTTTTTGTTACAGAAAATTGTTAAACGTGTTTTAAAAACAGGAAAAAAAAATAAAAACTTTAAAATTTAAACCTTAATTTTATCATTATTCTTTTGATATGTGAAGTTGCGTATCCCATCTATAAATTTATCCACTTTCCATTGAATTCGCTATTATAAAAAATCGTTACTACTTCTACTCCAGGTGTAGTGTACATAATGTTACACCAAATGTTTACTTACTAGTCGACCCAAAAATAGTCAATTCATTCCTAATTATTTCGAAATCTAACCAAAAATGTATAGGTAGTGCTGTAATATTTATAAGCAAACTACTTAATATTTCCTCCATTTTTATTAATTTACCAATATATCTGCAAACTCCACACACATGCCACTGTCTATATTAATGCAATGGAGATATTACAAAACAATTACGTGAAGTGTTAAGTAAAATGGATGAACATGGAAACAGAATTGACGTTAAATTTTTTTTCTAATCATACTTATATTAATCGTACTGCGAGACGTTAGGAGTGCTTTGGAAAATTGCTATTAGTGTACGGAACGTTAATTGTATTAAAATATTCTTCAACTACTAATTTAATTTTAATTTTAACAAATATATTGTACTATTTTAACTAGAGGGCTTTCTGCAAACATTGAACACATATGTATATTTGTCATGTTATGATTCCACTTAGAATGTTAATTTTACATTTGGAGTGTAATAAATATATATTATCTACCGCACAATAATGTCTGATATATCTTGAAATAACAACAGAAGAACAGGAAATAGAAATTAGCAATAAAAATGAAAACATATATAATGAAAAACAAATTAATTAAAATACCAAAATATGAGATGCCCAATAACAATTAGAAAAGCCCTAAACAATATAAGCAAAACGAGCATAATATTTATAATTGTATAGGTAAGCCATGCTTGACTTTATGGAAGTGATGTGATAATTAAAATGGCTAAGCAACAGGACAGAGAACGAGGAAAACCGTGCTAAACCTGAGATAAGTTTTTGGCAAGTATAATAACATGGAAGAAAGCAGCATCTACAGGCGCAGAGGTCTTAGCAAACATTAATAAATATAGAAACCAGAGAATGAACTAAATATTGGCGTTCGATATATGTAGCCGGACATATTGTAGTCCGTAAAAATTCATCTTATTTCGGAAATATATTATGAACTATAAGCAACTAAAAAAAAACTAACAAGTTATTAATGCTTTAGTAACAGGTACTACAAATAAATGAATGTTTGGGATTACCTCTTAATTTAAATTCCTTATACACTTTTAATCGTTACTCTCAATATTTTTTTACAATATACAGGTCAATGCTGATTTAATGTATTTTATCATAACACCAATCGTGTTTTATCTTATTAAGCCGTTTCTATGGTGCATCGTGATGAAATCCCGTAAACAGTGCAAGCCTCACTGATCCTAGGTTACATTAAAGGTCCTATCTCATTCACAGCCAACGGCCATGCGAACACATTACGGATATTTATGGGTCGAAGGATTATCAAGAAAAGGCGGGCCGCCAGCATCGATTTTTCACGTATGATGGGTTCTGTTGTTCTGGACAGTACGTAGGTATTAGTACAAATTCAAGAATTAACTATAAAAATTAAAATGTTCATTGTATGTGATTATGTACTTTAAATACAGTACAATATTGACACGAAGATATAGACATACATACATACATCTATTCATAGTTTCAACAAAAACTTTCTTGAAATATTTAATCTTTTTAACACAAGCATATTCTAATGTTTGAGAAAAATATTAGTTTGTTTTGCGACATTAAAAACAAATATTTCGACATGCTCATGCATCCCGGGAATTCTAAAATGTATACATTATAAGCATAAATACTAGTTTCATTAATAACGTGCGTAGTACTGAAGCCATTAGTACTGACTGCCGACAGTATTACGTTGTTTTAAATTACATACTTACGAGAAGATTTTCTAACTAATAACTACTACTGAATAAATAGTATAATATATATTATAATAATTATATATAAAATTGTAGTATTAGAAAATATGGCTTACTACAAAGTAACGGTCTAGAGTACCAACTTTCTGAGTAGTAATTATCTGCATCAAAAAGTTGCGCGATAACTACAATAGGTAGTATTAAGGGGATGTTTCCGCGCCCAATTTTTCATCACATCGTTCAACTTATATATCATGTCGCCATTGAAACATAGATGGCTCGGAGAGTACCACAAATTATTTCCACATCACAAATTTTCGTTTCAAGTTTAATGACCCTGTATTAATGCCTTACTATAGGTTTATTTGCCATGTATCCATTTGTACCTGAATAATTTGACTACTGGTTTATCTTTTTCAGTCGTATTAGAGTAAACCTGACGGAAAGGACGGAGCGATCAATGAATACGTTGGGGTAAAAATTATTTGTCTTCCCGAAAGTTTACTTCCTTAGTATCAATCGGTATTGTAGTTGTGTTTTTGCTGTTCGCTAGTTGGTTTTTCAAGTTCTTCAAGAGTCCGCCAGAGATTTATTTGTTAGAATTTTTAGTCAGTATGGTATTAGCAGCATTCCCTCAAAATTTCAGTCATAATGATTGTGTTCCCTTTTCCTTATCTTCTGTTACTGAAGATGAATTGATCCAGTTAATGTCTAAGTTCCCAAATGGTAATACATCGGGTGACGATTTGATTCCATCTTTCATAGTTCGCGATGCAAGATGTGCCTTGGCAAGACCTCTTATGCTGATAATTAATCTCTCGATTAAGACGAATGTATTTCCTTCTTTATGGCGACGTGGTAGAGTAGTTCCTGTATTTAAAAAAGGTAACAAAAATTGTCTTGAAAATTATCGACCTATTTCTATCCTTTCAAATTTCGCTAAATTATACGAAAACGTAATATATTCATGTATATATAACAATGTTAGGCCATCTATATCACCGTATCAGCATGGTTTTGTTAAGAGTAGATCAACGGTAACAAATCTTGTGAGCCTTACCCAATACATTTGCCAGGATTTGGATCATCAGGGTCAAGTAGATGTTATCTACACTGATTTTAGTAGCGCTTTCGACAGTATTGATCACGGTATACTCTTATATAAACTATCCGCATTTGGATTCAGTCCCGCACTGCTGAAACTTCTTTGGTCTTATCTGAATAACAGGTGTAACTACGTATTTTATAATGGTTTTTCATCTCATATGTTTATTCCCACTTCTGGGGTACCCCAAGGTTCCAACCTTGGGCCATTGCTTTTTGTGTTGTACATCAATGACCTTCTGTCCTCATTGTCCTGCTCTGTTTTGGCTTACGCAGATGATTTAAAAATCTATACTAGTATTCGTTCGTTGCATGACGTACTAGACTTACAACACAATTTAAATATTATAAGTACTTGGTGTTCTAAATTTAGCTTAAAGTTAAATATAAATAAATGTTGCTATGTTTCATACAGTAGAAAAATAAATCCAATTATATCGGTGTATTCATTACACGATACATATTTGCAGAAGTCTGAAATAGTGAAAGACCTTGGAGTGTTTTTTGACAGTCGTTGTTCTTTTTCCCATCATATTCTAAGTGTGTCGTTATCTGCTTCTCGTAGCCTAGGTTTTGTTCTACGTTCTTGTAAATATTTTAATGATGCTCGTGTTTTTAAGAGCCTTTTTTATAGTCTGGTCCTAAGCAAATTGGAATACACATCTCAAGTTTGGTCGCCGCACTATGTTTATCTCCAGCTCGCGGTGGAAAAGATTCAACGACGTTTTTTAAAATTTTTATCATTTAGAAATGATGGCGTTTATCCTCCGCGCGGCGTTGATTATGCGACGCTGTTGACCGAACATGATATGGATGCGTTAAGTTACCGTCGAGAAAGACATGGAGCTCGGTTCATATGGAAACTGGTTAATAATGTTATAGATTATCCTTTTCTCCTGTCTTCCTTAGATTTCTTAGTTCCTAGATTATGTTCCCGTTATTCCTGCACTTTTTCTACCCCATTTTCACGAACAAACCTGCTACAGTCATCACCACTGACAACGATGTCTCGAGCAGCTAATTTTTATTATAATGATATTTTTGTTGATTCAATTAATCAGTTAGTGTAACTATTCATTTTTATGTGTATGTATGTATTTAATGTATAACTTTGTAATTTTGTCCTGTAATTGGTTGTTGTTGGACAATAAAACCATATTATTATTATTATTATTATTATTATTATTATTATTATTATTGATATTAGCGTAAATAAATATACCGCATATACTTAGTAGTAATTCTAAATTTGTGTAGTATATAGTATGTTCTATTAAATATAAATATATTCTCGGACAATTTATTGATTTACTAAAGGTTTTGCTACCGTAAGTATTACATACACGCAAGTAGACTACCACATAAAGTAATGTATGAGTTACCATGCTTTTCATACTGATTGCAGGATTTTCAGAATGGATAGGAACGGCAAGAAGTACATCACATCGACCATGTAATCATTATAAAAACCCTAGAGTTTTGAAAACGATAGAACCTTGACTGAAAAGCAAAATATGGTATTCAATCCTATACAGTTTTAAAGTTTTTGTCTAATACATTAAGCTAGGTGTTATAGCTAATCATGGCTTAATTGAAGTTAAAGAAAGTGCCTTTACCAGTTTAATTGAAGTTAAAAAATGTACCTTTGCCAGCTTAGATAGTCGTAAGCCTCTTGGAGATCAGTATTAGTAATACATGGTGTAGTAGGATCTAAGATCACGCAAGCGCAATAGAGGGAGACGGCGCGGCAGTTAGCCATTAATTAATATAATGTAATATCACAAGACAGATAAATAAAAGAATATTAACGTAGTGAAGTATGTGGGATGAATCATTAGATACAGCTTTAGAAGAAACTGTAAATTGGGAGAAGAATGAGAAGGGAGAGAATACAAATGAGAAAACCAATAAAATGCTAACAAAATCAGTGAACAAGATTCTTCCATTTCGCTACGACCTAAACGAAATATTGTAAAACCAAAGTATTTAAAAGATTATGTATAGTTAATTAAGGTAGTCAGATACAAATTATTAATATTGTTAATTAGTATTAGTCATACTATTGTAAATATGTAAAGAAAGGGAGGATCTAAGATGACGCAAGCGCAATAGAGAGAGACGGCGCGGCAGTTAGCCATTAATGAATGTAATGTAATGCACAAGACGATGATGTCCACATAGCACATAGATTATAATGTAGTATACTACATATTAAGGTTGAGAAGATGACTATTATTATAATAAATAGTCTTCTCAACCGAATTATGTATACTATTTTTTCTACCAGTAATCTAATTGGATCTTGCAATCTTGATAATCATGAATAAATTTACTACTCGCAATATGCAAGATTGCACTTGTAATAAAACGTATAAAACAAAAATAAAGTATGCTTCATTTTGATGTTGCCAGATAAGTTTTGACATGACTGCTGTAACTAAAAGCGAAGTATTTTTAGATTATTTTTCGTTTTGTTTATGTATGTCTGAGAAAAAGATATTAAATGTATACCACCTGAAATTTACGAGATTACAGAACAGGTAATTGAGGACTAGCTTACGCATGAATCAAAACGCTTTTATACGAAAACATATTCATAATTTTGACGGTTGACATCCTACGGCGACTGTATGATTACAGCATGCGTGTTATTTGTTTTCATTATTAACCTGTTTACCCCATTATGGATCTGTTTAGTGCAGCCGTTAGAGAAACGACATTTCTAGGCGTTCGATTACATGTCACAATACTATGATATACAAAAATAGTGTATTACATGTATTACATTACTAGCAGTAGAAAGCTGTCATTTTTGTGTCGAGTCCAAACGTTTGCTGTCGAGGCGATAGCCGAGACAGTGCAAATTGGGCGAGACACAAAAAGGTTTCTACTCCGTGTGATGTACACTCGCTTGCAATAAAATTGCGTACGCTTTATTATACCTAATATGTATATGATTTGGATGTAATCTGTCATCTATAATTTGTCATATTTTTTTGCTAGATAGTTATCAATCTACTCTCTTATACATATTATCAAATAATATAATACTATAGAGCGTCTCAACCTTAGTATTCAGTACGGTCTCTTATGGGATATATACACTACCGTCCATAAATGAGGGATCAGTAGCATACAAATTCGTCACTTTAGTAATTTACCTGCCCAAATAGCCCCAATCTAAAGAAAATATATTTGGTACGTTTGCAAGATATTTACAAAGGGAAATTGCATAAATCCCTACAATAAATAGCAAGTTTTCAGATGAGAATAAACAAAGTTCTGTTAATCCACCTTTGTACCTGTAGAGGTACAAAGCCCGTTCATATAGAAAGAAATCGGTAAAGCCACTTATAATACTGCAATATTTACGTAATTATTCTACGAATGAAGTATTTAGATATTTAGGATATGAAACACCCATTTATCATAGAAGAAGTATTAGTTTGTCCTTTAGTGCTGTCCGATCAACTTGTGATACGAGTACGTAAGATAAAGAATTGTTTATCGCGAATCAATGGCAAAACGAAAAGAGTTGAGTGCAGAGACACGTATTGCTGTCATTACTTTACATAAAGAAAATTATTCGTTGCGGCAAATTGCGAAAAAACTTAAATTAACTTACCGAGCTGTCCAAGGAACAGTGAAACGTTATAAGACAACAGGACCAACGCATTCCGGAAAGCGATCTGGAAAACCCAAAATAACGAACCCGGCTGAAGATCGACGATTGGAAGTAATATCCAAAAGAAACCGACGCCTAACAGCTTCACAGATTCGAGCTCAACTCAATGAAAGCCGCGAAACGCCAGTGTCCCTTATTACGGTAAAGAGGCGCTTAACAAAAACAGGGCTACAGGGACGCATTGCTGCTCGCAAACCATTACTCTGACCACAAAACCGTCAGAAACGGTTGCAATGGGCTAAAGAGCATCAAAATTGGAACATCGATGTGTGGAAAAAGTGTTATGGACTGATGAGTCAAAATTTCAAATTTTTGGCAGTAATCGGAGTGTTTACGTTCGACGCAGCGAGGTGAAAGAATGCGTGATGATTGTGTTGTGGCTACCGTAAAGCATGGAGGAGGTTCAGTGCTAGTTTGAGGAGCATTTTCCTTCGACGGCGTTGGAAATCTGCATGGAATAAACGGAATATTAACAAAAGAGCGGTGCAAGGTCATTTTGCGATTGATTGGAGAAGGGTTTCATTTTCAGCAAGATAATGACCCAAAGCACTCTGCTTGACTTTGTAGAAACTATTTGCAGCAAAAAGAAGCAGATGGAATACTTGTTAACATGATTTGGCCTCCACAATCGCCAGACCTCAATCCTATTGAGCTGCTCTGGGATGAGGTGGATAGAAGGGTGAGGGAACATTGTCCATGGTCACAACAACAGCTTTGGGAACATCTCCAAGAGGCATGGAATGCAATTCCAGTAGAGACACTTCAACGACTTGTATTAAGAATGCCCAAAATATGTAAAGCAGTTATATTTTTCTGAGAATAAATTAAAATAATTTTATTTTTTTATTTAACATACTATGGCTTAGAATTTGTAAATATTACTTTATTTTTTAAGAATTCAACTTTGTTTTGTTAGAGTTACGTAATTTTTTTAATATATGCATCGACTAATTTATTATGTTTCGTTGTTGTATCATTTTTCTTCTACTGATCCCTCATTTATGGACGATAGTGTACCTCTCATACTATCTTAAAGGATTTGTAATAAACTGTCTCTTTTTATATCAAGGCGAAGTTGACAGTTCGGTTTATTATCGAGCGTGTTTAAGGTTGGTATTTGTCAAGCATTGTCAAGAAAATAAACGGACGCCAATGAATAAATAAACATGAAAAATGACATGTTCACTAATTTTTGTATACTGCTAACTTCGCACGCATAAATGGAAATAAGTACACACTTATCGACTTGGGAAAGTAGTTTTTATCAGACAATCGTTCTCGATCGCCCGACAGTTTTGTTTTAGAATAACCTAACCTACAAGTATTTAAAATGTCATGTTATTTAAAATGAGTTACCAACCTAACTTGTCATTGTCGAACTGGCATCTATGTAGTGTATCTGCATAAGACCGTTGATTGAAGGAATACATAAAGATGCGCAACCTATGACAGTTGACAGAAATCTCAGATCCCTTAAATGCAAATCTCCATTTAAGGGATCTGAGATTTCTGTCAACTGTCATAGGTTGCGCATCTTTATGTATTCCTTCAATCAACGATAAGACACATACTGAATACTAAGGTTGAGACGGTCTATAGTATTAATATGGTCAAATATAATACTAGTATTAATATGGTCAAAGATGTGTTAGTTCCATTACTGAAACAGAGAACGCGCCACAGTATATTCAGAACGGCGAGAGTTTTAAACTAGAGAGGCAAGGGACGTTCGTAAACAAGCAACGGACCAGACAAATGATTGCTTCTATGACACCTGTCAGATGTCTCGGTAATTTGAAATTAATTGACAGCCACAATCGACAGTCAATATTTGTCTGGTCATATGCATCCTTAACGTTCTACTGTCGGCGACATCTATACTTCACTTAAAAAACTATTCTTTGAACGAATATGGTCAAAGATGTATTAGTTCCATTACTGAAACAGAGAACGCGCCACAGTATATTCAGAACGGGAGAGTTTTAAAGTAGAGGGGCAAGGGACGTTCGTAAACAAGCAGCGGACCAGACAAAGTATTGCTTCTATGACACCTGTCAGATGTCTCGTCAATTTGAAATTAATTGACAGCCACAATCGACAGTCAATATTTGTCTGGTCATATGCATCCTTAACGTTCTACTGTCGGCGACATCTATACTTCACTTAAAAAACTATTCTTTGAACGAATATGGTCAAAGATGTATTAGTTCCATTACTGAAACAGAGAACGCGCCACAGTATATTCAGAACGGGAGAGTTTTAAAGTAGAGGGGCAAGGGACGTTCGTAAACAAGCAGCGGACCAGACAAAGTATTGCTTCTATGACACCTGTCAGATGTCTCGTCAATTTGAAATTAATTGACAGCCACAATCGACAGCCAATATTTGTCTGGTCATATGCATCCTTAACGTTTAAAGTCACTAGATTAACGTTCTACTATCGGCGACATCTATACTACACTTAAAAAAGTATTCTTTGAACGTATTGTGCAGTACTGTGTTTAAACTTGTATTTCTTTATAGTAACAATAAAAGTACAATTATTAAGAGAACAATGTTGTATATTGAGGCGACTATTGCCCATTTCAGCGTCAGTGTTGATAATTGTAGAAATTGTTGCTTTCAGTGTTTATATACATAAGTACCTTGTTTTTTATTAAGAAGTTTCATTTAAGTTGTTACAAAATGAATACCAGTTTCTGACGTTATTTTATTTTATTAGCACGCTGCGGTTGGAATATTTTCCTTCTATTATTAATAGGACTACACTTGTAAATTATTAGTTTTTTTATATCTTTCTTCGTCTTTACTCTTTATTTTAAATTCGATTATATTCATGATAAGCAATAAACTAATTAATTTGAGATATATATATTATTATAAGAAGTATTTTCTCAATATTTCATGCAATTATATTGAGATATCCCGTTCATGACGCAGACAAAAACTGTTTTCATAACCTGCGTCATTATAAAGTCAGCATTTTAAACGAAACTGGTAAGAATATATTTGTTTATAATGAACAAAATACGTATACTGTTTAAATTATCAACAATTTATACACTTTTTAACATATATTAAACTTACATTACAGTACGTTTTGTTTAGCGTTACGTAAAAACGTAAAAGTAAATAAAACCCATTGCGTTCATTCTATATAAGTAATAATCTAAATTACTAGTTGTCGTTGATTGAAGTTTATCTATCAATTACGCTAATTGTGGTCCGCTTTAAAACGCCATGCGGTTTAAACGACTTTCCTGTAGATATTACTACATAATGCAAAGAGTGCAAATTAAACCAGTAGTTATAGTATTGTCGCTGAAAAGATAAATAATATAATTTGGTTTATTTTTAAAAATTAATTATATGATTTTTAATCAATTTCAATTTAGGACCAATTCACTAAAATATCAAAATTCTATTAAACGTTTGCCAACATTTTATATGATATTTATACATATACTAACTAGTAGTCTTAAAAATCAAGATAGGATGGTACTACATACAGTAATAAATGCTCGCCAAAATCGCTGGAAATCGCCTAAACTTACCACTGAATTATTTTTCGAGAAACATACTCTACGACATTAGAATTGGATAAGTCTCTTAAGTAATGTGTAAACCTATGTCCACATTGCATACACCAAATCAGATAGATGGCCATGTGCACATAAAATGTTTGGAAATTGTGTTGATTTAATTGAATCACATAAATCAATTAAAACAAGAATGGCATTGTGTGATTATTAAAATGCCTATAAATGTTTGTATTAAATACACAATACCTTCCTTGTTACCACAAATTTAGTACATTAAAATGTACGATGCATAATGATTGATTCAAGCTATTATCATGCGTTGTGCATTTTTATGTTCTTCAAACAACTATCGGGGGTTAATATATCATTTCTTATAGGTACATGTAGCCTTATCACATCGTATTTGGATTCGCCATGTATGCTACCAACGTCATTTGATACAGAAAATTTATTAATATCATTTTACTTACAATCAAGCATGCATGCCGCTATAGATAGCAAGACATGTATATGAAGTAAGCTAACCTATTATATTCAGATTGATGCAGAATTTACTTAACTTTGTGAAAACAACACCTTAAATGCTTAAATTATGTAAACCTTATATTTAACTGTACTTTACAACAGTAATGACTAGTATAGAATGAAACTATCATCATAATAGAAAACAACTCTGCCCAATTATTCTTACACATGTAATAAATACAGGCTAGAATTACCATTCTATACATATATGTAGATACTTCCATTACCCAAAGTAAACCTATGTTGTATGCATACATATTACACTACCATATTAACAAATGACAGTTACTTGATTGTAGGGAAGTATTAGGTCTTGTAGGCTTTCTATTTGTTTAATGTGTTTTATTGCGATATTATGTGATTATACAAACTCTTGACGTGAAGTGAGCACATCATAAGTATCAACAATGTTTAATTATTACATAATATATTTGAAGGCACCGGAGGCAGTTCATAAAATCTTAATATCGATATCGTAATATTTACAACAATACAGCAAATGTAAATCTTGCCGTTATATGTCATTACAAAATTGCATACTAAAATTACCGTTTGCTAGTTATTTACACGGAAAAACTAAATAAGTTATTCCTCGCTTTTTATCAACTATGAATAAAATATGTAGGTATACATAAAGTTATTCGTTTCAGATTGTTTTCGATATCTAGCGAACGCTTATAAATAAATCCATTTCATAACTGAAACGCGAAGCGATGACAACTTGAGAAAGATATTGAACTAACACAAGAAATAAAAACAAAAATTTTGAATCAAATTAAAACTATGTAATGTTGTCCTTGAGATAACCAGTCTATTGTCTATCTTCTCATTAACATTTTGACTATTTTTAACTAGTATTATGCAGTAAATATCGCAAGCTTCGTACTTCAACAAGATGTGATGGGTCCAGTATACATAGGTTCCTAGCTTAGCTACCTTTGTCAAAGTAATACAAAATCTTTAGTTAATGAACTTTTTATCAAAAATAAAATGAACATTAAGTTCTAACGTTTTTCAAAGCTTTGCGAAAGATATTTTTTAATTCAGAGATGTTAATTCGTTTTTGCGCAGCAGGTTTACGTTAAAATATATCATGTAGTTAGAACATTTTTTTATTCATTTTAAACTATACCTGCATCAGAAAAAATAGAAAAAAATATGTGTACGTTAACGAATTAGGTTAAACTTTTAGCTATATAATAATGTTGGACAACTTGATTCATATAATACGCAAACCATCTACAGGGTTTCCACGGCCGAGCGGGACATAGGGAGAATACATAAAATCGGTTTTCGGTGAATATTATCTATACTTTATCGAAATTTAAGTGCCGCATATTATAACTGGGTAAACAATGAACATTTCCACAATCATCGTACAAAGAAAGTCATTTTAATAAAGCCAGAAAATTATTATTTTTAAATCTATTGCACGTAAATTTCTAATAAGGCTTCTTAACATGTGAGATGCTGCAAGCGGCCGTGGCTTTATTAAAATGACTTTCTTTGTACTATGATTGTTGAAATGTTCACTGTTGGCCCAGTTACAATATGCGGCACTTAAATTTCGATGAAGTATAGATAATATTCACAGAAAACCGATTTTATGTATTCTCCCTATGTCACGCACGGCTGTGGAAACCCTGTATATGTATAATAATCCTTGGATATTCTTTGTATATGTATTGATTTTACAATCTACTGACAATTTTGTTATACCTTCCATTCAGGTAAATTTTTTTTCCCATACTAATCGAACATGTAAGCAATATTTTAAAAAATCTGTTTTTATAATAGAAATTTTGCACAAATTGTTTTAACGTGTACATATCGTATGAAATTATTCCTGTTTTTTTTTTTTCAAAGAAAATGATTGTTCTACAAATTTAGGTAATGTCTATAGAATGTTGTTATATTATATGGTATTTTAATTAATTATAATAATTACAAGTTGTTTATATGTTGAAATGTGCAACACATATATATTTTTTTCTGGTGAAGATAATATGTTACCGAAAGCTTAAAATAAATAAAGAAAATGTTTTAACTACATGATATGTTTTAATGACAAGTCGCTAGACAAAACCAAATTAACATATCTGAATTAACAAAACGGCTAAGAGAATTTTACACATTACGATATTTTTTAATTCCTCCATGTTATTTTTTGTCCGTTTTAAAAGCTGTTGCATGCTTTTGCTAAGAATAATTATGTATATTTTTTACATGCAATGTATATAACAAAATAACATAAAAAGCTAAAATACAATTCATCAATACTTCAAAGCTGTATTAATATACTGGGATCTTTCAGAAATACAAATGTATTTCAATCAATTTTACAACTCGTTATAATCGATTGCTTTTGTTGGAGGAAGGCTTGTTGTTACAGGCTTATGACTGTAAGGATAATTTTTGTGAGAGATATTTTTTTATTCCATTCTTGAGAGAATTTTTGTGAGAGATTAATTTATTCCAAAATTTAATGAATTATGCCGATCAACTGCACGTAAATATAATACAGCACATCAATAGAAGATTCACAATTTTACAAACTACATATAGGTCGTTTGCATTTCTTTTTTTTTGTCCGGGTGGCCAACTAAGAATGGCTCTCGGCCATATCTCACAATCGGTTTGCAGTACAGCTTCGGGAGAAAAGTTTAATGGACTAAAGTGACCCCGAGGAACATCTGGTAATTATTTAAGAAAGTGTAGAATGACCGCTAGATGGCGCAACTAAACACAAAAAAATTAAATTCTTATTTTATACAAAATTTACCAACTTAATATCTATCACAAATCCGAATTTTCCGGAAATTCCGCATATTTAACACCGGATAATTTTTTTGTATTTCCTCATATAAGGGGAGAGAAGGAGGGGAAACGTTTTGAATAACCGCTTATAACTCCGGTTCTCTTCAAACGAATTTTGCAAACTTAGTCTCGTTGGGAACAGCATTGCTCCTCCAATCTAATACTTACACATTCGAATCTACCTAGCAAGTGATGTGCATGCTAGAAGGCGCTATTTAAATTTTTTCGAAAATTTTTTAAGACCGTTATTTATTTTTTAAAAACGAAAACCGCGGATAAGTGAAACCGCGTTTGAGGAAGCCGCGTTTAGCGAGGGATTACTGTATTTAAAACCGGGTATCGCTATCGTTTATCTATCCGAAGATATCCTGAGAACCGTGTGAGTGGTATGAATTTCTTCTATAAATTTAAATTATTCTGCTTTCCCTGAACGGAATTTAACAAAGTGAGTCTTATTAGAAAGGATTTTCCTTGGCATATGTTTAGTATTTCAAATTGCTTAACATTATTTTATCCTTCACCGTTAGAGGGCGTTAAGTAAATTTAAATACGCAAATTTTGTGTTTTTCGATAGGAACAGTGCGTGCAATGTTTGGTGGTCAAGAAAATAAACTATAGCATGGATTTAAATTTTTTAATATTATTGTTTCTGTCACCGCTAGAGAGCGTTAAGTAATGTAAATAGCAGACATGTTGCTCGCAATTCATAACAATATGTTTTTCAATAAGATGAGTGTGCTGTGCATTTCTCCGTAAATGTTCGCAATTTTCTGGACCCTGATAGGTGGATATAACACGCCGATCTATTTATTTGACCACCCAGAATCTCAAATTTGGCTTGTTTAGATTTTTATTTGTGGGGGCGAATAAAATATATTATCTTTGCAACGCAACCTGCTGCTCATAACAAATTGGTTGTGATAATAGGTGAATATATGTTTCCCTTTAATATTTTCCTATTGTAAATTTTCTTTCTTTTGGGCATACGGTTCTTTCAATTTGTTTATTTAATTAATGAAACAAATCATATGATTTCCATTTGTTTTATTTTATGTTACGTTTCGGAAATGATCTGTATTTCCATTTTTAAAGATCGTTTACATTGTAAACATCAATAAAATCATTTATTAAAAAATAAAATTTTATTTTAAAATTGTTTGTCTTATGTGTAGAATGTCCTCGTTTATTTTGATTTTATTGTAATAAAATACTAATTTTAAGAATTTCGACAAAGGCTAAATGGCCATGCTTTTTTTCAATGTAAACAATGTTTGAAAATGGAAATACACATCATTTCCGAAACGTGACATAAAATAAAACAAATGAAAATCATATGATTTGTTTCATTAATTAAATAAACAAATCGAAAGAACCGTATATCCAAAAGAAAGAAAATTTAAAATAGTAAAATATAACGGTTAAATTACTAAAAAGAGAATCTTTAATATTTTCGATAAAAAACCAAATTTCCGACAAAATTTAAACAGCGTCCTCTAGCATGCATGTCATTTACTAGATTGATTCGAAGTTGTATAAGATTGGAGGAGTAATGCTGTTTCCAACGAGACTAAGGCCCGGTTTTTCAATCGCTGGTTAACAAATTTTAACTGACAGGTAAACCCAAACTGCTGGCTAAAGTGTTTATCGATCTCCCAGTTTTAACCAACTGCCGGCCCTGTTTTATATAGGCGAGTCAACTTACACTCGCTTTAACCTCTTAAAACAGATAGGTTGTCTTTTTTTGTTATTTTATAAAAATTTTAATTCGTCGTGATAATCGTACAATTATTTTATAAATTACTTCTTAGTCATCCGAGTGATTGTGTATTCATACGAATTTTGAGCGTTTATCTTACTGATGTAAATAATAATTACGAAAGCTTAGACAGTAATAAGGAATTACTAGTTTCATTTGGCTGCTTCCTCCAATATTGTGTTTGTCGAAACTTAACGTTGTACAGCCAGTACTTCCACCTGTCCTGTGAAAATTAACTTTAATAAGAACACTAAAATAAAACGTAACAAACTTAGAACGTAATACCAAGTGAAAAGCATACCATGCCTATAAAACAAATTTAACACGTTATTATTGGAATATTCTTCAATATTCTCCATTATAATCTGTACTTGAGAAAGTCAAAAAAAAGTAATCAGAACTCTAAATGGATATCTTACTAATCTACGGACGTAAACTGCTTTAACATAAAATCAACAACATTGTTTCAATTCCTATCAAAATCAATATTTACTAGAAAGAACTTTTGGAGTTTCATTGGCTTTTGATAGAAAATATGGAATAACAAGAAAACCGTTAAAAAGAAATGTAGGGAAAGGCATAGCGAATCGATGCAGAATTCTACATCCAACCATATATAGGGTATTACATTTGAAAAACCGAACTTTTTCAACTTTGAAAGCAATGTAATTTGTCACCCTGTACGCGCGAAATCAGTTGTCAATATGGATTTCGAAAGTACTATTCTTGAGCTTCCGTCTACCCTAGTAGCACTTACGAACAGTCGAATATGGGTAAAAGGCGCGGTATTGAAAATAAGGCTACATATTTCAAAATTGTCAAAATAATCAAGATATCTGCGAAACAAATGAAAATAGGTATAGGAAAACTAAATGGAACACATCATGCAATTTCCTCGAAAATCTGAAAATGAGATCATATATTGGCTGTTCCATTTAAAATAAGGAAGTTAGTGGCGATTTCCAGTGTTAGAGGAAGTGGTACGACCTTGAAAGTATTTAAAAATGAAAGAGAATTTTGACTAACTCTGGAGTCCAAAAATTCAGCATTATAAATTTCTTCACGAAAACCGACGTCGGCTGTGAGAAACTCTGAATACACAATTTGTACTTCCAATAGTTGCTAAATACAGTATATAGAACAATTGAAGAAGTTAAAAATTATAAAATCAAATATAGTATATTATTTGACGTTAATATGCACATTTATAAAATGCAATCATCGACTGTCAATGCATCAAAAGCATGTAAACAAAATGCCGTTTCTTAAGAGATGACTTTCTCGCGCATGCATCTTCAAGATTTGGTACTCAAGTGTCGCGGTTGCTTAAGATATTTATACTGCAATAATACAATAACCCTACAAGTTTTACGTGCCTGTTGAAATGAATACTACAATTTAAAACACTCAGCTTAACTGTCTATAGCCAGTGCGTCGGTTAAAAATTGATGATCTACGTTTCCAAACTGGCCAAATATATCAAAGATCGCTTACTTTGGCAAAAAAAAAAATTAAAACCGATTAGCGGTATTACTGTATAAATCGACGCAAGTGTGGTATCTCACGGAATATAAATTTATTAGTCAAAATCAATATGTTTACAATGCAGTTGTATTTGCAAACATATTAACCGTCCGCTAAATAATTTACTGCACATAATAATGAAAAAACAGTAAACGGAAGAAGAATTAAAATTGTTTCCTATTTTAAACTGTTTGTAAATAAAGGCTAGTAATTGTCTCTTCCTCTATAATAGCACTATTCAACTAAATTAACATGACCATTCTATTAGGCACTTTATTGCAAATCATACGTAATACTGTAAATATTTAACTTAAGCAACAAAAATATTCTAAAATGTAAATATGTGTGCAATTCTTGTTCTTCTTACGTGAAATTTTAAATGAGTACATAGAACCACTAAATAGACGGGCCGCCGTTACCTTGGTAAATGCTGACACAATATGCAATCGTAAAAATATTCAGAAGAGAATATAATATAAAGTTCAAACGTTCAGTGGAATTAATCGGACTCTGCATTCTAATACGTAATATTAAAATATGACATTAATGGTCACGTGTACAATTGCAAATTTATTTCAAGTTTATCTTAACGTACAGGATATATACAGGGTCATTCATCGAAAACACCCAGCAGAAGTTATTGAAATTTCGGTCACTGAAGAAGCTTCAATCTTTCAGAGTTTGTATAAAATGCAACAACCTTTCTGAGCAAATATTTCTAACCAGAAATGATACTCTCCAGTAGGAGAAATTCTCATGATCTTTGTTATTTTAAATGGAATGCTAGTATTTTCCTTTTAAATTCAAATAGGAGGCATTTTGTTTTCTATTAGTTTAATTAAATAATTAGAAGCCGACTAGACGGTTTTTGCAATTATTTTTGGAGTTAAATAATTAAATAATAAAAATTAAATTAGTGATATTGTTTTTTTTTACATTTCATGAATCAATATAAGATATATATATATATATATAATGTGAAAATTACTGCAACTAGTGCAGAATATGGGTTTCAGAACTGATAAAATTGTTAAACTTTATATATATATATATATATATATATAGACGTATAAACAGTCATTAACGAGCCCGTAAAATATATTATAGGTCATTATGAAGCCCAAAATGACGCTGTTGAGCCCTACCTCGGGCTCCACAACGTATCACGCTATATATCATATTCAATAGACTGAGAATAATCATTAGAGTGGGATAAACAAATATCATGATGGGCTCCATAGCGAACCAGTTATGCCATCAGAATACACAAAATAGTTCTGCAAGAACCCATGTAGGGGGCGCTCTAGCAAAATTTTATATACCATATACGCAAATGTATCAATGTGACGTTATTGAGCCTTAAATTTGACAACGTTGTTGGGCTGTACAACATGCAAATATTATAACGTGTATATCTTCTGAGCGTCGTATGCTATTAATATTATTAATATTCATCGCATCTAAAGACTTTTACTTCACTATTTTACTGCTAAGATAAGTAAAATAAATGTTCTAGTGACGAAATAATAAGCGATAAATGGTATTTATTTGTGATATCTGAAAATATGAAACATTTTTATAAAATAATTTACCAGACTCTAGAAGCATATTTGCTAAATAAACTAATAAGTAAACGCAAAAAATTAATTTAAGTGAAAATATCAGCGTTTGAATCTACATCAGAAAATTATATATCTTCCATGGATTTCCATTTCGATGTTGCCCCTTTGCTTTTATTTGTAGTCAGAAACAGTTTAGAAACTTTTACAGTTTGATATATGTACATCGTGTGGTATAATCTAAAAAATGTGTAGTAAATGACATGAGAGGCCTACAGAGACACAATGCACAAAAGCTTATAAAAGCCAGACAATAACTTAGTTATATATAAAGGATTGTGTCTCTGGGGAAGGCACAATAAATATATATAGGGTGCGGCAACCAAGATAGGGTTAGCGATCATAATTAAACGTTGAGGAATTTCGAAAAACCGTTTTGGCATTTCATTGAGAGCTTATTTGGCTACGTTTTAAAAATATTCTCTTTATACAAGGTGACCGACGCAGTCGGTGACGAACCAAACATATGTTTTTTTAAATGGAACACTCGGTATTAAAATATTCCAATCGATTCTGTAAATTACTACTACCAATTTGGTATAACATTAGTTGGGCTCTAAAACCCATAGTTACGGAGACAAAAGCGATTAAAGTTGAAAAAACG
This sequence comes from Holotrichia oblita, assembly GCA_023690525.1. Lineage (NCBI taxonomy): Eukaryota > Metazoa > Arthropoda > Insecta > Coleoptera > Scarabaeidae > Holotrichia > Holotrichia oblita. The sequence goes on from CM043017.1 coordinate 71,335,340, forward strand.
TTCCAATGTTGGAGGTAATCGGGTTTTGTAAATCCGCTTAGAACTTACTTTTTCAAATGGAACACAGTGTATACTATTTTCATATGTTAAAGAGGACTTCATCAGCTTTCTAAAGATACCATACACGTTACCCGTTTGACTGACGACTTTTAAGCAAATTCACCGCAAATGCAAGATTTTGAGGTTTGTTACATTTAAAGATTTAAAGTTCTCATGCAAGGACGCATGTACTTGGCAATAAGCAAACCAAAAAAAAAATTAATGTGCAATGAATATAACAATTTTACAGCGATATCATGACAAGGAAAAGTGTTGATATAATGAAAAATTGTTAAGTGTTACTACAATTGATGTTCGAATAATGCTTCGTATTAACAAAGACACATTTAGAGCTGAGCGGAAAATTTAACTTTTTGTGAAGTAGGTGCCACAATATTGTCAATACTGCGCTTTCTTGAACAAATATTTCGTAAACCCAGGCAGCATGTAACGTTTGTAAAACGTTATAAAAAGGTTTCCTAAGGGTTAGCAAAAACGTTTATATAACGTTTTGGAAACGTCTTAATGTCACAAACATAAATCTTTATAATTTAACGTTCCAGAAACGTTCTGTAAACGTTACACGAGAAATATTTTATTAATGTTGGAAAATGCAAAAATATTTTTATAAAGGAATACAATACATTAAATTTTGACGCCACTTAATTGCCATAGCTTACTTTCTGATAACGATGAAACTAGAAAAATATATAACATATCCCAATTAAATGAATAGCAATAAAGTGAAGAATATGATGCAAATTCGTACTCAATCAAAAAAATAGGAAGGTAAATAAACAGTTATAAGTTAATTTTCTAATTTCTATAACGTAAACTCCGTATCATTATTCATTATCTATTCAAACGTTTATACGTATATAGTGAAGAATATGATGCAAATTCGTACTCAATCAAAAAAATAGGAAGGTAAATAAACAGTTATAAGTTAATTTTCTAATTTCTATAACGTAAACTCCGTATCATTATTCATTATCTATTCAAACGTTTATACGTATCAAACATGTGTTAATACGTTATATTTTCATCATCAAAGTAACCAACCATAATATATCTTTTTAACGTTACATTAACGTTTAGACAACGTTATTTTAACGTTTATAAACGTTGAACGTTGCAAGTAACCTTTATTTAACCTTTTGAAAACGTTTTCGTGCTACCTGGTAATACAGTTTTCTGAGATTTGCTACTCATCCAGTTAGAATATTTTAATAAAGATGCTGTAAAACTTAACAAACGCATAGTAACTGTCATTCCTGACAAAACGTTAACTTTCGTATTTGTAATTCATTCTTGATTTGTTATTAATTTTGTAACAGAAATTACTTTAAGTATAGAAGAATTGGCTAGTATGGTGTTGGTACTAGACGAATGTCAATAATGCCCACTGTTAGCTAGTAAAATATATACTTCCAGAAACCAAGAACACAAAACATAGCCAAGACATCAATTCCAAATACAAAAGTTAACGCTTTGTCAGGAATTATTATTACCACATTTGTTAAGTTTTATGTCATATTTATTAAAATACTCCAACCGGATGAGATAAACTATTTGTGGCAAATGCCAGAAAATTGCATTTTTAACCGAGGAGAGATTTTTTTACTTTAATACAGAGTGTTCCATAAAAAAACATAAGTTTGGTTGGTCACAGACCGCTTCGACCACCCTGTGTAACGAAAATATTTTTAAAACGTTGTCCATGTACCTAGTCTTCGATCAAATCTCAAAAACGTTTTTCGAAATCCCTCACCGTTTAATTATAATCGTCCATCCGATCTTGGTTGCACCACCCTGTAGGTTTGCCAGCATTATACTTTATAGACGTTTAAAAGTAATGCATTTTATCAAACAGAAATGCTATCTTGTCATATGCTACAAAAAAGTCTCCTATATATTTTTCGATATGTCATGTCGTTAAGCCTATGTTCGCGAAAAATGCAAAATGTTAGTGAAGCATTATTTTTGCGAACGCACCTTTAACGTTACAAGATATAAATATTGTAAGAGAGCATAGAGCTATAGAGCCTAAAATTTTGTACAAGAAGGTACAGGAAAGCAGTATTCTAACATTTAGAGTTTTCGAGTTTATGTCCATTTGAAAAAGATGACAAAAGTCTGTGTAAATATACATATATCATGTCGATGCTGTACATTACTAGTACAACATTTTATTTAGTAGTGGGACTATTTTTGCTTAATTTTTATGAACTTGCTCAAGTAACGAAATGAAGGAATACTTTTGTAAATCTTGGTATGAATGAATTAATTAATGCTCCAACTGTACACATAGTAATTTTTGTGTATGTTTCCTGGTGTGTCTCATGCAAGTTGCAAATTGTTTCATTTCATTATCAGAAACATTCAAAACCTGGAGGACAGTGGCTATGTGCTTCTTTAAACGAGGGAGGTAAATAGGACTTTATTTTGTGCTGTTGATTGTTCTGCCAATTTCTAATAATAGTACCTACGTAATTCACTTATCTTAGCCTAGAGTAAGAGGAAGTTGCTTTTTCGACATATTGACATGTGAACGTATTTTTAAAAATAAAATTGAATACGTTTTTAACGTGAAATCATATCACACGGCTCTAAACAACTAGCTCTATGTTGATTAGGGCACCTTTACAGTACATTAGTACAGTATATAAGCTGGCAACACTGCCGGGCTCTATACGATGCGTAGTATATATCTTAATATATAAATGGGCCTCATATAGTAGCACTCATATATCTGGGACTACCAAAGTTACGTTCATACCTAATTTCTTACATTGTCAGAAAACATTTCCCCTCTGCTGATGCCTTTACTAATACTAAATAAAGATGGAAAAAGCAATAATATATACTCATGCATCTTTGCTATAAATGCCGGGATCGACAGCGGCCTGTTCATATAACGGGCTCATCAACATACTGTTTATAAGTATATATATATATATATATATATATATATATATAAAGTTTAACAATTTTATCAGTTCTGACACTGACAGACTTTAGACTTTAAAATGTGAAAATTACTGCAACTAGTGCAGAATATGGGTTTCTTCTTTTAATTCAAATGAAAAACAGTAGTTTCCTACGTGACGTTTCGGATTTATTTAATCCTTCTTCAAACCTATATATAAATATATAATAAAACTTAACTATTTTTAAACCAAGAAACAATAACTTACAACAAGGACAATCGTTTTTCTAAATACAAAGCTCTAAAAATATTGTGAAACAATTTTGACAATTTTGAAATTTTGAAATTTGAAAACATGCAAAATATTTGATAAACAATTTTGTAAACAAAAACAGACATGTTAGATTTTAAATTTCGACATTTTAAAAAACAATATGTTGAATGCAATGAAAATATATTGTATATACGAGAAAAAAAAAAAAAAAATTTTTAAACACATATAATGGAAAACGATTTATAACATTCCATACAAAGACATTTAAATGTAAGAGATCACAAAAGACTACCAAAAGATTAATGTAAATCCTTAAATTTGATAAATTTAATTAAATTATTATAAATATTCGTAAAATTTGAAGATTGTTCTTTTGTATTAATATTATCCGAAAAATGTTTGATAGCTAAAACTTCAAGGCAAATTCTTTTAGTATAATTAGATTCATTAAATAAAATTATGACATCATTAAAATTTACAATGTGATCTTTGGTATGTATATGTGTAGCCAAAGCACATTTTTTGGGATTTACTCGACTGTCACTACGATGTTGGGTGCTTCTCTCACGCCACCTCTGGATAGTTTGACCAATATAGAATTTAGAACAATCGTTACATTTAACCGCGTATACAATATGATTTTGTTGTTCTTTAGGTATCGGGGTTTTCAATTTGGTGAAAAATTTTTTACACGAATTAGCTGAAGTAAATGAAATTTTTAAATTGCTATTTCTAAATAACAGTTTTATTTTATCCGTAAGGCCAGGGATGTAAACAAGAGATTTGTATTTTGATTGTTCAATATTAATATCTTGTATATGACGAGAGTTAGACAAATCATTACGATCTTGAGTTAAAAGGCTAGTGGCTGTAGAAAATAAAAGCCTGTTTGTTAAGTGAGGTGGAAAACTATTTTTAAGGAGAATATTGTATAGATATTGTAGATCTTGCGTGACAAAGTCTTTATGACTAATTCTCTGTATTCTTGTTTTCATTGCGGTAATTAAATTAATTTTATATTTAGTGGGACAAACCGAGTTAAAATTCAACAATCTATTAGAGTTAGAAGGTTTTCTGTACCACTTTAACCTAATTAAATTTTCTTGTCTTACAATAGTGGTATCAAGGAAGGGTAATGTGCCATTAATTTCTGTTTCGCAAGTGAATTTAAGGTTTGAGTTAAATTCATTCAATTTATTCAATGTATTTTCTACTTCATGCCTAGGTAGAGCGCAGGCAATGTCATCGACATATTGAAAAAGAAAACCGAAAGCAAAAGTGGTTAGACTACATACCTTTTTTAGTAAGCTGTTCATAATTATATCTGCTATAATAGGTGAGAGGGGACTGCCCATAGGAGTACCATGTATTTGTTGATAATACTGCCCCTCATAAAGAAAGTAAACTGACTCGAAAACCCACTGTAATAATTTTATGAAAATGGATTTAGGTATGGCAGTATTAGACTCGATAATTCCCCAATTTTCTTGTATGATGGTGATAACTAAGTCTACAGGTATATTGGTGAATAGACTGACTACGTCAAAAGATACTAAAGTATAGTTATTGGGTATAGTCATATTGTTAACTTTATCCGCGAAAACAAAAGAATCTTGTATTTTGAACTCACAGTATTCTTCGAAGGAGATTTTTAATATGTTTGCCAGATATTTGGCCAGATACTTGCTATGACAATCAAGATTACTAACTATGGGACGCAGAGGAATGTTAAATTTGTGAATTTTGGGAATGCCATATATACGGGGTGTAGCGGAATTATATTTAGTTAATTGTTTGTAGGTGGTATCTTCTATGTATTTCTTGTCTTTTAGATCTTTTATAAGTTTATTAGTTTTCCTTTCAAATGAATATGTAGGGTCAGATCGTAATAATTTGTATATTTGCCTATCAGTTAATAGTTGAGTCATTTTTTCGTGATATTCGGTTTTATACATGCAAACAGTAACATTGCTCTTGTCCGAAATAGTAATTATAATATCTTTGTTCTGAGTTAGATACCTGCCCGTTTCTATTTGATCTTTATAGCTAGTGGTATTGTGCTTATAGTTATTTCTGATATAATGAGTGGTGTGATAAGCTATTTCTAATCTGTATGTGTCCTGTTTATCTGGTGTTATATCTTGTAAAATGTTTTCACAATCAGCCAACAATTTGTGAACAGGTAACATAGAAGGAGCAACAGGTAAAGAGAATTTAGGTCCCTTGGCCAAGATATTAATTACATTGGATGGAATTTGCTTATCGGTTAAATTTTTAAAGAAAAATTCATTTGTGTTAGCAATTTGTGATATCTGCTCATTTTTGTCACTGCTTTCTGAATGTGTATTAACTGTGTTAGGTATGCGAGTGTTGCAGTTATTATTATGTGAGCATTGATAATTAATGGCTTCATTATTTGTAGCGTTTGTTTCTGCTTGTGTAACGTTTTTTACATATCTATTGGTTTCTTTGGAGTGCTGTTTAAGTTCATCGAACTTTCTTATATTTCTGTATTTAATTTTGTTGAAAACATTAAAATAAGTAGTTTTTTGTGATCTATTGAATGTATTGTATATATTCCATAGAACATGATGTTTCACTAATGTCATTAATCGTTTTCTGTCACTTACCAAGGTATTGATGTGTGCATAAGTGTTACTAATTTCCCAATTTAGTATTCTACATTTAAAATTATGTATAATGCGGTATGACTCGTCAACCATACGTGCATTGCATCCAACATTTCCATATTCTATTGATTTGAAACTATTTTTGACGTGTGCTGGAAATAATCCATGTTTTTTACATTTAACTAAAAATATTAAACGGTTCCGGAAAGATGCTATTTTTCTGTTAGTATTGCTCCACTTTTTTAGTGCCTCACCGATGTTGGTTCCATATTTCTTGGCCATTTCAGTATAAAAACCCATTATTAATATGTAAAGTTTAACAATTTTATCAGTTCTGACACTGACAGACTTTAGACTTTAAAATGTGAAAATTACTGCAACTAGTGCAGAATATGGGTTTCTTCTTTTAATTCAAATGAAAAACAGTAGTTTCCTACGTGACGTTTCGGATTTATTTAATCCTTCTTCAAACCTATATATAAATATATAATAAAACTTAACTATTTTTAAACCAAGAAACAATAACTTACAACAAGGACAATCGTTTTTCTAAATACAAAGCTCTAAAAATATTGTGAAACAATTTTGACAATTTTGAAATTTTGAAATTTGAAAACATGCAAAATATTTGATAAACAATTTTGTAAACAAAAACAGACATGTTAGATTTTAAATTTCGACATTTTAAAAAACAATATGTTGAATGCAATGAAAATATATTGTATATACGAGAAAAAAAAAATTTTTTTAAACACATATAATGGAAAACGATTTATAACATTCCATACAAAGACATTTAAATGTAAGAGATCACAAAAGACTACCAAAAGATTAATGTAAATCCTTAAATTTGATAAATTTAATTAAATTATTATAAATATTCGTAAAATTTGAAGATTGTTCTTTTGTATTAATATTATCCGAAAAATGTTTGATAGCTAAAACTTCAAGGCAAATTCTTTTAGTATAATTAGATTCATTAAATAAAATTATGACATCATTAAAATTTACAATGTGATCTTTGGTATGTATATGTGTAGCCAAAGCACATTTTTTGGGATTTACTCGACTGTCACTACGATGTTGGGTGCTTCTCTCACGCCACCTCTGGATAGTTTGACCAATATAGAATTTAGAACAATCGTTACATTTAACCGCGTATACAATATGATTTTGTTGTTCTTTAGGTATCGGGGTTTTCAATTTGGTGAAAAATTTTTTACACGAATTAGCTGAAGTAAATGAAATTTTTAAATTGCTATTTCTAAATAACAGTTTTATTTTATCCGTAAGGCCAGGGATGTAAACAAGAGATTTGTATTTTGATTGTTCAATATTAATATCTTGTATATGACGAGAGTTAGACAAATCATTACGATCTTGAGTTAAAAGGCTAGTGGCTGTAGAAAATAAAAGCCTGTTTGTTAAGTGAGGTGGAAAACTATTTTTAAGGAGAATATTGTATAGATATTGTAGATCTTGCGTGACAAAATCTTTATGACTAATTCTCTGTATTCTTGTTTTCATTGCGGTAATTAAATTAATTTTATATTTAGTGGGACAAACCGAGTTAAAATTCAACAATCTATTAGAGTTAGAAGGTTTTCTGTACCACTTTAACCTAATTAAATTTTCTTGTCTTACAATAGTGGTATCAAGGAAGGGTAATGTGCCATTAATTTCTGTTTCGCAAGTGAATTTAAGGTTTGAGTTAAATTCATTCAATTTATTCAATGTATTTTCTACTTCATGCCTAGGTAGAGCGCAGGCAATGTCATCGACATATTGAAAAAGAAAACCGAAAGCAAAAGTGGTTAGACTACATACCTTTTTTAGTAAGCTGTTCATAATTATATCTGCTATAATAGGTGAGAGGGGACTGCCCATAGGAGTACCATGTATTTGTTGATAATACTGCCCCTCATAAAGAAAGTAAACTGACTCGAAAACCCACTGTAATAATTTTATGAAAATGGTTTTAGGTATGGCAGTATTAGACTCGATAATTCCCCAATTTTCTTGTATGTTTAATTGTCAAAATTGTTTCACAATATTTTTAGAGCTTTGTATTTAGAAAAACGATTGTCCTTGTTGTAAGTTATTGTTTCTTGGTTTAAAAATAGTTAAGTTTTATTATATATTTATATATAGGTTTGAAGAAGGATTAAATAAATCCGAAACGTCACGTAGGAAACTACTGTTTTTCATTTGAATTAAAAGAAGAAACCCATATTCTGCACTAGTTGCAGTAATTTTCACAATATATATATATATATATATATAATCCAAAGTTCCCTTCTACCATAATTATAGTGTAGGGCGTTTCTCTTCTTTTAGCTTTTTAAAAACTTCTTCCATTCTTTTCTGTTTCTTGCCATGTTTTTCGCTTCCGTCTTGGTTTTGCCTTTCCTTTCCAATAACTCAGTGATAACATTGTCCCATGTCGCTCTCGGTCTTCCTCTTCTTTTATTTTTCATTATTCTTGTTTCCCATATTCTGCTTGTTTGTCTTATATTCTCCATTCTATGTAAGTGTCCTCACCATCCTAACTATCTTTCTTCAATATATTCTAACACAGACTGTATTTTTAGATCTTCTCTTATTTCTAAGTTTTTTATTCTATCCATCTTCGTGACGCCTTTAACTTTTCTTAGATACCTCATTTCTGCTGCCTGTATTTTACTCTTCTGTCCCCTATTTAGCACCCAGGACTCACTTCCATATGTTAGGATCGGTCGATATATTGCCTTGTATACTTTAAGTTTTGTTTCACGCGATATCTGTTTTCTATTAATAAACTTATTTCTCCTACTGTAGTACAGCTTTGTTGCTTTTTCTATTCTCTGGTTAATCTCTGCTTCCTGTGTCCCTTTCCCATCAATTTTTACTCTTAGGTATTGGAAAGTTCCCACCTGTTCTATTTCGGTTCCCTCTATTCTGATTTTCATGTCTTCTTCTTCGTCTCCCACCACCATAACTTTAGTTTTCAGTTTGTTAATTGTCATTCCACTTTTCTTTAGGGTCTTATTCCATGTTAGTAGGTTATGTTGTAGGTTTTCTTGGCTGCCGGCTATTATAACTACATCGTCTGCAAATGCCCATTCCGATATTTCCACTGCTTTCAGGTTAAGATGTCCAACTCTGACCTTCTTGCTCTTTTCCGTACATTTTTTAATGATGTCGTCCATGTAGACAATAAACAGCATTGGGCTTAGACTACCTCCTTATCGCAGCCCCTCCTTTGTTTTGAAAGTGTCTGATTCCAAATCGTTAGGTATTACTGCGTTGGTATTATTATTATATATTTTTTGTATTGTACGTCTTATTTTACCATCTACCCCTCTTTTTCTTAAGATACTCCATAACTTTTCCCTTGGTACTTTATCGAAAGCTTTTTCTACATCTATGAATGCCAGGTATACTTTCTTTTGTTCTGAGGAGGCTTTTTGTATAAACTGTTTTATGGAGAAAATTGGGTCTTGCGTACTTCTTCCTTTTCTGAATCCACATTGAGATTCATGTAGCGTATTTTCAAGTATTGTTTTTAACCTCTTATCTAATATTTGCTCTAGTATCTTCATCGGAGTGGTGGTTATGAGTGATAGAGTTTACATTACAGCTACTACAATAAAGAAAACTAACTTATTTATATAGCACGGTTCAAATTTAATTAAGAACTTATTTTAGTAGTAAATTGCTTGCATTAGCAGATGTTGTAATATTTAATTACATGCTTTGGTAATCTGCACGCTATTGTGCAGATTGTAAAATATTATTTAATAAAATGTTTAAAATTGAAAAATTGTAAAAAAATTGAAAACCATGAAGAAATATAAAAGAAATTAAAAATAGCAGTGCCAAAAATTATTTATAATAGATCTTGGTACTACAGTTAAAAAGTACCATCAACTCCATAGCCGCACTAATAAGGAACCTAGTAAATCACTAACTTTGAACATCCAGACAGGGTATTCCACTTAACTTGTTAGTTCGAAGTTTTATAAGTTCTAGTAATTAACAGGTCGATGGCCGCAGTGGTTAGGCCGCCGACTATCGCTGTGGGAGGACGATAGGGGCCGGGGTTCAATTATCTGGAGGGACGGTGACATTTTTTCAGAGAGTTTAATCCCGGATCGACTTGCCATTCGCTGTTGGGAGCAAAGTGATTAACAGCGCGGCATCATAAAAGGCGATATGATGCTGTCACAAAGCCGTTTGAACACAACTTACACACACAAAACTACACCGCGAGAGCAGTGATAGCCAGACAAGCGATACAGCTTACAGAGCCACTGCAACTAAGCACCACCACACATAAAAAAATAGTCTCTAATAAATTTCAGAAACTTCGTACCACCTTTTAGTACGATTAAGTCAATTGTTTTAAAATATTTTAAGCTTAAAATCACTTTCGATATACAGAATTTCGACATAAAATTTCTTATTCCAAATGGAATTTCTAAGTTATTTGCATTAGAGTTTCCTATCTCTAAATTCAATTATTTTCACGACCTCTACGATTTCGCAGCAGTTGTTATCACTATTGCCGTCACAATTAAAGTAAATATTTAACCCTATATTCATGATGAAGAAGAAGAAATCGATATAATAAGCATAAGATTGATCATTATTATAATAGTTCAAGAAATATTTGCGATTATTTTATTATACTGAAAAAGAACCATGCCAAGTGTGCTAATTTGTTTTAAATGTGGTGGGTGCTTAGTTGCAGTGACTCCGTAAGCTGTATCGCTTGTCCGGCTAGCAACTCTCGTGGTGTAGTTTTGTGTGTGTAAATTGTGTTCAAATGGCTTTGTGACAGCTTCATACCGCCTTTTATAATGCTGCGCTGTTAATCATTTTGCTCCCAACAGCGAATAGTAAATCGATCCAAATTTCAACTCTCTGAAAAAATGTCACCGGCCCTCCAGAGAATTGAAGCCCGATTCCTATCGTTCCGGCACAATAATAGCCAACCGCGTAACCACTGCGGCTATCGACCCGTTTTTATCTTTTCTATTTTTCTATGGAATCTGTAGAAATGACATCTGATACTTATGACACTTGAAAACAAACCTGTTTTAATTCCCACAAATTGTATTAATAAAAATACGTCATGTTTCGCTCACACAGTGGTTTTATACATATATACATATATATATATAAATACTAACTAAACTTAGGTTGTAATATCGGTTGACATTGGTGGGGCTGGTTTTTTGAATAAGTTTAAAAGTGGAGAGTTGGATATGTCTAATTGGTTATTTAATAATAAGTTTGTATTTTTCAATTTCTTGATCTTTTACTTTACTAGTTTCACTTTTAAACTTATTCAAAAAACCACCCCCACCGATGTCAACAGATATTACAACCTAAGTTTAGTTAGTGTTATATATATATATATACTTGACAAAGCCACTGTGTGAGCGAAACATGACGTATTTTTATTAATACAATTTTTGGAAATTAAAACATTTGTTTATTTCAAGTCTTTTTGTACATTTTATTAAAATGGAATTCCAACAAGTAAATACCAATTCAATCACAACCATATCATACTACTTAAAATGTATGTTTGATACCGGCTGTATAGGGCACAATTGGCATTGGAATTCCTGTTTTAACATGAATAGATTTCTTTTTTTGTGTATACGTCAAACAACAAGTGTATACGCGTTCAGTAAGCACAAAATAAGAACAATACTAATAAAATATAAACGCCCTTTACAAATTTAACTCAGAAGGCAATGAGAAAAGCAATAATAGATCAATTAGAAATAAGAATATACATATGTATGTGTATATAAAACATTGACTAACATTTTTAAGATTTGTGGTATGGTAGTTATATCTAGAACATATAAGTATTTATATTGCTAAAGCCATAAATACTTACTAATACTAATACATAATCTCAATCTTAACCTGATACGCAATTTTATTTCCATAATGGTGCTCCATGCTGGTCCTTAAATTTGTTCGCAAGCTCATAAGCAACGTCATTTCGAATTCAGTTTCCATTCTATTTCCAATATCATTCTCATTCCTAGCCTTTTTCACCTTTGCAAAAAAAAACATCAGTGGAGTACTTTTCTCCACACATGTATTGTATATTAAATAGTATTCAAGAATAAATTTACGTTTAGGTTCGGAATTTTAATTTATTAAAGGATAATAAAGGATGTATAATTCATTAATGACAATAACGGTCACGCAGCGTATACGCTTACATATTTTTTCTCTAGACAAACAACAGTATTCTAAGGAATTCCCTCTACATAATTTTATATTAATTCATTCAATGATCTTATTTCTACTATCGCTAAACTCCGAAAGCAGCGTTATTAGGTTCAGAAGTTGGCGTAGATCATGTTTCGACACAAACAAAACACTTTCACTCTTTACATTTCGGTATAGACCGATACGTAAAGCAGATATGAAGTAATTCAATCGTAGACACCGAGAATGTATTCCCACCGATTGCGGCCTGACTGTACAAGTGGGGTTTATCGAATAACATAAGGGTCATACAAGAGTTTTGTCAGGAGGGAATTAGTGGTAGTGGTGATAGGAAATAGTTAAAAACAATAAGTCAAATTATCGTGTATTGAGTGAATGATTATGAGTTATCAGTAGTGTATTCTGTCATTTCACATAGTTTCATAGATGCGATATATTGGGTAAGTAAGAAACTGAGTGTATATCACATATCGCTTTTTTCGTAATTTGCTTCCACATATTCTATATAATTTATACTTTTCTACCGTACATATGTATATGATTATTTTTCTTTTAGATGTATTAAATATATATGTATGCATTAGTTTTTATTTAATATATTAGTTAACTCACTGTAATTATAAAAATTACTTACTTATTATAGTTTTCTATAATTCGCAAACATTAATGTACAATACTTTTTAGTTATTGTTAAGTACATAATTATTTGTCCAATGCAAAAAGAAGGCTGAACCTGATCTATAAGAAAGATTAAAGTAATACATAATAAATCAAGCGAGAGTGTAAATTTAATTATATATTGAATTTTAACAGTATATTCAAATATAATTATAATCATTACTAAATAGAATATAAGTTCTAGTTTTAATCATTTGTTTAAAAAAATATAAATATTTTTCGGATCATTCACTGGTATCTATGTAGTAATGTTATACGAGTATATATATATAAAATATTTTTGAAACAATTTCAGATTACTATTATTTTCCCACAGCACATCTAATCTATTTCGCATAAGTAGTTGTTATTTAAAAGAAGTGTTTCATGCTCCAAATTAAAGAATGTAATTAATCTAAATAATAAGACTGCTGCCAAAATGCAGGGACATACAGGTAATATGTCTATTGAGAGCGTTTCTTATAATGAACTATAACTGAGTATTACTAAAAAGGGAACATCTCAAAACCCCACTATTCTAATTCACTTTAAGGAACTGTTCCTTAAAGTTTTAATTATATTACAATTTTCACGTATAACTCGGTAGTTTATCGAAACAAAAAATTGAAAATGAACTAGTCACAGAATAGTGTTCGATAGATATTCGTTCTTCAAAGTTATGATAGTATCTATTAGGATTATCAGATTATCACATAGGTAATATTATAAAACTACTTATCAGGATTCTCATTATGTTTAGCTTTATTAAATACGTTAAATGTGTCGAATAATTGTTCTAATTTCTTGACTTCTTTTACAGCAACTACATCTTATTTAAAGTAATTTGCGTTGTTTTTCTGCATGTATTAGCTTAATTTTTTGGTACAGCTTCTAAGTTACAAAATCACAAAAGAAGCCTTTAGTAAATGAATTCAAAGATGTTATGAATAATATTTAGTCTTCAAAATTAAGAATCAAACTAACACATGTATACCACATATATGCTGTACTTCATGTTAGGTCAAATTAACTCGGTAGAACAAAAACAAGAATTCTGCCGAAGGATTTTCAAAAAACAATAAAGTAATGTATCCAGGCATTCTATCTGAGCATATCAGCAAACCGTCGAAGAGAATTGATTGTGAACTTCCACCTCTAATGCATTCAAAATCTTTTGCAAATTCCACGGACGAACAAGATATAAACAATGTTTTAAGTGTGGCATTTTTAAGCGATCTGACGTATGTTTCTTCTAACGAACAACGTCTCATTACTCAATCAAACCTCAATGACTTGATACGGGATTTTGACTTAACCAAACACAAATCACAAATTTTGAGATCTCGATTACAAGAACGAACTCCTTTAAATTCCACTACAAGAATTTCTGTTATCAGGAAACATGGAAAAAAATCAGTTGTTTTTACAAGGTTGAAAGAAATTTCTGTTACTGCATTGATGTAGACTGACTTTTGTATGATATGAGTATTGAAGATAATCCTGTAGAATAGCGATTGTTTATCCATCCGTCAAAAAAAGTCTTAAAGCTGTTACTTTATAACGATAACTCAAAATCATCATTTTTGGATTTCTTTCTTGCTAATTTAGCAAAGATGAGTAATGAACAGGGGAAAGACTCCATCAAGATATTGCAGAAATGGAAAACAAAATTTGCAAATGCAATCATTATTTGTCTACTAGCGAAGTATGATTATAACTCTAAAACTAGACATGGTGGAAAAATTGGTTATACATCCATTTTTACAGCAGTTATTCAAAAAAAGTATAAAAATGCTGGCTAGTGTTAATTCATCATTTTAATTACTTCTTAATTTAGAATTGCATTTCTATTTTTCTTAATCTAATGTATTTCCTGAATTTGTCTGATAGCTTGTATGTTCACTTGATAGACAATATGAATCCTATGCTCTTATTTCATCTAAAGAGCAAATTGCGTTGACAGCGTCTTTCATAGTTAATTCAACAAGGACACGACTAGATCGTGACAATTTTCGTAACTATTTTCGGATAGACTGTGAATATTTCTCTAAATTACTAAAGTTTGCTAAAAGTGCTTTGCTTTACACTCAATAGATTGTCGTCAGAGAAGTCATTACCACTGAAGACAGATTAAGTTATTCCAAGATAATTAGCAATGAGCAAAGATTATTCTCATTTAGTTTTTTTTTTAATATGTGGTGGGTGCTTAGTTGCAGTGACTCCGTAAGCTGTATTACTTGTCTGGCTATCACTGCAACCCTTGCGGTGTAGTTTGGTGTGTGTAAGCTGTGTTTAAATGGCTTTGTGACAGCATCATATAGCCTTTTATGATGCCGCGCTGTTAATCACTTTGTTCCCAACAACGAATGGCAAGTCGATCCGGGATTAAACTCTCTGAAAAAATGTCACCGTCCCTCCAGAGAATTGAACCCCGGCACCTATCGTCCTCTCACAACGATAGTCAGCCGCCTAACCACTGCGGCCATCGACCCGTGAACATTGTAATTTCACTACCCTTATTATCACAGATTTTGACAGGAATATGTAACACAGTCCTAGAATGTGTCAAGTATGTTTAATTTCTTGCATGTTTACTACTATCTGATTTATTAGCAGCAATTGAAAAAAATCTATAAGAATTCGAAGATTTTATTCTGTAGCTATCATGTCGATCTAACATAATTAGGCAATCGTACCTTAACTGACACTAAATCACTCGACAATGATTAGACGATACAATACGGTTGGTTGATAGTTGAGTACCTCGGTATCTGGCATCACCCGATATAAAATATTTTGGACGACATAGCTATACACCACTTCTCATCTCGTTCTACCAAGTAGGTCTTATTACAATGCCATGACAACTCATGCATTAATTTACTGCCTTGAAGTTTCCTAAAAAACGACTGCAGTGTTTCGATCGTGAATTATTTACAGACGAA
Source organism: Holotrichia oblita (assembly GCA_023690525.1). Classification (NCBI taxonomy): domain Eukaryota; kingdom Metazoa; phylum Arthropoda; class Insecta; order Coleoptera; family Scarabaeidae; genus Holotrichia; species Holotrichia oblita. The sequence continues at coordinate 71,351,054 of CM043017.1, forward strand.
CAAAGTATGAATTTTAGATAAGTGATCTATATTTCTGAAATTGTGCAATACGGAATTTTTCTAAATATCCAGCAAGTAAAAAATTATGATTTCTTGAAGAATATCACATTACATCAATTTAGACTACCAAAGAACATAATACTTTTTGAATAATTTCTGTTTCTATTTCTTAATGCAATATATGTATGTACATGTTTACTTAAAAAATATACACAAACAAACAGCAAAGCTATTTATTTAAATTCATATACATATACCATATAAAATGCATTGCAGCGAAGGATAAAGGTTTTACAAAAAAAGGAAAATAAAACCAAACAATATGTAGGTACAGGCAACATCTTTTCAACTTGTGCAATACATTTACTTCAATTCTTATTAGAAATGTTACAAAGGTGTACATACGTTGCCCAACATATAAAATCATGTTGTCGATGCAAATCGGGCTAATCAAATTTATAATCATGTTTAGTCCACTCAAATTTTGTTTAAGTCACATTGTTATTACATTATCATTGAGCAATACCTAGACATTTAAATAATATTACTAAATTGGGCAATACTTTATCAAGTTAGTATACTTTGTCTGTAGATACATCTGACCATTCGGTCTGTTGGGAATTAAAAGGTTTATCGGGGATTATCTGCTACCTCTTGCCGCAGATACCGAGAAAGTTATAAATGAGGGAATGGACTGCACTAGAACATATTAAATTTTCTTAATTTAATAGTACTTATCTTTCATTTAATGTGATGCTCTATTACTAAAACAGAGAGAATTGTTAGAACATCGAAATTAATGGGAGTGTGGCGAGTGTCCAAAAAACCGTTAAAAAGACTTTACTTAAAAGAAAAACAAGGATCGGCAAAGGATGATTGAAGAAAATTAGTATGTGCGATTTTGATATTGTAAGACAGGAAATTTACCAGTTGCATCAAAGAACTCTACTTTGCAAAGAGTACGCAACACGTTGATCGAAAACAATAGAATACAGTATGTATCACTACGTTGTTCTCGCGTTATCAAGGAAATTGGCTTTAAATTTGGTATAATTAATTTAGCGACGAACAATAATGGAATCGGAAAGACCGCAGATACAGCGGAATGAATACCTGACGTAAGTGAAGACATTTAGGGAAAATAAACGTTTCAGTTACTACCTGGACGAAACGTGGAATGACGCCCATGATACTATACAGAAAGGTTGGAATGATGGTTCCGGAATGTGCTCGATTAATGTTAATATTAATTAATTAATGATCTTTTAATCTGTATTAAGTGTTCCTACATCTAAAATGGAAGGTGAATAAGTTATAACAATTTAATTAGCCTCCGTACTAAAAATGCTCAGATACGTTAATTTACGGAAGCAAGGGTGCTTAGCTTATTTGTTCTACTTACTTACTTACCACTTATTTTGACGTCTGGCGTTTTGTTAGTCGTTCTCGCGTACACCGAGAGAAATGGATCTGCACCAGACAATAATTATCGTACTTTATTTACTACTTATTAACTAGAAATTATTGTATTTGTTACAAAACATGTTGTAATCTTAGTATTTTTTTACAACTTTTATTCTAGCTGTAATAACATACAGCTTGTTGTCATTAAAATAAGAAAAACACAATAAAAAAGATAATATAAAAGGTACAGTTGAAACAGGAGAAGAACAACAATAATAATAACATAAATAAATAAGTTATCTAGATGGTATGGATATATATTTATATGTATACAATATATGTAGATATATAAATACATATGTATATATAATAATAATATCTGGTCTGGAATAAATTAATTAAACGATCTTAATTACATGTAGGTATAGCTCTTGATCAAATTATTACTTCCTCGACGACATTTTTTCCAATTAAATTTTGTTTCAAGAACTTCGAATCGAGAAGTTGACATATTATTTTAAGGAAACCAAATTTGTTACGTTTATTTTAATAACGAACACATCTATATACAGGATGGGCCACTTAAAATAATACACTAGCATTACGGCCAAACTAAATAAAAATTTTAAAATCCGACCAGGTAAACTTATAGTGGTCAATGAGGAGTACTTTTTAATAACAATGTAAATTTTATAATATTCATGATGACGTCACGCCGAAATCAATTTGCATTTTATTAAATAGCACATTTATCTTTTCTATCAGTGTAATGTAAGAAGATGGTATTTCTAACACACCACAATCACTTATTAACTATTTTTTCCACTACTAGCGTCATTATTTGGTATGTTTTCGGGCCGAGAAGATGAATTTCTCTCTAGTAGTCAATAATAAAAATTATCTCCTACTAGTAAATAATAAAAACAATTGACAATAATAAAATTATGATTTATTCAATAAAAATGTATAGAATAGAAATAATTTGAATATAAAACCATAGATGTCGTATAGATGCAGGAATGAAATCCGCAATTCAAGAAAAAAGGTTAGGTTAACATTTAACATAAATAACCAAAGTAGGAAATACGTAATTTGGTAAACACTACTTATTAAAATAATAATTAATAGCGCAATTATGGCAGGTTATGTTAATTCCTGACGTACTGGCTTGCAATAAAATCTCCTACACCTAGTTTTACCTATATTGATTTCACCTTTTGTGACATTTCTAATTTGACGTTTCATTTCCAAAAGTACACTATTTTTATACACCAACCTCTATGGGCTGCATGTCGCCAGCCCCCCCACAATCGATTTTTTAAATTCTTTCTGGACTAAAGTTTTGTACCCATTTTGTACCGTTTTGTACCAAAAATAAAAAATTTTGTACCTCGCCCGTTTAGAAGATATACTCAATTTTAGATGGGGGGGCCAGGGACATGCCAGCCCCTCCATGTCGGAATTTCAAAATTTCACTTATGCCATCGTATTGTACTAGTTTTGTACCGTTTTGTACCACAAAGCAAACATTTTGTACCTCTTTAGTTTTTGAGATACAATCGATCTTAGGTAGAGTGCTAGCCCCCCCATATCGGAATTTCAAAATTTCACTTATGCCATCGTATTGTACTAGTTTTGTACCGTTTTGTACCACAAAGCAAACATTTTGTACCTCGTTAGTTTTTGAGATATAATCGATCTTAGGTAGAGTGCTAGCCCCTCCCCCATATCGGAATTTCAAAATTTCACTTATGCCATCGTATTGTACTAGTTTTGTACCGTTTTGTACCACAAAGCAAACATTTTGTACCTCGTTATTTTTTGAGATATAATCGATCTTAGGTAGAGTGCTAGGCCCCCCCCCCCATATCGGAATTTCAAAATTTCACTTATGCCATCGTATTGTACTAGTTTTGTACCACAAAGCAAACATTTTGTACCTCGTTATTTTTTGAGATATAATCGATCTTAGGTAGAGTGCTAGCCCCCCCATATCGGAATTTCAAAATTTCACTTATGCCATCGTATTGTACTAGTTTTGTACCGTTTTGTACCACAAAGCAAACATTTTGTACCTCGTTAGTTTTTGAGATATAATCGATCTTAGGTAGAGTGCTAGCCCTCCCATATCGGAATTTCAAAATTTCACTTATGCCATCGTATTGTACTAGTTTTGTACCGTTTTGTACCACAAAGCAAACATTTTGTACCTCGTTAGTTTTTGAGATATAATCGATCTTAAGTAGAGTGCTAGCCCCCCCATATCGGAATTTCAAAATTTCACTTATGCCATCGTATTATACTAGTTTTGTACCATTTTGTACCACAAAGCAAACATTTTGTACCTCGTTAGTTTTTGAGATATAATCGATCTTAGGTAGAGTGCTAGCCCCCCCATATCGTAATTTCAAAATTTCACTTATGCCATCGTATTGTACTAGTTTTGTACTGTTTTGTACCACAAAGCAAACATTTTGTACCTCGTTAGTTTTTGAGATATAATCGATCTTAGGTAGAGTGCTAGCCTCCCCATATCGGAATTTCAAAATTTCACTTATGCCATCGTATTGTACTAGTTTTGTACCGTTTTGTACCACAAAGCAAACATTTTGTACCTCGTTAGTTTTTGAGATATAATCGATCTTAGGTAGAGTGCTAGCCCCCCCATATCGGAATTTCAAAATTTCACTTATGCCATCGTATTGTACTAGTTTTGTACCGTTTTGTACCACAAAGCAAACATTTTGTACCTCGTTAGTTTTTGAGATATAATCGATCTTAGGTAGAGTGCTAGCCCCCCCATATCGGAATTTCAAAATTTCACTTATGCCATCGTACTGTACTAGTTTTGTACCGTTTTGTACCACAAAGCAAACATTTTGTACCTCGTTAGTTTTTGAGATATAATCGATCTTAAGTAGAGTGCTAGCCCTCCCCCCCCCCCATGTCGGAATTTCAAAATTTCACTTAAGCCATCGTATTGTACTAGTTTTGTACCGTTTTGTACCACAAAGCAAACATTTTGTACCTCGTTAGTTTTTGAGATATAATCGATCTTAGGTAGAGTGCTAGCCCCCCCATATCGGAATTTCAAAATTTCACTTATGCCATCGTATTGTACTAGTTTTGTACCGTTTTGTACCACAAAGCAAACATTTTGTACCTCGTTAGTTTTTGAGATATAATCGATCTTAAGTAGAGTGCTAGCCCTCCCATATTGGAATTTCAAAATTTCACTTATGCCATCGTATTGTACTAGTTTTGTACCGTTTTGTACCACAAAGCAAACATTTTGTACCTCGTTAGTTTTTGAGATATAATCGATCTTAAGTAGAGTGCTAGCCCTCCCATATCGGAATTTCAAAATTTCACTTATGCCATCGTATTGTACTAGTTTTGTACCACAAAGCAAACATTTTGTACCTCGTTAGTTTTTGAGATATAATCGATCTTAGGTAGAGTGCTAGCCCCCATATCGGAATTTCAAAATTTCACTTATGCCATCGTATTGTACTAGTTTTGTACCGTTTTGTACCACAAAGCAAACATTTTGTACCTCGTTAGTTTTTGAGATATAATCGATCTTAGGTAGGGTGCTAGCCCCCCCATATCGGAATTTCAAAATTTCACTTATGCCATCGTATTGTACTAGTTTTGTACCACAAAGCAAACATTTTGTACCTCGTTAGTTTTTGAGATATAATCGATCTTAGGTAGAGTGCTAGCCCCCCCATATCGGAATTTCAAAATTTCACTTATGCCATCGTATTGTACTAGTTTTGTACCGTTTTGTACCACAAAGCAAACATTTTGTACCTCGTTAGTTTTTGAGATATAATCGATCTTAGGTAGAGTGCTAGCCCCCCCCATATCGGAATTTCAAAATTTCACTTATGCCATCGTATTGTACTAGTTTTGTACCGTTTTGTACCACAAAGCAAACATTTTGTACCTCGGTATTTTTTGAGATATAATCGATCTTAGGTAGAGTGCTAGCCCCCATATCGGAATTTCAAAATTTCACTTATGCCATCGTATTGTACTAGTTTTGTACCGTTTTGTACCACAAAGCAAACATTTTGTACCTCGTTAGTTTTTGAGATATAATCGATCTTAGGTAGAGTGCTAGCCCCCATATCGGAATTTCAAAATTTCACTTATGCCATCGTATTGTACTAGTTTTGTACCGTTTTGTACCACAAAGCAAACATTTTGTACCTCGTTAGTTTTTGAGATATAATCGAGCTTAGGTAGAGTGCTAGCCCCCAATGTCGGAATTTCAAAATTTCAGTAATGCCATCGTATTGTACTAGTAGTAATTTAACCGTCTCTCTATGTCTTAAAATAAAAAAGTTACCGATGTTGTCCCTACGAAATCCGGGCACCCTGTATATAACAGCCTCCATTTTTTATACAGGGTGATTGGTGAGAATGTCCTATTATTACAAACGGAACGGCATTTTAAAACAAAATGTTGCAGTTGAATATGAACTATCACGTGAAAATAGTTTTTAAACACCCTGTATAAAGCTACAGAGACGAACTGCAAATGTTGTGTAACTACATACTATCAACTATGCGCATGCAAAATTTCAGTCATCTCTTTTACTCCTACGTGCCGTAATATCACTATAAAGTAAGATCGGTATCTGTCACTTTTTTCTTTAATTGCGAATAACGCAAAAGGCACGATATTTAGGTACCTATAGGGTATGATACATGAAATATCTGTAGAATTTATCGCAGAAGCCGAATTAGTAATTAAATTTATAGCATGCTATTTAAAAAATCGAAGTTGATGCCTACTTCCGGTTAAGCGAAAGTGATATTTATTCAAAAATATTTTCACGTGATAGTTCATATTCAACCAACTGCAAAATTTTGTTTTAAAATTCCGTTCCGTTTGTATAATACTTTTAATAGGCCATTCTCACCAATCACCCTGTATACATAGATATTAAATATGTGTTGTTAAATAAATAAGTTTTTCTTATGTTTTAAATTCTCATCAGTTTTACTATAAATAATTTTGTTATATTTTAGTTAAATATCTCTTAAGTCTCTTTAACTTTAAGCACTACTTTTCACTGTCATGGCAAATATTGTCCTGCTTTTAAATTAAACATATTAATAATTTTTATTTATTAATAATAATTTATGAATGTAGTCTTATTGTTACTAGTATACTTATGTACTAAAGAACTGTAATGTAATAAATGTATAACTTCTACAATACGATAACATAACACAACTTTTGAAATTCTAGTGTTATGACGAGTTTATCTTGTACTCGCCTCATCTAAAATCCTATTATATCTCAATTAGCATGGTACAAAACGTTCCGTTTACAGTACAAAACTCCACACAACTACTACAAGCATGAGTGAAATTTTTAAATTCCGATATGGGAGGGCTAGCACTCTACTTAAGATCGATTATATCTCAAAAACTAACGAGGTACATGTTTGCTTTGTGGTACAAAACGGTACAAAACTAGTACAATACGATGGCATAAGTGAAATTTTGAAATTCCGATATGGGGGCTAGCACTCTACTTAAGATCGATTATATCTCAAAAACTAACGAGGTACAAAATGTTTGCTTTGTGGTACAAAACGGTACAAAACTAGTACAATACGATGGCATAAGTGAAATTTTGAAATTCCGATATGGGGGGGGGGCTAGCACGCTACCTAAGATCGATTATATCTCAAAAAATAACGAGGTACAAAATGTTTGCTTTGTGGTACAAAACGGTACAAAACTAGTACAATACGATGGCATAAGTGAAATTTTGAAATTCCGATATGGGGGGGCTAGCACTCTACCTAAGATCGATTATATCTCAAAAACTAACGAGGTACAAAATGTTTGCTTTGTGGTACAAAACTAGTACAATACGATGGCATAACTGAAATTTTGAAATTCCGATATGGGGGGGGCTAGCACTCTACCTAAGATCGATTATATCTCAAAAACTAACGAGGTACAAAATGTTTGCTTTGTGGTACAAAACGGTACAAAACTAGTACAATACGATGGCATAAGTGAAATTTTGAAATTCCGATATGGGGGGGGGGGGGGGGCTAGCACTCTACTTAAGATCGATTATATCTCAAAAACTAACGAGGTACAAAATGTTTGCTTTGTGGTACAAAACGGTACAAAACTAGTACAGTACGATGGCATAAGTGAAATTTTGAAATTCCGATATGGGGGGCTAGCACTCTACCTAAGATCGATTATATCTCAAAAACTAACGAGGTACAAAATGTTTGCTTTGTGGTACAAAACGGTACAAAACTAGTACAATACGATGGCATAAGTGAAATTTTGAAATTCCGATATGGGGGGGCTAGCACTCTACCTAAGATCGATTATATCTCAAAAACTAACGAGGTACAAAATGTTTGCTTTGTGGTACAAAACTAGTACAATACGATGGCATAACTGAAATTTTGAAATTCCGATATGGGGGGGCTAGCACTCTACCTAAGAGTGCTAGCCCCCCCATATCGGAATTTCAAAATTTCAGTTATGCCATCGTATTGTACTAGTTTTGTACCACAAAGCAAACATTTTGTACCTCGTTAGTTTTTGAGATATAATCGATCTTAGGTAGAGTGCTAGCCCCCCATATCGGAATTTCAAAATTTCACTTATGCCATCGTATTGTACTAGTTTTGTACCGTTTTGTACCACAAAGCAAACATTTTGTACCTCGTTAGTTTTTGAGATATAATCGATCTTAGGTAGAGTGCTAGCCCCCCATATCGGAATTTCAAAATTTCACTTATGCCATCGTACTGTACTAGTTTTGTACCGTTTTGTACCACAAAGCAAACATTTTGTACCTCGTTAGTTTTGAGATATAATCGATCTTAAGTAGAGTGCTAGCCCCCCCCCCCCTCCCCATATCGGAATTTCAAAATTTCACTTATGCCATCGTATTGTACTAGTTTTGTACCGTTTTGTACCACAAAGCAAACATTTTGTACCTCGTTAGTTTTTGAGATATAATCGATCTTAGGTAGAGTGCTAGCCCCCCCATATCGGAATTTCAAAATTTCAGTTATGCCATCGTATTGTACTAGTTTTGTACCACAAAGCAAACATTTTGTACCTCGTTAGTTTTTGAGATATAATCGATCTTAGGTAGAGTGCTAGCCCCCATATCGGAATTTCAAAATTTCACTTATGCCATCGTATTGTACTAGTTTTGTACCGTTTTGTACCACAAAGCAAACATTTTGTACCTCGTTATTTTTTGAGATATAATCGATCTTAGGTAGCGTGCTAGCCCCCCCCATATCGGAATTTCAAAATTTCACTTATGCCATCGTATTGTACTAGTTTTGTACCGTTTTGTACCACAAAGCAAACATTTTGTACCTCGTTAGTTTTTGAGATATAATCGATCTTAAGTAGAGTGCTAGCCCCCCCATATCGGAATTTCAAAATTTCACTTATGCCATCGTATTGTACTAGTTTTGTACCGTTTTGTACCACAAAGCAAACATGTACCTCGTTAGTTTTTGAGATATAATCGATCTTAAGTAGAGTGCTAGCCCTCCCATATCGGAATTTAAAAATTTCACTCATGCTTGTAGTAGTTGTGTGGAGTTTTGTACTGTAAACGGAACGTTTTGTACCATGCTAATTGAGATATAATAGGATTTTAGATGAGGCGAGTACAAGATAAACTCGTCATAACACTAGAATTTCAAAAGTTGTGTTATGTTATCGTATTGTAGAAGTTATACATTTATTACATTACAGTTCTTTAGTACATAAGTATACTAGTAACAATAAGACTACATTCATAAATTATTATTAATAAATAAAAATTATTAATATGTTTAATTTAAAAGCAGGACAATATTTGCCATGACAGTGAAAAGTAGTGCTTAAAGTTAAAGAGACTTAAGAGATATTTAACTAAAATATAACAAAATTATTTATAGTAAAACTGATGAGAATTTAAAACATAAGAAAAACTTATTTATTTAACAACACATATTTAATATCTATGTATACAGGGTGATTGGTGAGAATGGCCTATTAAAAGTATTATACAAACGGAACGGAATTTTAAAACAAAATTTTGCAGTTGGTTGAATATGAACTATCACGTGAAAATATTTTTGAATAAATATCACTTTCGCTTAACCGGAAGTAGGCATCAACTTCGATTTTTTAAATAGCATGCTATAAATTTAATTACTAATTCGGCTTCTGCGATAAATTCTACAGATATTTCATGTATCATACCCTATAGGTACCTAAATATCGTGCCTTTTGCGTTATTCGCAATTAAAGAAAAAAGTGACAGATACCGATCTTACTTTATAGTGATATTACGGCACGTAGGAGTAAAAGAGATGACTGAAATTTTGCATGCGCATAGTTGATAGTATGTAGTTACACAACATTTGCAGTTCGTCTCTGTAGCTTTATACAGGGTGTTTAAAAACTATTTTCACGTGATAGTTCATATTCAACTGCAACATTTTGTTTTAAAATGCCGTTCCGTTTGTAATAATAGGACATTCTCACCAATCACCCTGTATAAAAAATGGAGGCTGTTATATACAGGGTGCCCGGATTTCGTAGGGACAACATCGGTAACTTTTTTATTTTAAGACATAGAGAGACGGTTAAATTACTACTAGTACAATACGATGGCATTACTGAAATTTTGAAATTCCGACATTGGGGGGCTAGCACTCTACCTAAGCTCGATTATATCTCAAAAACTAACGAGGTACAAAATGTTTGCTTTGTGGTACAAAACGGTACAAAACTAGTACAATACGATGGCATAAGTGAAATTTTGAAATTCCGATATGGGGGGGCTAGCACTCTACCTAAGATCGATTATATCTCAAAAACTAACGAGGTACAAAATGTTTGCTTTGTGGTACAAAACGGTACAAAACTAGTACAATACGATGGCATAAGTGAAATTTTGAAATTCCGATATGGGGGGGCTAGCACTCTACCTAAGATCGATTATATCTCAAAAAATACCGAGGTACAAAATGTTTGCTTTGTGGTACAAAACGGTACAAAACTAGTACAATACGATGGCATAAGTGAAATTTTGAAATTCCGATATGGGGGGGCTAGCACTCTACCTAAGATCGATTATATCTCAAAAACTAACGAGGTACAAAATGTTTGCTTTGTGGTACAAAACGGTACAAAACTAGTACAATACGATGGCATAAGTGAAATTTTGAAATTCCGATATGGGGGCTAGCACTCTACCTAAGATCGATTATATCTCAAAAACTAACGAGGTACAAAATGTTTGCTTTGTGGTACAAAACTAGTACAATACGATGGCATAAGTGAAATTTTGAAATTCCGATATGGGGGCTAGCACCCTACCTAAGATCGATTATATCTCAAAAACTAACGAGGTACAAAATGTTTGCTTTGTGGTACAAAACGGTACAAAACTAGTACAATACGATGGCATAAGTGAAATTTTGAAATTCCGATATGGGGGGCTAGCACTCTACCTAAGATCGATTATATCTCAAAAACTAACGAGGTACAAAATGTTTGCTTTGTGGTACAAAACTAGTACAATACGATGGCATAAGTGAAATTTTGAAATTCCGATATGGGAGGGCTAGCACTCTACTTAAGATCGATTATATCTCAAAAACTAACGAGGTACAAAATGTTTGCTTTGTGGTACAAAACGGTACAAAACTAGTACAATACGATGGCATAAGTGAAATTTTGAAATTCCAATATGGGAGGGCTAGCACTCTACTTAAGATCGATTATATCTCAAAAACTAACGAGGTACAAAATGTTTGCTTTGTGGTACAAAACGGTACAAAACTAGTACAATACGATGGCATAAGTGAAATTTTGAAATTCCGATATGGGGGGCTAGCACTCTACCTAAGATCGATTATATCTCAAAAACTAACGAGGTACAAAATGTTTGCTTTGTGGTACAAAACGGTACAAAACTAGTACAATACGATGGCTTAAGTGAAATTTTGAAATTCCGACATGGGGGGGCCGGCATGTCCCTGGCCCCCCCATCTAAAATTGAGTATATCTTCTAAACGGGCGAGGTAGAAAATTTTTTATTTTTGGTACAAAACGGTACAAAATGGGTACAAAACTTTAGTCCAGAAAGAATTTAAAAAATCGATTGTGGGGGGGCTGGCGACATGCAGCCACCTCTATGCATAATGTCACATCCGTCAAATCTAAAGTCAGCTTACATTGAAAAATAATCTTCAAAAATTAGCTTGCTTGACATTAAGGTGTACGAGATTTTATTGCAAGCCAGTGTACCGGTATTTTTCATACTCTATTTGATTTGCTTCCTTGCGGATTTCTGCAGGAGTACAACTACTGTCTGACATTTTTTTTTGGTATTGTGACAAGACATGAATAAAATCTAAATTTGACATTAAATATTTATTCATTTGTTTTTACAGACTAACATGTTTTCTATGGATATCTTAAATTAAACATTTATCGGAACGGCTTATTATATTACATTATTATTGAGAATGCGGTTAAATATGCTAGTAGTGGAAAAAATAGTATATAAACCACGGCAGAGAAGATTTTTCTCAGCCTCTTATTAATGCTACTCGGCTGAGAAAAATGTCTTCTCTCGCTTGGTATATAATTACTATTATCCAACTGTGTTTGCAATAACAAAGAATGAAATTAGATTATTTAAATTACGCGGTTTCGAAGTTTCAAGCTTAGTTTACCGAAATTTTACGTAACGCATGTTAATGTGTAAGCATTTGTCAAATTTGACTTAAATCCGTATATCTTCAATCACTACTTTGCCATTTGCTTATCTTAGGCCGCTCCCTCACGGGTCGGTGCAACATCGATACGATAACAGTGCAGCAATTGTCGCACCGCAGCAACGTTGCGTATATTCTCACACGGCACGACACATGAGAGTATGTCATCATCCAGTGAAGAAGAAGATATGATTCTGTACATCTATGTAAAATTGCAAAAGCGAAAAAGGAGGAGATACTGGGTGCACCCGTACATAGAAAGGAATATTAATTGCAGATCGTTCGTTGCCGCACAAGAATTAACCATAGATGACGATAAATTTTAGTACATGACTAGAATGTCAAAGAATACATTCGAAGAACTTGAGCAGCTTGTCAGTGAAGTTATTAGGAAACAAAATACAAATATGAGAGAATGTGTTAGTCCTGCAGAGAGGATTCTTAAGTTCACTTTCTCACAAAATACATGCAGTACCGTATGCTACCCGATTGAAAATATGCCGACGCGCAGCATGCCGATAACATACGAAGTTGTAACCGCATTGCGCCGACTCGTGCGCTGGTACCAATTAAAATATATGTGCTCGACATTGCATCAGCATGCCAACGGTATACCGTACCGATGTTGCACCGACCCGTGAGAGAGCAGCCTTAAAGTGTAACTTGCTAAATTTGAAATATGAAGTGTAAACTACGAAATCTAATAACTATTTGAATATACACCGCTGGTCTGATCAGATCTGGAATGCGGCAATCAGTAGAAATCGCGCATGGTGTTGCCATATGTATATGAACCATTTTTCTCGGTATCGTCTTATAGACAATGCGCTAACTTAATGTAAACACATTTTGTTGTTGTGCATGGGTTAGGTCAGGCTGAGTAAACGTTAGTAAACGTCATGTAGACGTTACGGGTGTATTTAATGCTTGCCGTATATCGCGCTTTTCTTAACGGTAATTTATCGAAAATAAGTCATCATCACACTGGAAGGAAGTGAAAAATACAAACAGAACACAATAATCAGTTTAGAGGTAGCAACGTTTTAATAAAGTTGGAATAATTCTGCGTAAGCAATGGTATTAATGTAAAAACAAGATCACTAAAAAATTAAAATAAAATATTCTTGAAAAATCAAATTACAAAATTAAACTACCGTATATTAAAATTAAACTAAAATATTAAACATAAAAACAGATGTTTATTTTGCTTTGAATAATCATGGAATTAGAACGACCATGTAAATAGAACGCAGATTCGTCCGTAAATAAAATTATTATTTTCTACGACTCGTGCCATTACACTTTCAGAAAAGTTAATGCGTCTTATTACTTAATCTCCAAGGAAAATTTCCTGGCGTTTTTGTATACTGTAGCTACGATACCCTTGCCTATTCAAAATCTTTCTTAAAGTACGCGCTGGAATATCAACCTGTTCGGATGTTTGCCGTGATGAGCATGGTTCATTTTGCTCAACACCCCCTCCCCTCCCCGTCGTTCCCTTTCCTCACTCAATATCCGTATACGACATTCTTTGCTCTTCTCAATGCATTTATGGCAGTCCGTAATACATCCAGAAGATTCGAATTTATGAACAATGTTCAAAACTGTTTGAACGGCAGGGACGGGTCTGTTTTCAAATGAAAATATGAAGCGACCAATTACTTCTTGTGCTGTATTACCTGAATAGTACCACTTAATTATTTGGATTCTTTCTTCCTTAGAGTACAACATCTTAGACAATGTCAGTAACTCAAAATAACAGAAAATTGTCCGCGTGAATAAACGATTTTCTATTAAATGTCATTTGTGTCATTATTAAGTACTGTCATAGTTATGATTCCGTGTTAAATTATATTGGCAACCCCGCTCGCTGCCGTATGTACGAAATACATGTATTTTATACCGCATTCTAATAGTAAACAGACCAGCGGTGCCCATGCAAGAACTATTTGCGCAACAAAATGACTAAAATATTGTGTTTATAAAAGTCAGGGAAGTTGTATCGCGCAGTATACGAGCTCGTATCGCCAGCGGCTAATGTTTTTGCTCTTGCCGATGCAGATTTAATGCAAGTTGGTCAATAAGTCAAACACTCAACACCAAATTATTGGTTCTACATAAGTTAAACATTAAAATAATTAATTTTGAACGCTTGTCAGTTACTTACCAAGACAAGTGACATTTGATGACATATATCTAGAGCCCAATTCAAATTTTGCGTTTTACGCAAATATGCGTCAGGTAAATAACAATATTTGCGCGCTTCAAAATTTGAAATATTGGCGGCAATTTCAAAAAATTGTTGATTTCATTACTTATTAAAAGATCATATTTTATACAGTTATACGTAAAAAATAGCTGTTTAAGAAATTTGCAATAAAAATACCACATCCCATATAAATAAATGCAAATTGATTTCCATACGACGTTATGACTAATGGTATAAAATGTACATTTTTATTAAAATGTGCTTCCTTGGAACTCTATATGTTTACCTGGTCCGATTTTTAATTTCTTATTTAGTTTCGCCATAATTTCAATCATTCCATCATTTTAAGTGGCCCAGCCTGTATAGTACAGTGTGTCCAAGATAAGGACCCTAAGCATGGGAATCTCAGTACCTGTAGGAGATACAGCGTACGTTAAATTAGGAAAAAGTTGCGTTCTTTGAAGCTTATTTACATGTCGTTTAGAAACTTGAAAAATGTTCATGGCCTGCTGAGATATTTGGGAGAAACGGGAATTTGACAATATGAATTTTATTTCTTTCTGACTTTATTTGAAGAGATAGCAAAAAACTAATAACACTTTCTCATTGGCACTTTTAAGGTACTACATGACGGTATTTTTAGATTTTATATCCGACGTTTTGTTTTCGAGAAACTATCATCAACTTTATTTTTTTATATGGCCCGAAAAAAAGTACACCCGGGATCTGATTTCATTTTTTATTGCAAATTCAACGATGTATCACGAGCCATATTATTCTTTAGTTTAGAGGAAAATTGCATTTTTTCCAAATCCTAAAGGTATTTTTAGGTAGGCGTTGTAAACAATGCTTTCAGGTAAATACCTGTCACCGAGTCTGTCACATTATTTAATATCAGCATAAAGTAGTAATTGTCGTTGTTGTTGTTACCCTGTTTGTCGAATTGTTGTTTTTAGAGTAATTGTCGTTATTGTTACTGTTGGCGTTATTATTGTTTATTGATGAATAGTTAATATTGTGTAATTATCGTCGAATATGCCGGGTCACCATTATATCCATGAAGAAAAGTTTGTCATGCTAACGTGCTACATTTTGTGCCACAAAAATATTGTAAATACTGCAACAATGTATCTTAATACATATCCAGAAAGAAGTCAACCATGTAAGTCCATTTTCTTAGAATTGGCTCGAAATTTAAAACAATATGGTTCATTTAAAAAGCCCGTTTTATCTCGAAAACAGGAGTCTTTAGAAGAAACCCAAAATAATGTTTTACAAGCAGTTGTTGAGAACCCTGAGATATCAACTAGGCAAATCGAATATAATGTAGGAGTAGCCAAATCCAAAGCTCAACTTATTTTAGGTAAAAATAGATATCACCCTTATACATTAGGACTTAAACTAGGGGATTTCGAACGGCGCCGGCATTTTTGCGAGTGGTATACACACGCGTGTGAAGAAAATTTAAATTTTCCTTCAAAAATAATATGATCCGACGAAAGTATGGTCGCTAATAATGGCATCTTCAACCGCCGCAATACGCATTACTAGGCTCAAAAAATCCGCGTGTTAAGAAAATATCGAGACATCAAGAACGTTTTGGGTTTAATATGTGGTGTGGAATTTTAGGAACTAAAATACTAGGTCCATTTATTTATCATAATTCATAATTCAATAAAATCCATATTGTCAAATTCCCGTTTCTCCCAAATATCTCAGCAGGCCATGAAAATTTTTCATGTTTCTAAACGGCATGTAAATAAGCTTCAAAGAACGCAACTTTTTCCTAATTTAACCTAAGCTGTATCTCCTACAGGTACTGAGATTCCCATGCTAGGATCCTTATCTTGGACACACTGTATATATATACAGAGAAAAAAAAACAATAAATCGAGGTAATCGGTCTGTAGCTAAATCAAACACTCAATTATTCATCTACTCTATATTTCGTTATGAATTCATAACTTTTTCAGGAGTGTGCTAAAAAGTATCACAATCAACAAAGAAAACTATAAAGAATTGTTAATAATTACTTACAATTAGAGTTTTGCACTGGCTAAATTGAATTTGATTAATATACATCGAATATTCTGACTAATAATTTACAAATCACATGTTATAAATCGTTTAAACGTTCAATTGAAGATACATAAATGGAATATTATTCTGACTTATCATGTTAAATTTTTTTTTATATTATTATAGAAAAATCATTTATATTTAATAATATAAAAAATAATTTAACATGATAAGTCAGAATAATATTCCATTTATGTATCTCCAATTGAACGTTTAAACGATTTTTAACATGTGATTTGTAAATTATTAGTCAGAATATTCGATGTATTTTAATCAAATTCAATTTAGCCAGTGCACAACTCTAATTGTAAGTAATTATTAACAATTCTTTATAGTTTTCTTTCTAGAATTCATAACGAAATATAGAGTAGATGAATAATTGAGTGTTTCATTTAACTACAGACCGATTACCTCGATTTATTGTTTTTTTTTCTCTACGTACGGTCGATACTTCCCTTCACACTATATGTATATATACATATATGTATAATTTATAACAATGTTAGACAACGACAAGTTCACTTTAATAGCGAAGACGAAAGATGTAGAAATTGGATAGATTCACTCTTACTATACGGACCGTTGAAATGTTAAACTAGGTCAATAGTCAACCGCGTGTTGCATTGAGTTACCATATAGTTATGTTGAAATGTTAGCATTAAAAAAGGATAAAGTATACAATACCTTGTATATTAACTTCTTAGCATTATTAATTCAAATACTATTCAAGTATGCCTTCTTCCAATGGTTTTATGTTACCTGCTTAATAGTATTATGGATAAAAATTAAAGCAAATTACACTGCTATTCTGTTGATTGGCACTCCAAAACATTGTTTGTATACATGAAGATAACCATACCGTAATGTACACAGTTTTCGTAATATTGGCAAAATATCACTTTGGTATAAAACTGTAACAATATGAAAAAGTCATTCCAGTACAAAAAGAATTTTAAGTTGTTTCGGGTGGAATACACAGGACGTTGAATACGCAATCATTTTCAGACAAAAGTGACCATAACTGAAATACTCGGTATAACTCAATGAAACCTTATATCGAAGGAATGAGGAAGATATCCTTAATCTATATTTGAGATAATATATAGTGTGTCCTATTTAAGAAAATGTATGTTTTGGTTCAAAAATCAAATATGTAATATACTGTAATTACTAAATTCCTCCAATCAATTATATCTTCTCGGCTATAAGTGCTCCTCTTAGCATACTATTATAATATTCTTTAATACAGTTACAGGGAATATATTACCAGTAAAATTAGAATTTTAAAAAACAATAAAGTTTAAATTGTAAATGGTGGATCATGCTACACAAAAGATCATTACATCTTTACTTAATAAATTCCAATGTCTCCTAATACGTTCCATTACCTTATTCATATACATATGTACAAGTTTTCTCAGTACCTGCAGCACGAAATAGCGAATAGTTCCCGATAATGCTTTCATATCCTAAATGGTCGAATCATTAAAGTGATGAACAGACGATAACAACATTGATGTTACTATTTACTCTTCATACACGGGATTAAATAACTATACATCCACACTATATTTTAACTACTAACCCATATCGCTAAACGGCAACATAACACAGAGACTAAACTTTACTTTATTTGCATTCATAAGGTAATTACATTTACTTAATTTTAGAAATAAAGCGAATGCATTTTAAAATAACTTGATTCATTGCCTATAACAGGAAATAAATATGAATCCACATAAAAGAAATCCATGTAATTTTACAAAAAATTAAATTAATAATGCGTATGTTTCCCGTTTAGTCTTATTACCTCGAAAACTCTGTTTTTCATTGACTTAAGTTTTGCATTTCATCTAGTTCTATGTTAGTCCAAACTTCACGAATTGTATTTTTGAGCTCATTGATTGTTGCAAATTGTTTACTATTTTGGTAAATTCGTCGGAAAATGATACCCCATAGATTTTAAAATCGCTGGCTATTCTAGAAGTTCAATATTATGTTGTGCAAACCACTGTTTTGTGAACTTGGAAGCGTGGACTGCCGCGTTATCTTGTGAAAAAGAAAATTTTTCTCTACGAATTCAGGCGGATTGTCGATTATTTGTGTTTATAGTAATTCCATATATGCAGCAGAATTCATTTTCGTAGTAATCCAAGCAATAGGAAATTTATCGTGAAAGCAAAATGCACCCCAGACCATTACCGTGCCTCCTCCAAAGTTCTGACTCATTGACACTTCTATGCTTTTTCGTAGATCGTGCCAGTAGCATTGCTAGCCATCTGGATCATCCAAGTTGAACTTTTTCTCGTCTAAGAAAACTACTCTTTCCCATTCATGATCCCAGGTCATATGCCTTTTGGCAACCGTCAACCTAGCTTCGATGTGCTTCACAGTAAGTTTCGGTTTACTTAAACGTTTGCGCCACTCTAAATTTTTATTACTCTCTAAAATTTGGCGTACACGTCTCGTCGTAACGTCAAGTTGTAATTGAGCACGAATCTGGGAGGCAACCATGTGATTTTCTGTTGCCAGCCTAAAAATTGTCCTATTGTCGTGGCTACTAACGATCGGTGTTCGACCAGTTCTCTCTCCCCTAATTTTAAATACGAATTTTAAATACGAATTTTAAATACGAATTAACAACATAATGGCTTCTATTAATTGGCTTAGCAATCTTCGTGTTAGGCACACCATCTTCTAACACACTTCTCTTCATGAGATAACTGTGTTCCCCTCGGCATATTGAGCTATCTATTGATAAAAACGCCCGCATACTAATAAATGAGGTCCGTTTCATTAAATTTAGTCTTACTTGGAAGTAGCACGGCAGAAATTCAATTTAAATAACGTAAATCTCTGTCTGAATGTACCTATAACTTTTTACGCCAACAAATGATAGGTTAAACGTAAAAATCAAATAAGACAGTGCATTCCTTAAGGCGCGTACACAAAGAAAGCAGGTTGTTGCTTACTGGCAGTCGGCGCTTATAAGCGCCTATAATTCGATTAGCTTTTAACTGACTGCGAACATAGAGAAAGCGTCTCTAGACCTGCTACAAGCGTGAATCAGTGCCGACTGATTTACTGAAATGAATTTTTAATTCTTGATCGCTTGTCGAATCTGGATGTGGTTTGAAATCAAAATCTTAATATGGATATTGAAGAAGAGGACATATTCACTTGATGCTAGCTGTTAAAGAACTACCCGTTTTTACTCTGTGCGGACACCAGCGAAATAAGCGCTGAACTACCAACGCCGAAAACTAGTAAGCAGGTAACCTGCGTTCTTTCTGTAGGTACACTTATGGTGACTAGCTGATATCTACACAGGTGTGTGAAACATGTCGGGACACGCATAAAAGCAGGCGCCGTCATTGTTTCAAAGACCGGTCATATACTGATGATACACAATGTAATGCCAATGAATTTCACACATTTCAACAAATTTAATATTTATAGAATACCATAACAGTGTCATTGCTCTGACCTGAGTATTAAGTAATAGCTGTTGCTAATTAACAAATTAAATAGTATATGCGTTCAAACCCTTGTTTGAACAAAGCAGTCATGTTGCATCTCAAAATGATTAAAGAATGCAAAACTAGGAGATATAGAAAACTAAACATAACACTTTGTACTACTACTGAAAGTAAATTTAAAATTAAACAATTGTTGCACGCGGGGTATAGATTCTTACTAAGTTATAGTAACAAATAGTTTTCTCACTTTACTTGATAATTATTCCCACAATAAAAACCATAAAAATTTAGGATAGGCTAGTATGTAACAATTGGCAGTATCGCCGTTAGCCTTGTCAAATTTACATTAGTCGCTTTCCATGCATGTCAATATAGTCCGCGACACTGATTTCTGTGGTACAAGTATAACTAATCACATAGCTACTAACAAGGAAACACAGGGAAGTCTCCGTCACCGATTAAAATGAAACTTGGTGGATTTGTAGACTGATGCAGTGTAGGAACAACGATAACTTTCATAGATGCTAAATCGCCCGTTTTCTGGAGATGGGGTGCCCTAAAGCCAACACTACCTTTCGCTATTTGCTTTAATATCTTCAAAACTATAAAACATATCAGAAAAAAGTTCAAACAAATATATAACTGTTTTATGAGTACTAAAGAATAGTGATAACAGTTCTTGTTTTCCAGAAACAACCCCCACCCCCGATATTTTTAAAATTTTAAAATTTTTATTTGCTGGAAAAGATACACAAAGTTATGCAGAATTCACGCATATATAGGGTGGTCCATTTCAAGTGTAACACTGTAATATCTTCGAAACCATTAGTGTTATGAAGAAAAGCTTAACTATATGAAGGGGCTCACTCGATGGCGCTACTGTTGTCACTACAAAGAAAGACACAAAGGTCATAGCAAGATCAACTCTTCTTTTTCAAATAGCATATGGTATTTTTTTATCAAATTCTAAAAGAGCAATAAGTTCTGAATAGAAAAATAGTAAACCACATATGACCTCAAATTAATATTAATCGAAATATTTCGAAAAAATGAGTACATAATAAAAGTCAGTGCAGCAATGTTTTCCTTCGTTTGTTAAATGTAAAAGTAGAAAATAAATGTTAATAGTAGCTACAAATTGTTTGCATAAGGTAAATAGTGGAAGAACGCAGACGGCTATCGAATTAGATGTTCAAATTGGCGGCCACCAACCCCAATGCACTTTTGTATTGCCGCAGAAAAATCGCTATATTTATTTTAAGTGTACAATATCGACTTGTTGTATATGACATGGAACCAACAACACTAGAAAACATGCAGCAGAAAATAAGACATGCATGTACAGACATTTCTGAAGATTTTTCTGCGCGAATCCCAAAGTGCATTGAGGCTGGTGGCCGCCAATTTGAACATTTAATTCGATAGCCGGCTGCTTTCTTCAACTGTTTACCTTATGTAAGCAATTGGTAGATACTATTAACATTTATTTTCTACTTTGTGTATGTATGTATTGTGGAAGGGAGGCACGGCAAGTGCTGATTGGTAATATTCTATCAGCAGCGGTCTAGTCGGATCGGTCGGGTCTAGTATCATGCTCGCCGTTGAAAGTCCATAGAATAAAGTGTCCTGGTATTCGCTATTCTGATCATATTTATACATGTATTATTAGTTTCACATAATTAAAACTTTTATTTTATACATTGTAGGTAGGTATTGCATTTATAGTTACATTTATGACTGTCGATCAGTAATAGAAACGATACCCTGAATAGACACATGTTAGAAATGCTCTCGCATACTGCCTAACGCAGAATGCTGTGCTTGTGGCAAAATATATCTCCTACCACTACTTAACAGCGCTCGATTCTCGAAGAAGCGATGTGGCAACTTTGTTTATATATTCAACAATTTCATTCGATTTCCCTATCTGTATGTGTATATACAGGGTCGCTGATATGTATGGAAACGGTCGATTATTGGGTAAAATATACGAGATACCGGAAAAAGTTAAATACAAAAGTTTTAGGGTTTTTAAATGCTTATTAGCTAAGAATAATTTAAAGTATACAGGCTCGGTGGTAAAGTCGTGGCACATCAAAGTTACATTTTTTTAAATGGAACTCCCTGTATATTATTAGATAATTCAATTCCTTCTTCAATTTTAAGTAAAAATTGTAATACACATAATATACCTAAATCCAACCGTTTCCGAGTTATCGATCTTTAAAAATATTACTTAAATAAAATCTAGGTACCTAAGTAGGCCATGACGCACCTTAAAAACTGTCATAGCACCTTATAAAATAGGACTGTAAACCTAAATTTTACAATTACATACTTGTTTTTTTTTTAAAAACAAGCGATACCTAGATTTTATTTAAGTAATATTTTCAAAAGTCGATAACTCGGAAACGGTTGAACTTAGGTGCATTATGTGTGTTACAATTTTTACTTAGAATTGAAGAAAGAATTGAATTATTTAATAATATACAGGTGGTTCCGTTTAAAAAAATGTAACTTTGATGTGCCACGACTTTACCACCGACCCGACGGTTTAGTAGATCACGAAGTTCTGTTAAATAGATAATGTACAACCACCATACGCAAGTCAAGTTCAAAGGTTACGCTTAGTAATGGTATTATTATTCAGTGTTATGTTCTCTTATCATGAGTTTTACGCATGACAAGGCCTAATAATACAATAGTTCTATAGCGATAAGCTGCGGTATGATTCTTGATTCAACTTTAGTGCTTTGTGGTGTCTTGCGTTGACATTTAGATAAACAGCTTCGCGAGTAAAAAGTAACTGATACTTACCACATACAAGTGGACGGTTAAAACTACTTTCTTATATTACCTACATACAGAACTTACATAAAAATGCACTTGAAGAATAAGTAAAACATATTAATGCAATTGACATTTGTCGCATAAACGAGTTTTAAAACAAAATAAAATTAAAAGTGAGGGCAGTTTTTATTATTTGAAGTAAAGGCAAATCTTAATTATCCATTCGCTTCTTCAGTGTAGTGATAATTTTCAAAGTGTAATACGGACATTTTATAATCATATATTTACGTCCAGGTAATTATTGTTGGTGTTCAGTGGGTTTAAGTGTTTAGTGTTCTACTTCTACTCAGGTAATTATTGTCTATTACATAGCAATTAATTTACTCAAAATGTTATTCTCTCTAAATATTTTAAACAATACCGTGTTCCACGTAAAATAATATCAAGCAGATATAAGCAATATAATATCAATCAATATTTATTATATTTGTACAATATAAATTTGGCATTTACTTTGTACTTGTCATATAAGATTCCAATTCTAAGTTATTCCAGAATAAACAAGTATGGAACACATCAGTCACACAATAATATTACAAAACTTAACAACGATACAATGATATAAAACTGCTGCTTTTCCTGTTAAGGAATTAATGTAGGAACGTCGGATAATACTTTTGCTTATTATAAATGCTATTGAAATTAACACATAGCTAACTTTAGGTGTTCACACACAAAAACATTGTGCATTGTTGGAACAAAATGGTAATTTCTATATGAACTTTGCATGAAAATTTAAAAAAGTCGTAAGTTGTAGCTATATAAAGCATCAGGCTATTAATTTGCCGTAGCGAATTGTATCTTTGTTTGTTTTAAACATTGAGCGAAAAATATTCATAGAAAAAGTTATGTCTACACAGCATCTTCTAAAAATAAGTAACTATACAGAGTATTACACTATATTCATCTTATACAACTTAATTTTATTTGAAGTAGAATATTATTCTACATAGAATCCTATGACCCATGCAGAATCTAACTACACAGGTAAAGATACCGCGTTTCGTAGGGACCGTAGGATATAGGAACCTCCTTTTATGAGAGAAATATTATAGTTCTATTGTATTCCGTGATTACGGCGAATCCTCGTTACATTAATTCGTCTTGTTACCATAACATTATAACAGCCGTTAGTTGCTCTTAACTTTAACTATTACAGCAATCATGTGCAGTGAATTTTGAGATATCCCTATCTAGGCTAGCCTAATAGATGGTCGTACTAATAATTAATATTAAAGAAACATTTATACGATATAAATATGTTCATACATTATCTAACGTATCAACTGAGACTTTCTAGATGTTGTGCTAATACATACAGGGTGACGTATTACTGTCTCAAAACTCAATATATCCATTAATACTAAAGATATCAAAAAAACCTTATATACTAAAATCATAAATAGTCTTGACCTACATATTTTAAAATTATTTTTATACATACAGGGTGTTACATATTACCAAGGTGAACCAACATTTTTTTAATGGGATACAATATACATGGTTATTCACAGAACTGGTTCGTTAAAACTTTTCGTTCCACAACTTTCGTTGTTCCTGAAATCCTACAATTCTAAAAACTAGTAGTTACGGATAGTATCATCTGGTTTCATTGCCGAAATTATTTACGCCTTTGTATCACTTCCGGTTTACCGAAAGTTGATGTCAACTTTCTTAATTTAAACAGCATGGGATATTTCTTATGAGCTTTTTAGATCGTTCATCCAATCCTGCGTCAAAATTTATTAAGGTACCTTATACACAAAATCAGCTGTTTTTGAGTTATTCAATTTCTTCCAAATACACGGTCGTCTGCAACATTATGTTAAAAATTCTATATTTCCGGAACCATTGCGGATAAACTCTTGATATTTACCATATTTCTAGCACAAATACAGTGCACCAAATCCACGCCTTCAAAATGATTATATATACAAGGTCGTCCAAAATTAACGTTCATTTTAATTAAGTTCACATCGATGAAAGTCAGTTTTTTTTAATGGAACACCCTATATAATACTGCATTTTGGAATAAACTCAATAATTCTCCATCATTTATTATTAAACATATGTATATAAGCTCGTATATTTTACGGTTTCCGAGTTATAAGCAGTTTTCTGGTGAAAGTCCGAAAAATACGCCTTTTTAAAACCTTTTTAAGTAATCCTTGAATGTCAAAATAATTGATATTATATTTGTACTACAACTAGACATCGTTCATATTTGCCAAGCAAGGACCAAGCATAGTGACGATAATCGCCCGCAATATTTATTATCAATTAATAATTTACAATAAAGCCTTTCAACAGGTTAAATTAACAAAACTGTTTTTTTTTACTGCAAAATTGTAGAAACTGTTTTTCTTATCTGAAATAGGTGCTAATTGCAGTGTTTTCTGCTTGCTGTATTTATAGAAGTAAACTTGAAATTTACGCGAATAGGTAACAGAACAACTTAGGGGTTTACGAAAATTGGATCGGATATATACCGATATACCGACAACGTTCGGAAATTGTATCAGTTACAATATACTGCCGTTGGAAATTAATCAGCTGTTTACCGGTAGGAACTTGGTAGATATCTTGCAATCCAATTTTCGTAAACCCTCTTATGACAACTTCATACTACTTACAATGCAATGACATGCATAAACAAAAGTAGTAGTAGTAGTAACAAAAGTATATAACAAAAGTAGATCGCTACAATTGATAATACATACACAGTATAGATAGTTCACAAGACAGTCACATTATTTTAAACATATTTCTCACATTTTCATATAACAGTGTGAAATTGTGCAACGTATTACTGAGTTATTCCCGGTTTCAGCATCCCAAGTCTTTTGTTCGTTGCTTTCGTAAAAAGTATGAAAAAGGTGAAAGGTTAGCCTTTTTATTGATGGACTGATATCAATCCATCCGCTTCCTTCCAATATAGTTATTCCAATTTTTGTAGTTCTTTTGCCATGTAAATGTAACAATCCTGATTTTAACTGTAATAATTTTTGTAAATTAATAGTACGATTCGGAAGCAGCTACTTCTTTATAGTAGCGCATCCAAGTTCTACTGTTTCGCTTATGTAATTGTGAAATATCTCTGTTCTCAATAAACTGCTATTATTATAATTATTAGGTATGTAATTTATAGGTAGAATAGTACAATTCCGAGGTTCGAATCTTGCAGTGACGCTTGCGGTAACATCTTGCTAATTCGGTACTCCGATTAAGCTACCATCCGCTATTGGATCAACGAATTATTATTTACCGACCAGCTAGCTCACCGGCCAGTTAGCCCATCGGCTAGCTACCCCACTCTCCAGAATTTCCACTGATTTAAACCTCCTCGACAATCTCTAAGTGTGTTAAACACTACTCGGACTAGGCCTCGTTATGAATATTGTGCATTTTAAAAGTGATGTACACTGCTCGTCAAAAGTAATGTCTCCTCCTAGAAGGCAAAGAATATCGAAACTACGTTCCGTCAAGCGGTTTAGGTAACCACGGTTGGGGCAGGTAAACACCGTAGTTATTAGCAGATTTAACGATTTAAACATTTATGCCTTTCCTATTTCAAATCTATTTAATATTGGTAGCGCTCTTTATATTTTCTTGTTAAAAATTATAATGCACATAAATTGTAACTAATGGAGTATAATCTATGTCAAATTAAGGAATAATAAAATGATGTTTAAATGTAAAATACATTTATATTACACACTTGTGACAATAACTATTTATTGTATTCGTATGAATTTAATAAATGTTTGCATTTATTCGTCTAGTTCGAGGAATGTAAGTAGGTATACATACATATTAATAATATTTTATGAATTGTTGCATCTTATATAAAGCTTATTTAAAAATATAAATATTACCCAGAAAACTATTGAATTTATAGGATTACAGAGGTGATCTCTATTTAGTTTGTCTATAATCCATGGTAATGACATTTTAATTACAAACTTTCAAATGACAAATTGACCATATGAAAAGAGGGGTATAATATCAAGCAAAATAAAAGTGGTAATAGAATTATATTTTAGTTGTGATTCTTATTTCATTGCTATCATTTAAAATACATATGTGAATATGCCGCGAAGAAGAAAGATTATTGCTATGAAACAACAAGAAAAGACCAAGCGCGAAATAGCGAATGAAGTTGGATTATCGGTAAGTACAAGTTGCATTTTTCTAATTAAACATACATATATTTTATTTCTGGTATATTTAGTATTAATAGATAATTAAATATTTTAACAACAATTAATACATTATGTGTTTCATATACAAGGCTATTGGAATTACAATAAAATTTTGCAAAGCTTTAATTTTCCAAATGGAAACTTCCAGAGATTGTATATTTGACAATGTAATATTTAATCTCAATAATTTATTTCAATGGTTGTTAATTTTACGTATCCAAAGATGTCCTTTTTAAAATTTCTTATGTGTATTTAAAAGTGTAAATCGCTTTTAAATTTATTATTACTTCGTTTGTAGATGCGGCAAGTTCAACGATGGATATCGAGATATGACAATTTAAATTAAAATGAAAGACCGCTGAAAACATTACCACGGCCAGGAGGGAGACATGTATTAGAGGAAGAAGAAGTAAACAGGATTGTTGATTTTACTACGACAAATCCATTTTGCACGTCCACTTTAATAAAAGAACAACTGCAATTAAATTGCTCGCGATCCACCATAACACGGTCATTGCACAAAAGTGGTATTCATTTCCGATGACCCGCACGACAAATAGAATTAAGTCCAGAACATGCTACCGCTCGTTTAGCTTTTGCACACCGAAACATTGATCAATGTTGGCAAAATATTAATTTTTCCGACGAGAAAGTTTTCACGACATCCCACGAGGCAAGAAAGGTATTATGGCGGCGAAATAATTCTAGATATGATATTCAAAATATTCAGGCAATTCGAAGAAGTGGTAGAATTTCTTGTGGTTTTTGGGGATGGATGTGTGCCGCCGGACCAGGGGAAATAGTTCCAATTGCAGAACGTTTTACGGCAGAGCAATACAGGGATATTCTGGAAGACGTTCTGCTACCTACTGCACGCACTTTCTTCCCCGAAGGCCCAATTTACCTCCTTCAAGATAATTCGCCAATCCATACCGCAAGACCAGTGCGTGATTGGATGGAAAATAATCCTGACATTATATTAATTCCATGACCTGCTAAATCGCCAGATTTGAATGTGATAGAACATTTATGGGCCCTCATGACCCGCAATTGGAACGAAGAAATACACAACGCCAGAACAGTAGACAATTTAAATAGAAATGTATGTAACGTATGGGAAAGATTGCGGGGCAGAAACTACTGTCAACGACTAGTTAATTCTATGACTGATAGATTAAGAGAATGCATCGATAGCAATGAGTATTATACCAAATATTAGTTAAGTAATTTTTTTATATAATGTGTTACAGAATATATTTTTTATTTATTTATTTTTATTATCGTATTTTTTTAGATATTTATTTTTAGAATTATTTGTTTATTTATTTTTAGAATTACCTATTTGTTTATTTATTTTTGAGCTGTTTATTTATTTTTAGAATTATTTGTCTATTTATTTTTGATCTATTTATTTAGGTATGTACCTATTATGTATTCAGTTTTTGTTTTTCACATTATATTTTTTTTTGTCGGGGGAAAAATCCTTTATGGACTACGCGTACCCAGCTCTATGGTACGTCCATGTGGGACTCACCAGCGTGGCATACCCACTAAAAAACCCCCCAGGCTTTCGGATCTTGCCCTCTGGAACTACTTGCTGTATTACTTCGGAGGGTAGCCAAATAACGATGTTTGAGCCTACTCCCTTTGTTGTTCAGCCATCTCTTGTTCTGCTCTATCGTCTCTGTCTTTTCGGTCTAAGATGTGCCTCGTCCAATTCTCCACCGCTCCCCAGGCTTCTTTGCTTAACATGCGGTCTATAATATTCCCTGGCGACACAGGGCCAATGGCATTCTCTAATAACTGCCTATCCGGGATCCAACATATGATTACAACATATTTACATATGTGAAACAGTAAAAAATAAACACAAATTGACGCAATAAATTGTTTCTACAAAACTTTCTTTTATTTAACTAACCACACTTATTGGTAGTACATATATACATAATTTTTTTAATATAGTAATGATTTAAAAGCAATAACTTAACATTTCTAGTCCTTAGACAACATACTTCTATTGTCAGGGAAATAACGGATATATTACTATTTTCCTTGGTTAATTTAGAAAAGGAAATAAATTACATTAAAAAGAAATTAATTCAGATAAAAATATAGACACGTATCGCAAGTTATACCTAAGTTTTTTACTAATTTAGTGACAATGCATTCTAAGATGGAATAAAATCAATAAATAACTATTATTATTAATTATTAAAATATAAAAGTAATGAGCGCAATACGTAGGATATAATCCGTACACGTATGTACACATATGTATCGCTCGCAGCCGCTTTCATGCGTATTCCCCTAATTTCTCGGAAATGTAAATTGAACTCTTTGCAGTAAATCCTACTAGGCAAATATGTAAATGAGACCCCGACTAGTAACAGCGCTTGAAACACAAGCCACTCCCATTAGGAAGAAAGGTTTGATTTCGACCCTCTGGGGGGAGACATTACTTCTGACGAGCAGTGTACAGTTAGACCTTGTCTGAATATTGTCGAATTCACCAATTATAATACAGTCTTGGCCAATGTGTTAGACACCCTTTACTTTCATTGGTTCGAAAGGCGTTTCCGGCCGCTTTTTGGTCGATTTGTTGACGATCCAGTATTCATATCGTTGCAGGGTGGTACGAACCGCACATCGCGAATACTTCATTATTCTCGCTATAGCGATTAAAGTCTTACTTTGTGTCTTACGTAGGATTGTTTGCCCACGTTCTACTTTGGTTAATTCACAAACTTTTGGCATTGCTTCACTAAATTAAGTGTAATCCATAAAAATGAAAGTATCCAACACAAAATTTCCTGGTTATAAACTCCTAACACATACCTCTCTCCAATTGCGTCGACAATACACTAATATTTAAAATCGAAACATTGCTGCCTGCTTACCTATTGTCCCAAAGTAAGCACTAAATAAGTTAATTAAGTATAAATTCTATGCTCATTTTCTTGGAAGTGTAATAATACTTATACTAATGGGGTTTTATGAGGGTGTCTAACACATTTGGCCAAGGCTGTATATCAGCTTCTTTACTTCTAATAATGTACTCGTGTATAAAATCAATACCAGAATAACTCTTCTTATAGAGGTATAATTTTTACTTAAAATATATACAGAGTGTCCAGTCTAAAATTCAGTACATGGGGATATTGGAAACTGTTGGAGATACAACGTCGGTTAAATGGGAGAAAAGTTGCGTATTCATTTGTCCATGAATAATCCGACATCAAATTTTGAAATTTTTGTTTTATTAGGCAGATACAGGGTGAAAAAGAAAAAAAATGCATTTTTGAAAATCTTCCATATTTTGTTTTCTAAAAGAGATAAATTTACAAAAGTTGCAGGCTAAGGATAGCAAGTCATGAGCATTTTAAAAATGATTTCAAAAAAGATCTAGGTCTACTAGATTTTGCGTGACAATAATCAACTTTTGTTTTTCTTATGGCAGCCATATTGGATTTTTACATTTTTAACATCTTCAAAAAAATGCTATTCAATGATGCATAACATGTTTACTTTATGTCCAAGATAGCAAAAACATGAAAAATAGAGAAAGTAACATAAGTAACATAGTACGCCGTGATAATAAATGTGACATTTGTATTAAACAACTCTAAAAGCTGGGAAGATTATTCTGAAATGTCAGTAATCTTATTGTTAATCTCATTGTATTGTTACAAGTATCTGTACTGTGCAAACCTAAGATGAATCGTTTTACAAATAGTGACAAATATCAAATGCTGGAGTGTTTTATTTTGAGTGCAAGAAATGATGAATTGGCTGCAGAAATGTATTTCGATAGATACCCTGAAAGGCGACAGCCACAAAAAAGCATTTTCGCCGATTGCGTGATAATTTGAAAATGGAAGTTTTGTCAAACACAAAAGAAGGCAAAACAATGAAAATATTTTTAAGTTCCCCATTTTACTGCTAGGGGGCGTAACTGCTATGTTCAAATCGAAAATTCCTATTATCTCAGAAAATCACAGAATAAGCTACAACTTTGAAAGCCCATTTAATACCATATACTTTGTTTCGCAACATTTTTTCGTATCTATCATAATAAAAGAAGGGGAAAACCAACTACTCCTCAATGTTTAAGGTTAAATATTTCCCTTACTATACCACCTATCCGAATAATATTGGAGTCGTTTGAAAGGAAATTGTGTGGACTTTAAAAAGCGTTTATATGTTATACCCATTCGTTTCAAACTGATAAACTAGAGGTCGCTTTCTGGAGCGGTAACCTATTTTTACGATTTTCTTAAAAAAATTAAATGGAACGATACTATTGCGTTAATAGGTTCGTAAGCGGATTTAAATTACACATATTTTACTGAAAACCGCATTTCGATATGGTAGCAGTTTACAGCCCATTAGGGGTTGAATTTAATATAATCCCCCAACTCATTAAACTTTGTACTAAATGGTACTAATCTACCAAGTTTTAATTAAATTTAACCATAGAAATATTTGCTGCACAAACTTTGCCAATGTGTTGCACCTTTGGACGGGTGGATTGGTAGCAGGGTTGGTACACTGGTATGATTGGTCTATATTTAAACTGCAATCAATCACATCAAAGTACTACCTGTCCAACGGTAACTGTTTGCTTTGTCTAATATTCTCATCTCAAATTGTCAGATTAACTTCGACAACACAACATTTTTCTTGTCAGATTTGTATTCAACATGCCCGTTTTTAAATGTCTAATATGTAATATACGGGAGAAGTTCGTTATTAATTTCTGTATTGAGAATTTTGTTTTAGAATTTATTCAACTATATTAGTAACTTCAACAACACATTTTTCTTGTCAGACTTGTATTCAACATGTTCGTTCTGAAAAATCTCATATGTAATATGCGGCAGTAAAATCTTTCGGCGGTTTTCGGTAACTAAAAAGATTTCAAAACCACCCCTAAAAAAGACACATAAACAAGTAAGACTGAAATTTGCGCAAGAGCATATGAGATAGGATTATGAATGGAACAGTGTCATATTTCCTGACGAGAAAAAATTTAACGTTTTGCCACCATTTGCACAAGAGAAATGCTGTGGTGAACCGAAATTTTGGTGCCGGTAGTATAATCGTTTGGAACAGCTTTCGCCTACAACAATAAAACCCCTAAATTTCTATGCGCATGAATTCTAATTCTTATATAGAACTTCTGGAAATAGTTCTGATAAACTTTGGTAAACAATTGCCAACACAAGATATTTCATTAGGACAATGCAGCTATCCATAATTTCAGACAAGCAAAGAAGTAGTTTCATCAAAATGAAATTAATTTATTGCATTGGCCTACTCGCTCGCCCGATCTGAACCCCATAGAAAATCCCCGTGAAAAAAAGAGAGGTGTATCTAATAATAAACAATACGATAGCGTCAACGAACTAAAATCTGAGATAACGAAGTATTGGAATGATATCCCTATTTCAACATTGATCAAATTGGTAGATAGTATAAAGACCCGGTTGTTTGACGTTATTTTGAATAGGGGATCTAACATACTACTAAGTATAAAAAGAATTATATTTTTTGTATTCATTTTATTTATTAATTTTGTATTGATGGACGATGTTTAGAGTTATTATTGTTGTAAATATTCTCTGTATAAAACGTAATAATTTTTGTAATGATATTTTATTTGCATTTGTGTTTCTTTGTAGTACAGCATTAACTTCGGTGCATAATTTGCAGAAGGTATTAAGATAATCAACGAAATAACCCATTAAGGAAATTTCGCTGAGCGTACTAATTTCTCATACTTCAACAACGAAATATTAAATCGATCAATGAACAACTTGGAATAATCTTCTTTCAATAAAATAATAGTATTACATTGCCTTAATAATTACACATAAACTTGATGTGCAACACCCATCACTTTAAAAAACTTTCGATTCGGTGTCAAACATCTGAGTCAAACAGATATTCTGTATTTCATTTATCTGCTTTGTATTGGTGGTAATATCAGTTTACCTAAAATGCACATAAAAGTAAAAAATATTTTGACGGTGAAAGCATTTACATTACTTTACGAAGTTAAGTTATAACGATTTAATTAACCTCCGTACCTAAAATGCTCAAATATGTCAATTTACAGAAGCAAGTGTGCTTAGCTCATTTGTTTTACATACTTACTTGCCACTTATTTTGACGTCTGTCATTTTGTTAATCGTATTTTCGAAAATTCTTTCCATTGAATTATAGGAATAAGGGATCCTTTAGGCAAATAACACCAGATGATTAGCAAGAATTATTGGAATACGTCTCCGAATATAGAAATGGTTGCCATGTCGAACCATCTAGATAACTTATTTATTTGTGTTATTATTACTGTTGTTCTTATAATTTTTCTACTGTATCTTTTATATTATCTTTTCTATTTTTTTAATTTTACCTAATTTGTTATTACTACTTATTTAGACCTTTGACCTATAAAGTAAGATCGGTATCTGTCACTTTTTTCTTTAATTGCGAATAACTCAGAAGGAATGGTATTTAGGTATAGGGTATGATACATGAAATATGTGTAAAATTTATCGTAGAAGCTGAATTTGTAATTTATTTTATAGCATGCTATTTAAAAAATCGATGTTGATGCCCACTTCCGGTTAACCGGAAGTGATATTTATTCAAAAATATTTTCACGTGATAGTTCATATTCAACCATATCTAACTGCAACATTTTGTTTTAAAATTCCGATCCGTTTGTATAATACTTTTAATAGGCCATTCTCACCAATCACCCTGTATTCTACGAACATTTGCCCGTGGAAAGTTTGTAAACTCGTGCCGATTTGAATTTTGTGTGAGTTTTAAAAATGGCTACCGGTAGTAGTGACTATAAAATACAAGTGGATAAACTCGAAGGACCTGAAGATTGGGCGCAATGGAAATGGCATGTGTCTATGTTATTTCGGGCGTATGCACTTGAAGACATTGTCTACGGAACACGTGAGTGTCCTGAACTACAGGAAAACGCGACTGGAGAACAAAAGGGTGTGCGTCAACAGTGGTTCAAGGATGATGCGAAAGCAGCAAGTTTGTTAGCAGGTGCACTAGGAAAATCTGTTACCGAGCTCGTGTTAACATGCATTCACGCAAGTGAAATTTGGGACAAATTATGTGCGCGATTCGAACGTAGCAGTACGCAACGATTAAACATGTTGATCGAATCCTTTTTTCGTGTTCATCGTGACGACAAAGAAGATATCAGCACACATGTTGCGAAGTTGCAGAAGCTATTCGTGGATTTAAACGACGAATCGAAAAAGCACAAGGAAAATGTTTTCGAAAGAATTTTAAATGGTAGAATTTTATCTACGCTCGGGAAAGAGTATGACAATTTTAAAGATTTGTGGGACACAATTCCGTCGGCAAATGAAAGTGTGAATTTGTTGATTGAAAAATTAGGCACGATTGAGTTGCGTGACCAAAGCATGGTGTAACCAGCTGCGTTTGTTGTACGCGGTGGTTTTAAGAAAAAGAATCAGCAAAATAAAAGTGACAATGGTGAAAAATCGAAGAAAAATATTAAACGTGCAAAAGAGAAATTTCCCTGTCATAAATGCAAGCAGTTAGTTCATTGGGCAGCAGAGTGTCCTGTGAAAAAGAATCAGTACGAAAACAAAACTGCTTTTTTGTCTTGTGTTTTCAGTGCCTCAATCGATAACTATATTCAAGCCGACAAATAGTACTGCGACAGTGGAGCTACCAATCATGTCACTACGAATAAACAATATTTTGTATCGTATTCAAAGTCCGCTGTTCCTCAAAAGATTTCGCTTGGAAAACGAGGTGTAAGCATGCTAGCTCATGGAGAGGGAACTGTGGAAATTCGAGTGCGTTTGAATAATGTCTGGAAAAATGCTGAATTACAAAATGTTCTTTATGTTCCTGAAGCAAGTGCACATTTGTTCTCGGTGAAAGCAGCCGCACGAAAAGGTTTTTATACAAAACTTGATGATAAAATTGTAAAAGTTAAAGACAAAGTCACAGGAAAAACGATGATGACTGGATATGTCAGCCGTGGTCTATACGTACTTGATATATGCGTTGTAAAACCTGCACAACCTATTCAAGTAAATTTGGTGACATTGTCGGACACACTACAAATTTATCACGAGAGATGTGGCCATCAACATAAACAACATGTGAGAAGCGTCTTGAAGAAGATGAACATCAAGGTGGAAGGGTGCAAGGAAGAATTCTGCGATGGATGTGCATTGGGAAAAATGCATCGATTACCATTCAGGAATCGAGTAAATAGACCAACAGCTATTGGTGAGCAAATCCGCGCCGATGTGAATGGACCCATGTCTACGATTTCTCTCGGAAAAGCGCGGTACTACGTGTGCTTCAAAGATGATTTCAGCAAGTTTCGATGAGTTTTCTTTTTGAAGCAGAAAAGTGAGGTCAGCACCGTCCTGAAACAGTTTTTGAATGAAGGCAAGACAAATGGCCATGGTATCAAACAGTTTAGGTGCGATGGAGGAAAAGAGTTCGATAACAAGAAAGTGTCTGAATTGCTAGCAGAAAAAGGTATAGAGCATTGCATTACTCCACCTTACACGCCACAGCAAAATGGTGTTGCCGAACGTGAAAACCCCACCATTGTGGAATGCGCACGTTCTATGCTCAATTCCAGCAAGTTGCCAAAAGAACTGTGGGCAGAAGGATGTAATACTGCCACATATCTTTTGAATCGCACTAGGAAGTCTTCCATTCAAAACAAATCTCCATATGAATTCTGGTATGGACGATCAGTAGGAAGCTTAAATCATCTGAGAATTTTTGGTACTGAATGCTACGTGCATGTAAACAAGAATTTTCGATCGAAATTTGACGACAAGGCTGTTCATGGACATCTAGTTGGGTATGTGAACGACAGAGACGGATTTGGGATCTGGATTCCTTCTCAGAAGAAAATCGTACTAAGTCACGACGTAAAATTCAAACCTGAAGTTGGTTGCAATCTGCGCACCGGCATTGCAGAGTTTGAAGTTCCATGTGAAGAAACCTTGCCCGGTGTGAACAGGAAGCAGTCTGCCACGACGAGAGCATAGAAAATATCATTCAAGAAGAATCCGATACGGCATCATGTTCCCGAGGAAGTCAAGTATCAGATGAAGAAGAAAAAGACACCGAACATGATCAAAAGAGACGAAAAGGCAAACGTGAAAAGAAGAAACCAGGATGGATGACTAGTGGAGATTATGTGTATATGGCTGGATCTCCTATCACCAGTTGCAAGGATCCAAATTGATATTCAGAAGTATTGCAGTCTAGCGATAAAAATCAGTGGCTGATCTGGTTGAAAAGGTTGTTGATTGAATTAACTGGAATTGCCAGTCAAGACAAACCTCCTTTGGCTGGTCTACTTATGAAGCCATTGGAGAAAGTCCGATACGAGATGCTGCGTGAAAGGATTGGCGTGCTGAAAGTTACATCTGTATGATATTAAATGTTATTTAGAACTATTTTTCTTTTGGAGGAAGTGTTGATATTTAAAAGAAAAATATATGGACAGTGTAACTTTAAATCAAGTGCGTATTCAAGTAAGTCTTGAATATGACAGTTTTCGTATATATGTCACAAAAGTATCTGCCGTGTAAAATTCATTTTTAAAATACTCAATAAAGAGATTTTCAACACTATTTTAAACGTAAACTAATAGTTTACGTTCTGAAATCAGTTGATTGTTAACGAATTGCTGTTTTATTCGACCTACAAGTGGAAATATATCTGGGGTTGAAAAACAAGGAAATAAACTCAATTGCGTTGATTGTGGTACTGGAAACTTTACAAAACAGAATTCAGAAACAAAATCTCAAATATCAATATTTTCTTATTTTCAAATAGCAATTTTTGTAATTCTGTTGCAAACTACATTCAAAATTAGGGACAATATGTATTACATCCGATTTTGTAGAATCAATTAGGCTATAGAAATTTAACTCAACAATTGTTGTGATAAGAGATCATAGAACAGTAAGAACAAAACATTAATGCGCTGGTGAACCTTCAAATATAGGTAGTTGCCTTTACAAGAAAGAACCTAAAAGAAATGCGACTTTTCAAAGGTTGTTTAAGATATTAGGCCGTTTGGATATATTTTTCTGCTTAAACTCAGCAGGTACGGCCAATTATCTTAGCACATTTAATGGAAGAAGCAATAGAAAAACTGCAACTCATTGCAGCTGGAACTGGAATCGTAGCTTTCAATTTCTTTAGAAAAATAAAATAATTCAGAAAAAATTAGTTTTAAAGAAATTAGTCTCGGTAATACAATCAATAATAAAAATTTTCTTTGATATAAAAACGTTGATACGGATTTTCAGGAAAAAAGCAATATCTAAAATAATTTAAATTGAAGGAAAATAACCCGCAAACTACAAAAATGTCCAATCACAATACTTATTGCTTTCCTATATTCCTTTTGATGAATCTGGGTATCCCAAAGAAGTATACTTTTCTTTTATAGATAAATATAATAATAATTGTTAATAATATAATACTACTAATATAACGCTACTCATAACAGTACGAATAATATTCTGCAATTTCACTAGTTTCGAGTTCACTGAAGTGGATATCTGCACGGGAAAGGTAGGTAAACTATACTTAACCTTGGAAAAGTAGAACAGTTAGATAATCAAAATATAGAATCTCCTTATGTAACTTTCTCCTAGATTGAACTTCAAAATGATAATTGGCCGGTATTTTAGTAATGTCATTTTTTATTACTTTGTATGTATGGTTAAGCCACAGTAATAAACACAGTTAGAATCCATACTAATTTAAAATATAGAATATAAGCAATCGCGTGCCGTCTTTAGCGACAGTTTAATACAAGAACAGTAACGGATTTAGTCTCAGGCGTTTATAGTTATAGTGCTTTTCAAATTGCAAGAAACTAACTTTTAAATCTTTAATGCTTTTATTGCACCTCCGGTAGTAATACTCTTGAGAAGGGTACTGTTTACCTGCTTAATTACACTATATGAATCGCCGGGCCGTATTAAGTATGAATTACGGCCTCATTACGCAATGATATATTGATATACAGTGTGGTCATAAAGTTTGGAACCTAGCTTATAACTGCATTATTTTACATTTTTAGGAAAAACGCTCGGACAGGTAAATTTTCTTTTTTAAAACGCCATCTTTTGACATACAATTTTTTCTATGACGTCATTGGTTTTTAGAGTGATGACGTCATCAACCCTTTTTTTAAATGGCAACCATATAATTTTTTTATCGTTTTTGGTAGGTCTTTATATCCTCCAAATAGTGATATAAAACAATTGGTATGTTGCATCACAATTTTTTTAAAATAATATAAATTTAGAAAAAAAATAAGAAAATTTTATTTTTGTACAAAATTAAAATTATATTTAAAAAAATACATCTGAAGTTAAATTTATTGTAACAGTTAACGTAAATTTTCAGAATGGACCCCACCAACCAACTGACACTATCCCAGCCGAGTGTAAATGCTTTGCGATCAATAGTAATCTGCGTTATTTGCTCCGGATCAAAAAACAAGAAAAAACAACCAACAAACAAAGCGGTTCGTGAAAAGCTCATGTACTCATGTTACTATGCAAAAAATTTACAAAAACAAAAACACGCACTTTTTTGCAAGATATTTCTTTATGACATTCTTTCTTCTTTTTATACAAATTATGTAGAACACTAATATTTTGAAATTGTCAGTTTGTTGGTGGGGTCCATTTTGAAAATTTACGTTAACTGTTGCAATAAATTTAAGTTCAGATGTATTTTTTTTAATTTAATTTTAATTTTGTACAAAAATAAATTTATATTATTTTTAAAAAATTGTGATGCAACATACCAATTGTTTTATATCACTATTTGGATGATATAAACATCTACCAAAACGATAAAAAAATAATATGGTTGCCATTTAAAAAAAGGGTTGATGACGTCATTACTCTAAAAACCAATGACGTCATAGAAAAAAATTGTATGTCAAAAGATGGCGTTTTAAAAAAGAAAATTTACCTGTCCGAACGTTTTTCCTAAAAATGTAAAATAATGCGGTTATAAGCTTGGTTCCAAACTTTATGACCACACTGTATATACTTCAACTAATATGCTGTCATCTAATTGTAATTATTGTTAATGGTACTTGGGGGTAGATATATATACATGTAATATTTAGTTTACTTATCATTTGTAGTTAATATTTGTTGCTGTATACTTATTTGAATTTTCACGAACATGTGGCGACCGTTTGCTGAGTGTGTTAGTGATCGTGATGTGCATAGTGATGATGAAAGTGGAGCACGGAAGAGAAAATATTTATCACAAGATGCAAAGCAGATACTTCTCAATATCTATAAGACTCTGATGGAAGAAAATAACGAAGGACAAACCAAGAACATTCAACGAACGTCGCAATTAAGCAAAGTGCCTATTGGAACAATATACAAGGCAATTAAAAATAACGCAGAGCCTCGAAAGCAAAGAAGTGACAAAGGAGCACCGAGGAAAATTAAAGAGTATTATTTTTTGTAAATAAACCTAATGTATATTATTTATTATATATTATTATGTGGTATTTGAAGAGTTCTAATTGAATTAATTATCATTTAATTAATTTTTGAAATGTTTAATGTTTAATGATGGTTATAACTTATTAACTTTACGTTAATTGTTAAAAAAAAAAAAAAAAAAAAAAAAAAAGACTTAGAACAGCGATTGAGGGAGTGAAAAATGAAAAACACAAATGTAATAATAGTATTTTTTTATTTGAGAGAAAAATTCAAAATTTAATGTAACATACACATACAAACACATACATGACACAACACGACTCGATTAGGCATTAATTTCCAAATTAAAAATACATCGTTAAATAAATTAGAAATCTAGTGGGGAATGACGTAACGTCAGTTTTGGTAGTTCGGAGCAGCAGCAGGTGGATGTAAACAGATTATTTTTTTTGACAGAAAAAAACAGTCACCAAAAATTAAAACTTAACATAAAACCGTATAAAAACGATTTGATATTGATACAAAAGCACGCTACAAGTGATAAGTGGGTGTCAGGAAAAAGAAAGAAGAAAGAACATAGAACAATTCATCAGGACGAAGTGAACTTAAAGGGAAATTGAAGAGGATTAATCAACGAAGAATAACAAAATAAACACGCACACACACACACATATTAGCAAGGTAAGAAAGAGGGTGGGATAATTTTAAGATTTTTTTTGTACAATTCTATTATTATATTTGTGTTAATAATTTCAATCTTTCATTTCTGTCGTTTGTGACAGAACAATTTGGCGACCGTGACAGGACTATATTGGCATAAGTCAATATATCCTCATATTTGAATCATTAATTTTAATTTAAACTCAATTTTTTATCAAAATTCAAAATTTACACCCCATATTAGATTTCATTTAGGCCTAACATAAACTTTTTCATTTCAATTCAATCAGTTAAGTACAAAATTCAATAAATAAAAATTTCAATTTCATTTAGTTAAAATATGCCTAAGGTAAGAAGCGTAGAAGGTGATGGTGGGGATGACATTAAAGATATGTTAAACATCATAAAAGGTAAACTTGATAACATTATGTCAAGTCAAACTTCCTTCGAAAACAGGCTAAACTGTTTAGAAGAAAAGGTAAATAAATTTGGATCACCGTCGGAGTTAGCTTCTCGATCATCAATTGTTACGCCTCCTGTGACTGCTACTGTTCCTGACATTTCCAACATAACCCAAAATGAAATGTCATGTGACTTTGGTAGACAGACATTTTCTCATAACCTCAAAATCAAGGATCTGGTCCCGAAGTTTGACGGTAGGCGAGGTTGTCCCGTGGCTTTCTTGATTTCAATCAAACGGGTGTTAACGCCAGCAACATCGCACGTACAATTATATAACATTCTTAGATCATCATTAGTGGAGGATGCTTCAGTCTGGTTTTCGGTTGTTGAGAATTCCTTCAATACATTCGAGGAATTTGAGGCACTTTTCTTAGCTAAGTATTGGTCTGAAACCGAACAAAACAAAATTAGAAGTAATCTTTTCATGGGGAAATTTAATTCACAAAAAAGTAATTCACGCGAACAGTATTTCATTAATAGGTACGCCACTGCGCAACATTTGACACCAAAATTAAGTGAAAATGAGATTATACGACATTTTGCAAGACATTTTGATTTCGAAATTAATAAATCGGTCATTATACAAAATATTACTACTTTTAAAGAGTTTTGTGAAGTTCTTAGACAATACGATGATCTTTACAAACATAAATCAACACAACACACTCATAATTACACAGAAGGTTATACGCCATATTATCGACAAAATTCTAACCAAAATTATAAAACAGGCAATTTTAACACACATTTTAACAGCAGAAACACCAACTATCAACAAAATTCTCGTCCATATCAAGGTTACAATCGCCAAAATATTCCACAAAGCTCTAATTCACATCAAAATTACAGTCGTCAAAATTATCAACAGAATTCTAATTTTAATCGAAACGAACACACATTACATCAAAATTCAAATACACACAGACATTCTAATCAACAATCTGGAGTTAAAACTCACAAACAACCAGAAAACCGCAATCCATATGAACATTCACACAACGTAAATGCATTGAACGTTATAGCTGACGTACACAATTCACAAGAAAATTCCGATCATTTTTTATAAATAATCCACAAAATTCTAAGTATACAGTAATCTCAGACAACAACTATGAACATCCGAAGCATTTATTCACAACTGACCACAAAATTCTCACTGATGATCTAACATTACCGTTAGTGGAGGTTAAATTGGATACTTTGACATTAACAGCGTTGGTAGATAGTGGATCTGAGATAACTCTATTGTCCAGCAGAGTATTCGCGGAAAATATGACGTATTTTAGTAAAAGGGTTTTTAAAATAAACAATGTTGAAATAAGGGCATCCACTGGGAAATTATTATCAAAAATTAACAGTTGTGTATGTGATACGGTTATTTTAAACGATATTCACTATTCGTGTAGATTTTTAGTAATGAACGGGTTAAAATATGACGTAATTATAGGAGCAGATTTTTTAAACAAACACAATGTAATAATTGATTATGACAGCAACGAAGTGAAGTTAGGTGATAATTTTTTACAATTCAAAAATTCAATCAAAACAGAGGTAGAATGTGATAGGGAAAACGAATTAATAATAAATGGTTTAAATAAAGGTTTATGTAAGAATTTGAATGAAGATGAGAATGCAGATGAGAATGAAGAGGGTATGAAGGGTATGAATAATAAGGGGATTAATGATAAAAATAATTATATTTATAATGATGATTATGATGTAAGTGGGAATGATAATGGGGATATTTATATTAAAAAGAATGATAAGATAAGTGTGATAGGGTACAAGTGTGATGAGAAATACAGGAATTTTGTAGATGAATTGTTTAAAAGAAACCATAGATTGATTGATGAAAGCGCATGCGTTGCTCCCAACATATACGAACACAAATTAGTAGTTAATGA
The DNA here is from genome assembly GCA_023690525.1 of Holotrichia oblita. Taxonomy (NCBI): domain Eukaryota; kingdom Metazoa; phylum Arthropoda; class Insecta; order Coleoptera; family Scarabaeidae; genus Holotrichia; species Holotrichia oblita. Next base: position 71,393,644 of record CM043017.1, read on the forward strand.
ATCATTGCCGTTTAATCCGAAAGTTTATCCAATTCCTCAAGCATTCAGGGAGAAGGTCAAAGTAGAAATACAAAAAATGCTGGACAATGGGATTATCGAAAGGAAGGTAACATCGTATATAAATCCCATCGTTGTGGTAAAAAAGAAATCGGGTGACATTAGACTATGTTTAGATGCTAGATTATTAAACAGTAGATTACAAAAGCAGTATGAATTACCTTGTCGAATCGATTCAATCCTCAGTAACTGTCATGGCTGCAAAATATTTTCAAAATTAGATCTACGACACAGTTTTTATCTTATTCCATTAACCAAGGATAGCAGGAAATATACTGGGTTTTCAATCGAAGGAGTATCCTATGTGCATGCTGTTGTTCCATTTGGGCTTTCCACAGCCACAAGTGCCCTCACGTATGCTCTAGAACGAATATTACATCAATATAGTGATTTTTGTGTTTCTTACGTAGATGACATACTCATTTTTTCCAAAACTGCCGAAGAGCATTGTAATCATTTAAGACTAATTATACATAGTTTAAACGCAAACGGAATGAAAATAAGTTTAGAAAAATGCGAATTTTTTTTAAATTCAGTATCATATTTAGGTTATGTTGTGAATCAGTTTGGTATAACTTTGGATGAAAAACGATTAAATGAAATTAAACATTTTCCTAAACCGAGCAATATTAAAAAACTACAAGGATTTTTAGGGTTGTTAAATTATTATAAAAGATTTCTTCCAAATATGTCAAAAATATCCATACCTTTGTATCAGCTATTGCAAAAAAACGTTAAGTTCAAATGGACGCAATCGCAAGATGCAGCTTTCACAGAAATTCGGAATCAATTTTACAATAAATTGTTGTTAATTCATCCAAATTTTGAACGTTTATTTTACATTAGGACAGATGGTAGCGACTCATCAATAGCTGGAGTAATTTTTCAGTATGACGACAATGGTTTGGAATGCCCAATTTCATTCGTATCAAGAAAACTAACACTTACCGAACAGCATTATACAGTGGCAGAGATTGAAATGTTAGCGATTGTATTTACGATTTCAAAATTTAAATTTTATATTTTGGGTAGAAAATTCATCATACAGAGTGATAATAAGGCTTTGTCTTCAATTTTAAATACTAGAATTTTAAACAATCGAATTTACAGGTATTATTTACTGATACAAAGTTACGATTTTGAAATTGAACATATTTCAGGGAAGGAAAATTTAGTTGCTGATATTTTTTCGAGAATGTATTCTGACAAAAAATATCGTAAATTCTTTACAATAAATAATATTCAACAAAATTCTTGCATTTCAGATATTTTTGATAAACAAAATATCATTTCACATCAAAAATGTTCCTATTTACAGAAAATTTTTAATGAATTAAAAACTAATAAAATTTATAAGGGTTACTTTATTGAAGATAATATTTTAGTGAAAAAGGTTAATAATTCTCATCTAATCGTTTTATCAAAACTCAAAGCAAAAGAAATTCTTAACGAATTACATAACCTCTACTGTCATTTAGGTTTGAAACGGTTACATATGCTTTTTAGGGAAAAATTTATAACGAAAGCAGATTGGAGACTAGCAAAAGAAATTGTAAACACTTGCGACGTATGTCAATTAAATAAAACCAAAAATTATGTACCTTATTATCCGGGAAAATCGATTGTTAGTAATCATCCTCAAGATATAATTTCTTTAGATTTTTTAGAACATCTACTGCCATCAAACGGTTTTAGAAACATACTTGTGATCGTAGATCAATTTTCTAAATTTGTTCGTTTTTTCACAACTCGTAGCTGTAGTGGTGTTACGGTAATCAACTGTTTAAAAGAATATTTTATTACTGTCGGTGTACCCAAAACAATTATAATGGATAATGGTAAATGTTTTCAAAATTCTAAATTACTCACATTCTTGTCTCGACACAACGTTAAATTTATTTTTACACCTATTCGTCACCCCATCTCTAATCCATCTGAAAGAAATATCCGTGAGTTACAACAATATCTTCGTATAATGTGTAACGATTCACATACCTTATGGAGTGAATATGTTCCTGTTATCGAGGAAATCATAAATGTTATTCCTACGACCACCTGTGAAATACCACCAATACGGTTTCATAGTAGTGATACTGTACCTCGTCCTTGGAATTTATTAAACACTGTTAATCCAAGATTATCCGATTTAATCTCTACAACAAAACATAAACTTTATAAATTACATCGTAAAGCCCATGAAAAGTTACACAGACAAATTAAGAAAGTTACTGTTTTTAAAGAGGGTGATTTGGTTATGCTCAGGAACAATAGAATTAGTGATTTTAAAAATAACATTGAAAAAAAATTCTTACCTATTTTCGAAGGACCTTTTATAGTCAAACATGTTTTAGGCAATAAAACATATCACTTGATGTATCCTCACTCATTTTTTTCACGAGGTATTTTCTCAGTAGAAAACATTTTTAAATTTCGTACTTAACTGTCAAAATTTATACACTTAACTGACATTAACTTAAGTAATGTCATTTTGTTTTACTTATGAAAATATAAGCGTCGTTGTACGTCTACACCGCGCTCATATTTTGCGGGGGTAATATTATGTGGTATTTGAAGAGTTCTAATTGAATTAATTATCATTTAATTAATTTTTGAAATGTTTAATGTTTAATGATGGTTATAACTTATTAACTTTACGTTAATTGTTAAAAAAAAAAAAAAAAAAAAAAAAAAGACTTAGAACAGCGATTGAGGGAGTGAAAAATGAAAAACACAAATGTAATAATAGTATTTTTTTATTTGAGAGAAAAATTCAAAATTTAATGTAACATACACATACAAACACATACATGACACAACACGACTCGATTAGGCATTAATTTCCAAATTAAAAATACATCGTTAAATAAATTAGAAATCTAGTGGGGAATGACGTAACGTCAGTTTTGGTAGTTCGGAGCAGCAGCAGGTGGATGTAAACAGATTATTTTTTTTGACAGAAAAAAACAGTCACCAAAAATTAAAACTTAACATAAAACCGTATAAAAACGATTTGATATTGATACAAAAGCACGCTACAAGTGATAAGTGGGTGTCAGGAAAAAGAAAGAAGAAAGAACATAGAACAATTCATCAGGACGAAGTGAACTTAAAGGGAAATTGAAGAGGATTAATCAACGAAGAATAACAAAATAAACACGCACACACACACACATATTAGCAAGGTAAGAAAGAGGGTGGGATAATTTTAAGATTTTTTTTGTACAATTCTATTATTATATTTGTGTTAATAATTTCAATCTTTCATTTCTGTCGTTTGTGACAGAACAATTTATTTACAATTAAAATAGCGTTTTACTATTACCTTATAGTGCCGTAATTTATACTCACTCCGGCCCCTGCATTCATATGCTGCAAGCAGGTAAACAGTACCCTTCTCAAGAGTATTACTACCGGAGGTGCAATAAAAGCATTAAGGATTTAAAAGTTAGTTTCTTGCAATTTGAAAAGCACTATACGAGACTTTTCTGAGAGATAAGTAAATACTACTCACTACTCCATTATGCAGTACGACCGAACTTCAATATAGGTCTAGAAACATCATCGTTATATTTAACAGAACTCATTACTGGAGAAACTGCGAAAATTGTGATTCAGCGCTAAATTGTAACATTGTTTTTACTACTGTCAGAAGATAGTACTACCAAATATGTACTATAAGAGACAAATGAATTGAATCGAAAAGCCATAAAATTTCCTCGGAACTAAATCAGGTAGTGAAATATAAATAAACACACAACTTGGTCAACTGTACAGTGCCAGCGGCTGTATGCTGTAAAATTCATATTTTAGACATACGTATAAAGACATTAGGTAGTAATATGTTCCGCAATAGCATGCACTGTAAATACAAATAGCATTATCACAGTCTCCGCTGCAATATTTATTAATATATGTGTTAGTCGTCGTATGCACATATAAAAAAATAGTTATAATTTCCGATATATAAAATACTACTTTATTGATAGAATTAGAGCACTGCGCTCCATTCTTAATTATACTAATAGATGGATATTTACTTCTTAGAAAGAATTTCGAATGTAATTACGGATTTGCTAATACAAATAATTAAATAATTTATTTTACAATGATTGTATTATTATATTGTATGCATATATTCGTTTATCTGATCGATTGATAACTTACTAGGGTGATTATAAATGATTATAGACGTGGCTATAGAAAATGATGATCCTTTCGAAGTATTAATGTCTTATCGCATTATAATATTCAACATTTTCCTGAAATTTTATGTTAAGTAGCTTTTCTTGTGTTAGTTAACCTTCATTGTTAATTGTTAATTTTGTAAAATTTTATGATTTGACTTTATACTACGTCTTCGAAAGAGAATATTTCTTGGATTGGTTGGTTTAATTTCTACCCTCCGGCCCATATATTATTTTAAAATACAGGGTGACTGGTAATGAAACGGTCATACTTTACAGCGTGTTAATAAAAATCATTTGCAATAGATATAGCCCAATTTGCCTTATTCAAAAGTTACCCGTTTTCGAGATATTGTTTTTTCTGTTTTTTTTCGAAGTTCATTAATTACTCTCATTTAAACTTAAAATTTACGAAAATAATGGAACTTCAATTTTTCAGTTTGTCTGGCTAGAGGACATCTCAGCAAACATTATTTGACAATTACGTTATATACTTGGAAAATTAAAAGAATTAAAACTTCCGTTTTTGATGAAACTGTAGACACAATCGCTAAATAAGTTACATCAGTTTCATCAAAAGCGCAAGTTTTAATTTTTTTCTTTTAATTTTTTCCAAGTATTTTGTCATCGATAAATAATGTGTGTTGAGATGACCTCTAGCCAGACAAACTGAAAAATTGAGAAAAAGCTTCATTATTTTCGTAAATTTTAAGTTTGAGTGAGAGTAATTAGTGAACTTCAAAAAAAAAAAAAAAAAAACACAATATGTCGAAAACGGGCGACTTTTGGATAAGGCAAATTGGGCTATATCTATTGCAAATGATCTTTACTAACACGCTGTAAAGTATGACGGTTTCATTACCAGTCACCCTGTATACTTATTTGCAATATACCTTTACCGTTTATTGCTATTCTAGATTTAACTACAACATTCAAAACATAGATAGAAAATATGGTTTTGAATTATTAAGACGCCCGAATACCGTTTGACAGTTGTCAATGTTAAATTTTTCATAATATAATGTTTTCATAATTTATTTAAAACGTATTTTAAAATTGGGCTTCATACGCACATGTGTAGACGTATTTTGCATGCTCATAGCAAATTTCAATAATTAAATCTAAAAATTAATTGAGTAATCTCTATTCCCCTATCAAGATAAACGGGAATAGAAATTGTGAAGTTAATATCGAATATTAATGGACAAAATTGTATATATAAACATAAAATAGTTGTATAGACACATCGAAAAAAATCATAATTAGAGTAGGCTAGGTGAATGGATTGTTACTTTAGCCACGTCCACATAATGACATTCATTCCTTGACATTTAATTTTAAAACGTTTGTGTCAAATATTTCTGAGTTTTTTAAATTACATTAAATTGAAAAAATGGTATTCAACACAGAGCAGAAAGCTAAAATGATCGAATGCTACTTCCGTACAGGTGAGAAAGTAAATGGCGAGTGGCAATATTCAATTCCAGAATGTATGGCCGACTTTCGTGAAGAATATCCTGAATTAGTATTTGATTACAGTAGATTTTACAATGTTTTGACAAGATCTGTGCAATTATTCAGGAGGCTGGTGACGTTGGTCGAAAAACTAGTAGCGGACGGCCATCTAAACATACAGCTGAAAATATTGGAGTGATTCAGCATATTATTGATGAAAATCCAAAAACGTCTATTTCAGCAATGGCACAACAGACAAATCTGTCCTATGGCACATGCCAACATATTCTAAAGAAAAGTTTACACTGTCATGCATACAAGCTGCAATGTTTTTATGAGCTTCTTCAAGTGCATTATCCAACATGAGTGGAATTTTGTCAATGGTTCCAAAATGATCTCAACAATGAGGATATCCTTAACATGATTTTTTCTCAGATGAAGCTTGGTTTTATCTTTCCGGATATGTAAATTCACAGAATATGAGGTTTTGGTCATCGATAAATCCTCACTTTTTTGTTGAAAAATCATTGCATCCCCAAAAAATTGGTGTTTGGTTTGGAATATGTCGAAGAAGATTGGCGGGTCCTATTTTTTTGAAGGTACACTTACTACTGCATGATATCGCAATGAAATACTTGGCCCATTTATAAATCAATGAACAATGATGATGAAGAATTACAGAATGGGTATTTCCAGCAAGATGGTGTAACAGCACATATGACCATAGAAACTCTTCAATATCTGAGAGAATTTTTTGATGACAGAATAATAAGCAGGAACACTGAAATCTCATATCCAACTAGGTCTTGCGATTTTTTTGTATGGCCATACATCAAAAATTCCATTTATTCAACGCCAATACATAACCTGGAAGAGCTTAAAAATCGCATAAGAGAAAAGTGTGAAGAGATTAATAACTCACAGCAAATGTTGCATGAAGTTTTTGATGGGTTACGAAGAAGAATTAGGTTATGTTTAGATGTTAATGGACAACATTTTCAGCAATTTTTATAGTTTTATATATGTAGGATTATGTATATGATCCCTGAAGACCAACACAACCTATTCCTGCGGAGGAGATAACTGACGACGAGAACTGATTTATCTACCCAACGATTGATTTTCTAATAATATCAGTTCTTCAATATCGGTTCTTTTCAGAACCAATACATTTACCTTAAAGGAAAAAGTTACGATAGCTCTGTTATATATGCTTCCATATTTGTGTATTGTATCATTGTGTTTTCAGCTTTATATTTTTAGCTTAGTTTTCATATCTTTTCGCGTTATTTTTTCTTTTTAAAATGCGCAGTGCTTCGCAAATATGATGTTTTTGACAATAAATCGTTGTTATTAATACATTTCAACAACCACTGATTTCGATAGCCGTCTTCCCCATAAAAGTCAATCTGTCCTACTTGTCATTAAATGAATTATTTATTTCTGTTAATATTGCAGTATCATTTCGAGGTTATAAACTTTGGTTACAAATGTCAAATAGTCTATGTGGTAGTGGCTAAAGCAACGACCAAACACATTTACATAGCCTACACTAATTATGTTTTTTTTCGATGGCACGTTATAAATATGTGTATGAACTCCAATTTTAAAATAGTATTGATATAAAATCAAGCAAACGATTTATAGAATTATGTAGATATGGCACCCCTGTAAAATAATCAACTGGTAGACGACCCTCTTAAGTATTGCAAACTACTTCATCGTGTATTTTGTCACGTAGATAAAAAATCATTTTTCAGATTAAATTGCTTCTATTGTTTTTTGATAGTATTTTATTTGACTTCGTCCCTTTTCACGCACTATAGAGAATTACTTTATATGATATACTGATACTATATACGTATTGTATGTATATCAGGAAATATTGATTGACTTATTGAATAAAAATTAATTTGATTATTAATAATAATAATTAATTTAAAATACGTATACTAATTGTTATGCAAATGGAAGGGGGTTGTACGTTAAGGTATATGTATGTAACAGATATTTTTGCATAAATTTGCCGACGTTTGAATAAAAAATAGCATATTTTATGTGGAGTAACTTTTCCTCCGCTAAATCGCCCGTTTTCGGGGGGTGAGGTGCCCTAAAGCCAACTCTACCTTTCGCTATTTGCTTTAATATCGTCAAAACTATAAAACATATCACAAAAAAGTTCAGACAAATACATAACTGTTTTATGAGTACTAAAGGATAGCGATAATAGTTTACCCGTCATAGTTCTTGTTGTTCCAGAAACAACCCCCACCCCCTACATTTTTAAAATTTTAAAATTTTTGTTTGTTGGAAAAAATACACAAAGTTATGCAGAATTCACGCATATACAGGGTGGTCCATTTAAAGTGTAACACTGTAAGATCTTCGAAACCATTAGTGTTATGAAGAAAAGTTTAACTATATGAAGGGGCTCACTCGATGGCGCTACTGTTGTCACTACAAAGAAAGACACAAAGGTCATAGCAAGATCAACTCTTCTTTTCAAATAGCATATGGTATTTTTTTATCAAATTCTAAAAGAGCAATAAGTTCTGAATAGAAAAATAGTAAACCACATATGACCTCAAATTAATATTAATCGAAATATTTCGAAAAAATGAGTACATAATAAAAGTCAGTGCAGCAATGTTTTTCCTTCGTTTGTTAAATGTAAAAGTAGAAAATAAATGTTAATAGTAGCTACAAATTGTTTACATAAGGTAAATAGTGGAAGAACGCAGACGGCTATCGAATTAGATGTCCAAATTGGCGGCCACCAGCCCCAATGCACTTTTGTATTCGCGCAGAAGAATCGCTATATTTATTTTAAGTGTACAATATCGACTTGTTGTATATGACATGGAACCAACAACACTAGAAAACATGCAGCAGAAAATAAGACATGCATGTACAGACATTTCTGAAGATTTTTCTTCGCGAATCCCAAAGTGCATTGAGGCTGGTGGCCGCCAATTTGAACATTTAATTCGATAGCCGGCTGCTTTCTTCAACTGTTTACCTTATGTAAGCAATTGGTAGATACTATTAACATTTATTTTCTACTTTGTGTATGTATGTATTGTGGAAGGGAGGCGCGGCAAGTGCTGATTGGTAATATTCTATCAGCAGCGGTCTAGTCGGATCGGTCGGGTCTAGTATCATGCTCGCCGTTGAAAGTCCATAGAATAAAGTGTCCTGGTATTCGCTATTCTGATCATATTTATACATTTATTATTAGCAGCAGTATTAATGTTTAAGTTTCACATAATTAAAACTTTTATTTTATACATTGTAGGTAGGTATTGCATGTATAGTTACATTTATGACTGTCGATCAGTAATGAAAACAAACAATCAAAACAACAATTTAAAAAATTAACTGTTATTACATTGTGTCGTGAAATGGTTATCCGAATATTATTCGCGGTTTAATTGTTCCTTGTAAAATTTGCTCATCGACCACTCAAACGTGTTGCTTTAAGCAATTATTTATTGCATATGAAACATTTATGCAAACTCACTCGCCTACGGCTTGTGATTTTGATACACCAATGTTTCTAGTGAAATTGATGAAACAAAAAATGCTCGTTACTGTAGGCATATTTTATCGCCAAAATTAAACCTCTTTTGGTATTTGGCAAAATATCGGGCCTTCAGACTGATCTCCCCAATAACTCAAAAACCTCTAGAGATAGGTATAGGGAATGTAACAGTGGATCGAAAGACAATTTTTTGCTGCTTCAGAAAAGGCGAAAATATACAGGGTGTTTCATTTGAAAAAATTGAGTTTCTTGCATTTGAAATGTGTATAATTGTAAATTACTTAGAGAACATCCTGTGTAATATTATTGCTAAACCTGGTGATATTCGAATAGGACAATACTTTGACTATCTCAGGAACAAATTTCAATTGTTTATCTTTTTTCATGTCTCAGATAAAGAACTTTTAAAATTTACCATCAAGTGCAGTAAAAATGGAAAACAGTTGAATATGTCCGAAACGGTTGACTTTAACATAATCCAGCCCGGTATCTCTGTTCTTCTATTTAAATAAGCAATTGAAATCTCGAATAAAATACAGGGTGTCACATTTAAAATAACAAAGATGGCGCCTACTTCCGGTGTAACCGGAAGTTGCACAAGTCTAAAAATATTTTAACTTGAAAGATTGCAGTCAATTATGTGAGAAGGTAAAACTTCTGGAAAAAATTCGCGTTGTAAGCACAAAAACTTCTAATGTGCTAGTTACATGAAACACAGTGTGTATTAAACTCAATAGGTACTTTGTATTTACCAGTGATCCGCGAACAAAACCGGATTCACACAACAGAACCGGTTTGTTTGCTGATCAGTGTTAAATAGAAAGTACCTAATGTAGTCTACTGACTGAAATAGTGTTTTTCTTCAAACGTCAATAAAATTGACATTTCTCGACTGAGTAGTCGGCCGCAAAATGTCACTTTTCCTCCGCCGGAGGTTTACTTTTCACTTTTCCGCCGCCGGCCGGAGGGAAAAGTGTTATTATGGCAACGTACAAACCAATACAAACACATAATTTCAATGTTGACAGAGTCCACTTGACAGTTTTATGATGAGTTACTATAGAAACAGCTCGTACCTAATCATCGGTCTATACGTCCAAACATCCTACCATCTACCTCCATCTTCAATAAAAATAGATATTTTTGCATAAATTTGCCAACGTTTGAAGAAAAAATAGCATATTTTATGTGGAGGAAAAGTAACTTTTCATGGCTTGCTCTCACTTCGTTCGGCTGCTAACCACGAGCGCGCTACATATCGGAAAACCGAAATCAACAATTTTGAAAATTTTATTACGAATCGGCAAAACGTAGAGTTATTTTTAAAGATAGTAAAAAAGTTGTTCACAAATTAATTTTTGGTTCATATGCGAAACTCGAAATATTTATCCAGATTGACTGTTACATGAATATAATAAAATAAAGAATTAGCCATTTATTAAAAACGGAAACTAACAAAAAATTGCATAATTACGCTTAATAAATTTAACCCTTAACCGACGTTGTGAAAAATCTTAACATAAACCACGTCGCGGACTCTAGGACATTATGCGAGACTGTAAATAATTTTTTGACAAAAAACATATTAATAAGGATTGTTATTAAGAAAACATTAAGTTTAACACATTTTTATTTAGAAACAAATATATATCTTTTTACAAGACGCATATATTAATATCATGACCAACCATAACAAGAAACATTTATTTCTAATACAATAATATACTTTGCACTAGTTGTAAAGAATAATAGCAATTTCTGAAATCTTCTACCATAACTAAAGCTAAAACACTCCATAAAGATAATATATATATTGCCAGAAAAATTTTTGTAGGGGTGGATTAGTATATTCAGTTTTGCGGGTTATGCTCATAATAATAGTCTCTTGATCATCGTTTACATGTGACGTAGAGTTGTCATCGTGGTCGGAAAAGTCACTTTCCGCTTCATCATACCATTGCATAACTATTTCCTCAAAGCAAGGATCGCAGGGCTTAGTACTATAATGCGGAGACATTTTTGTGTAAGTTACACAAACTACGTCGTGGAGTCGCTTAGACTCTAAGGCTCTCACTTCTAGTACTTGCAAACGACTGAAACCGATCATGAGCTCACACAACATACATTTCCCTACCATAGGAAGGTACTACGTGGCGGAAGGCTATTGGGTAAATACGTAAGAAAAAATAGCGCGTTTTTTGTTGTATGGAGTCCTGGGGACTCCACGACGTCGATTAAGGGTTAAAGACTTTACTTAACAATTTTACACAAAATTGTTGCGCATAAATTTTGCGGATACCTGTAACCGTATTATCTCGAAAAATAATTACAACTTCTGTATTTTATAACAAACTAATAACAATATCTGATTTACTGCAGGTACCAATAATGGAAGCATGCCATGTTTACACCAGTGTTCTCGCAGTCGTTGGTGGAATCACATTATTTCTTCTGCTACTGGATACTCTGTGGAATATCATTTTAGCAGTGCGTGCCTTATTAGCACCATTCTTTCTAACTCATGAAGAACCGAACCTAGTTAAGAGATATGGTTCCTGGGCATGTAAGTATATTGCAAAAATTGATTATAAAAGATTATTTAATTACAGTTTGCATGCAGTAATTATTGTATCAATTTCAATATCGTTCAACAGCAACATGTGTTACCATATTAAAAATAAAAGTAACACAATGAATACTTTCTCCAATATCGCTGGCGTGAAAAAAATTAGCAAAACAATATTAAAGCAAAGACTTGTTACGCATCTTTAGTAAATCGCCGATTTTATGCCGGTGTTTCGTGTAATAATCTGTATCTCCTCTCCACCCATAATATTACAAACAAAATCAGAAAAACTAAAAGGAAAAATAAATATTTAAAAAATCTTAAACGAGTAATTCAGGCGATTAGCCGCGGCCATTCACTACTCTACCACGAACACTTAAAATAAATATACACAATAGAGTAATGGAGAGAACCTGACTTATAATTTAATATTCTACTATGTAGTCCACAAAATGCAAAAAAATTTCTTTTTATTCATTCAAAAATGAATATTGATATACAACAACTCTAATGCTGACAGACCCGTAGATTTAATATTATTGAGAGTGCGTATATAGTAATAGTTCAACAACCTAAGGAAGGTGAAGCTTTAGTAATAGGTAATAATTATTGTTTCAAGTTTTTTTTTAATATCATACACATTGAGGTCATCAAACAGTTTTAATGACTGTTTAAAAGGCATAAACCTTATATTGGTGGCTCTTCGTCTGGATCAAAAGGCTTTTTTATTTCCTAAATTATATCGAAGGCTTCCACGGTTCGAGTCTCTGTTATGAGGGTTTACGGGTTTTGACCGCGTCATAGTGAAGTAGATATATTATACAACAATAGAAAACTAAAACAAAAGTGAAAATTAAAATACAAAAAATATACACAATTTACTCAAACTCAACGTTTCGCCACTAATGCTTCTAATAGCTTCTTCTGGAGCAAACCTAGGTTACAGGCGTCAGAATGTTACGGTAACTCAACGTGTAAACCACGCTAGAGGCGAAAACCTTCTGTCAAGAGCAGCAACTGGGTGAGGATCCCCAAAACGTCACTGTACCTAGACGTGTCAACCGCGGAAGATTGAGCACGGGTTGAGGAAGCGGAAAGGACGACTTTCTAAACACTGGAGATTGGGTAACCAACAGCATGATTGAAATTCTGGGGATGTCTCTGGATCAAAATAGCTTCCCTCATCTTTCGTGAAAATAGTGTTGACACTTGCTTACAACAAATACCCGATCAAAAGAAATTTTGTGCCTCGTTTCGTGTTCGGCTAAGGCTGAATGTGCTGAAAAAACGTGAATTAGCGTACCCTTGGTGTTCTTCGATTCTAGTTTGAATTGAACGTCCAGTTGCGCCAATGTACACTGAACCACACTGCTCACACCTTTATGGGTGAAACCATAGCGTCCTTGATAGAAGGAAGAATTTGGAAGATTTTCTTTAAAGATGAGTTGAATATTTTGTTTGCGGAGAATCCTACCGATGTGATCTGCAACGCGGTGAATGTAGGAGAGAGCGATAGTATTTAGCTGATTACTAGATTCTAGTGTTACTTTAGGAAATCGTGGATGAATGTACCCTGTGACACCTTATGACCCTTTGTATGTTGCTGGAGCTATAGCCATTCTGGAGTGGGAAATTGAGATTGCGCGGTGTACAAAAGAGCCAATTGCTAATTGCTTTTGTGCTGGGTAATGATGTGAGCTGGCGTGAAAATACCGACCGGTATGTGTGGGTTGCCTGTACACAAAGTAACCTAAATGATCATTTGGTAGGCAAGTAACTAATACATCAAGGAAATGTAGGGAACTGTTTGTCTCAACCTTCTTGCTGAATTTAGAGGTGTCGATTATTCAGGAAATCCAAGAAAATAGGTAGAGCGTTTTTATCATGTGGCCAGATAATGAAAATGTCATCCACCTTAACCTGCCTTAACCAAGTTTTGGGTTTTAAATTCGCATATTCCAAAGCAATTGTCTCAAATGCCTCCATGAAAATATTAGCTACAACCGGAGAAAGTGGCGCCAGAGGTTTGTTAATTTTGTATTGTATGTATGTATTTACTTTACTATGACGCGGTCAAATTCCGGAAGCTCTCATAACATTTCTTAGTTTATTTCAAAGCTTGCTAATGATTTTCTTCTCGTATTTTATACAGAGTGTAACAAAACAAGTGTAAAACATTTCAGGGGGTGATTTCTCATCGAAAAAGAGATAGGGTGTTTCATATAAAGAAACTTCAATGGAGCATCCCTTGTTAAGATATATCCCCCTAAGGGGGTACATAAAATTTGTTTTACTAATGGCGGCGTACTAAATAAATTAGTTTTACATGTTCGTTTTATGAAGTTTCTTTATATATATATCTCTTTTTCGATGAGGAATCATCCCCTGAAATGTTTTACACTTATTTTGTTACACCCTGTATATTGCATGCAATTTTTCCAAACGCCAATTAAACATATTTTTATTTAAAAATACATCGTCCGGAGGTGGAGTCGAACCACCAGGTTATAGCTATCGCGGCCTATCGCAACACCGTTGCACCACCGGAGACTTCATTATTAGTGGTATCGAAGTCTCCGGTGGCGCAATGGTATTGCGGTAGGCCGCGATAGCTATACATGGTGGTTCGACTCCACCTCCGGACGACGTATTTTTAAATAAAAATATGTTTAATTTAATTGGCGTTTGGAAAAATTGCATTATATATACATGTACTTACGCCAAGAAAATAAATACACTTCGGTGTCAAAATAGATATACATATATTCATTCGTATAGTGCTTTTCAAATTGCAAGAAACTAACTTTTAAATCCTTAATGCTTTTATTGCACCTCCGGTAGTAATACTCTTGGGAAGGGTACTGTTTACCTGCTTAATTACACTATATGAATCGCCGGGCCGTATTAAGTATGAATTACGGCCTCATTACGCAAATGATATATTGATATATATACTTCAACTAATATTCTGTCATCTATTGTAATTATTGTTAATGGTACTTGGGGGTAGGTATATATACATGTAATATTTAGTTTACTTATCATTTGTAGTTAACATTTGATGCTGTATACTTATTTGAATTTTCTCGAACATGTGGCGACCTTTTGCTGAGTATGTTAGTGATCGTGATGTGCATAGTGATGATGAAAGTGGAGCACGGAAGAGAAAATATTTATCACAAGATGCAAAGCAGATACTTCTCAATATCTATAAGACTCTGATGGAAGAAAATAACGAAGGACAAACCAAGAACATTCAACGAACGTCGCAATTAACCAAAGTGCCTATTGGAACAATATACAAGGCAATTAAAAATAACGCAGAGCCTCGAAAGCAAAGAAGTGACAAAAGGAGCACCGAGGAAAATTAAAGAGTATGAAATTGATATTATTAGGCAACAAGTATATTGCATGTATAGAGAAAATGTTGTACCTACAATTGAGTCCTTACATAAAAAACTTAATGATGAAACTATTGATATCCAATGTTCTAAAACAACCTTGTGGCGGACGTTAAAAAAGGCGGGTTTTAAATTTTGTACTATAGATAAACGCGCCACAATTATGGAAAGTTCGAGGTTGCAGAAAATGCGGTACGAATACTTGATGGCAATAAAAAAATATAGACAGGAAGGGCGATTTATATGATATTTAGATGAAACGTGGTATGATACCCACGACACTATTTGCAAAGGTTGGGTAGACAATTCAGCCACGTGTCAGTTGGACGCGCCGGTTTCGAGAGGGAAGAGAATAATTATTCTCCACGCTGGGTCAGAGAAAGGGTGGATCGCGCAGCCGCTATTATCTGCAAAAAAAAATGTAAAATGCTCTAGCTTGGATTACCATGAGGACATGACTTCATCCTTATTTGAAGAATGGTTTTGTAATACTTTACTGCCAAATTTACCAGAAAGTAGTGTGATAGTAATGGACAACGCCCCGTATCATTCACGACAGCAAAATAAAGTTCCTACAAAATGTAATAATAAGAAAGATATTAAAAAATTTTTAGAAGCAAATAATTTATATTATGAGGAGCATTATACAAAAAACCAATTATTAGAAGTGATGAATACAAAATAATATTTGAAGGATTATTATGTGGATAATAGAGCCAAAGAAGCAGGACATACAATTTTACGTTTACCGCCGTACCATTGCATTTTCAACCCAATTGAATTGATATGGGCCCAACTTAAGAATACCATAAGGCGAACAAATCAAACGCCTAAATTTAGTGAAAGCACTATAACACACATAAAAAATGCGATGGAACATATAACTGCTGATAATTGGAGAAATGCCGTTAAACACGCAATATCAAAAGAAAACGAATACATGGATATGTATAATATAGTACCACCTTTAATTATAAACTTGCAATACAATTCAGAGTCAGACTCAGATATCGATTTCCAAGACGACTCAATCACATCAGATGATGATTTGTGAAATACGGTGTATATTAAGTATTGTATTGTATAATACTGCCACGGTCTACTTTTATATAAACATGACTTACAATTTTATTGTGCATTACCAACTAATTGTTAAGCTTCTCACTTATTATTTTTTGTAAATAAACCTAATGTATATTATTTATTATATATATTTACAATTAAAATAGAGTTTTACTATTACCTTATAGTGCCGTAATTTATACTCAATCCGGCCCCTGCATTCATATGCTGCAAGCAGGTAAACAGTACCCTTCTCAAGAGTATTACTACCGGAGGTGCAATAAAAGCATTAAGGATTTAAAAGTTAGTTTCTTGCAATTTGAAAAGCACTATACTTGGTTATTGTACTTGTTTTCTTGTATATGAATATGCCCGCAGAAACTTTCTCTTATCTATTAATTCTATTTGGCGTAAAACTTAACTCTTAAAAATCTAGAACACTAATGTAAAATTTGCGATAAATATACTATCTAGTTTCAATTTCATTTTGCTACCTAGTGCATGGTTGTTAATGAAACACCAGTACTTATACATTTTTGCGATTCAGCCGGAATTGGATTATAGTTTTCATTGCCAAACTTGGTAGTTGAAGGCATTTCAAGTTCCAATCCAAGTTCTGTCAGCCATAGATTATAAGCCCTAAAATAAATAACATGCTTACTTGAAACATTTGTTTCCAAGATTCCATAGATACATTTTTTAAGGCAATAAAACACATACTTTCATTTAAAATTGTTGTGTTACATAACTGTATATATATGTTCCTGTATTATTTTGAAGAAAACCACACGCTTTCTTAATTACTGTACTTTTATTGAGGTGACATACGCATGTTATATACACACCGAAAGTATTCCCAATCGCTATTAATTCACTACAATTGTATTTTTGCCGGTAAATAAATCGTCATGGAACACCCTGTATGGATTCAAAATACTTGCAATTTTTCTCGCTATTTGTATTAGCGCAATTTGCGCAAAAAAGTATTTTACATTTAAAATTACAACACTACTAGTATTAAAACATTATTTCCATTAAATGACACACTTTCTATTTGCCTATAATTCTTAGCTTATTCTTAGATTAAGAAATAATTAAGAAATTGTTTAAACAGATTTTACGAACGTAATGTATTGTTGTGATATTTCGGTAATATCAGTTAAAATTTATTTTAGTATTAAACATTTATGTTTTAATCCCAGATATTTTTCCACTTGTAGCTCAATAAATCAGGAAGTAATTAAATATCATATTATTCCAGAACATAAATAATTATGTTTTCATTAAAAATATGTATTCAGTGAAAGAAATTGACATTTAATAAGTGTCAAATAATATGTAGACATATAGCCATATTAGGCTATGTTTACCTTCTCGAACAGAACACATTGGTATACAGAAAATTAAAATAATTTTTATATCTTTGTTTTTAGCTATTTCTGTTGATAGACATGGCTATATGGTTTATATTCTTTCACATACATTAAATATCAATTTTTTCCACCAAAAAACTATTTTTAACAAAAATATAATAATTCCATATTACCTTCTGGAATAAATTGATTTTTAATTAACTCCTACTTTATAAATACTTACGGGATATAGTATTAATTATATTAAGTATTGAGATTTCAAAAAATAAGAGCCCAAAATTATATGTAACAAGTGTCACTGAAAATCATGGCTAGGACATTCAGTGAAATTTCACGAAAAAACGGGAGGTCAAAAAAAAAGGAAAAGGACAAATTAATATATGTGATAATTGATATAAGTATATTAACCAAAAAGGGAAGTGGAAAGTTTTTTTTTTTTTTTGAAACAACAGACAGAGCAAACCGAAATTCAAAGAATTCTATTTAAGGAAAACTTTGATTTACAAAACGGAAATTCGAAACAGCAAAACTTAATAAATAAATATGCCGTAGCACAACATCTGATTCCTAAATTAAGTAAAAATGAGCTTATTAAACATTTTACATGTGATTTTGATTTTGAGATAAATTTTAAGCAATTTTGTAAGGTTTTACACGCATATGACAATCTCCATATTTTTCTAAATGCATCGGTATCGTCGTAGCTCAGTAACAACCAGCCAGACTTAAATGTCGAAACGAGGAACGTCGGCTTGACAGACACGTTCTTGTGCTCGATGATGTGCTTAAAGATTTCGTCCTGCATGATGCCTAACTGTTCGATAGTTAATACCACATTAAGGAATTGAGTAGGTAAACTACCTGCCCTGACGCCCTTATCCTCAAGAGCTTCGTATGGACTGTGCTCTTGCTTGATCAAGCAATTGAGACGTTTTGAGGCAGCACCTGCAAGATTTGGTTTAGAATGTTTACATTGGACGGGTTTTCCTTCATCACTAGCGTTTTACACCATGTTGCATTGTGCCAATGCGTGGTTCATCCAGCTTAACCGAACTGTTATCAAAAATATTGTTCCCGCGAGTAGCTGGGGATGGTCACCAGTAGCAGAGTCCAGCATCCCTAACAAAAGGTTGATAATACTTATAAATCGTCTCGTATCCGAGGTTGAAACCCTAAGGGATTAATGTTCTAGTCACACATCCTTCCACCTTGATTTGGGATTTAGGTTTTTATTGAGGTTGTCTCCTCTCGGTCCGGGCGGCTAACGTCCCAGTCCATCCATTTACAAGTTGGGTCTACAAACAGTGACGAGAGTTGAATAGACGAGAGTTGAATATATAATTGAAATGGAAAGAACTGATGACAAACTAGGTTTAATTAATCATACTTCTATTTACAAGTATAAATGCGAGTATTAATTATAAGGGGAGTTGTTATCGTCATAATAATATGAAAGAAAGTATAATATTGAAGTGAATCCTGATTTAGGTTATAGGTAAGTTATAGGTAATTTTGACTACATTTTATTTTCCTTTCATATTATTTTATTAATTACTCCACAACTTGCTTAAACCTCATAATTAACTGAGATTAAATTTCTTCTTGTATTTTCCTTGACTTTTTCTACATACAATAATTTGCGCTTTAATTGATTTATTTTCAATTTGTAGTTTTGTTTACATAGAAATTAATTTATTGTTTCTGAGGTAGCATCAGTACTAAAGGGGTATTGCATCTTTAATATAGTGTGTCCATTTATTATACTATTGCACCTGTTTGCCATAAAAGTAGCTATAATTGTTTAGTTTTTTATCACATTAATTGCTACTCAAATCAATTTTAGTTTGTGAATTACTTTTCATTTGTGTATATTTCCTTCATATCTTACTTCACATATAAAGAGACAGACTTATATCATTCATATATTTATATACATAAAAGTATAATATGCATATGCACATACATATTGCATATACAGTGTGCCCGGATTTCGTAGGCAACATGGGTAACTTTTTTATTTGAAGACACAGAGAGACAGTTAAATTAGCAAAAAGGTGTAGATTCAAAAGCTCACTAAGAATCCATTTTTAAATTATACTTGTCATACTTCATTTGTTTAGTATTGAAGAAAAACTGAAATCTAATTTCCCGCCGTAACTTTTTTGTTACTTGATATATTAAGATCCGGTTTGAAGCAATTCAAATTGTAATCTAAATACTTTTATTAACGCTTAATAAAACAAATTTCTTTTGCGCAAGTTTTTAGTAATCTCACCTAACCTCAAAATTTTAAATTGGAGCCTTGCAATTTTAGTGGTTCTTGTAAAAGAAGATCTTTTTCTGAATACAATCATGTATCGCATGATATGGAAATTTTGTAAAATTTTGGAAAATTAAGCTTATTCTGATTACGGGCAGACATCACAACTTTTTGTTTATCGCGTTATCTGTGAAAACAACACTGTTGTCATTATACGAACCTGCCAGAAGTGTCAATGTTATTACTTGAATTTATAACGGATAATTTTGAAGAATACGATGTATTTTGTACGTATAACTAACATTTAATGACAAATTTTATGTGTGCGTATTATTAGTAACCTAATCTCACCTCAAATTTTTTCATTTGAACTATGTAATTTTTTTCTGAGTGCGATTATGTATCGCATAATATGAAAACTTCTTAAAAATTTGAAAAATTAAGCATATTCTTTTTAAAAAGCAATCTCAACTTTTTGCAACACGCGAAATTTAAGTGCAATATTTGAAAAGAAAAAGTGTTTATTCTTCACACAAAAATTAATATTTGCAAAATGCAATGGTTAAATATATCAAGTTAACAAATAAAAGAAGTTGATTTTTTGTTGTGGTACAGAAACACTTGCCCAGTACCGGATACATTTTAAACACGTTAATTACATGGGTTAACATAATAAAAACACATGTATGTGTATTTTTTGGGTTTTGTAAATATTTATGTATTTTATTTGCTTGGAAATGTATATGTTGCAATTTTCACACTTATAATAAAGTAGGTTTTCTTGATCCGTGCAAGCCACGTGCGCCCACCCCTTGCATGTAGTACACTGTGCCCAATCTTCATTGGTAGTTTCTCTACAGATAATACACTCTGTAGTTTCTTCTTCGCTAGTGTTCATTTCTAAACTTCCATTGCTTGGTATGGTTGGCGTGAAAAAAAGTTTTCTATTCACATGAAGATTCTTCTCATGTTTTTTTCTTTGTTCAAGCTGTTTGGATTGGTTTTTTCTGGATCGTTGCATTTTCTTTTCTTTTTTCTCTGCTGTTTTTTTCATCTTCTCTTGTGAATTCTTAAACTTTTTCTCCAACATAGTATTTCTGTATGGAATTCCAGTCAATTTCTCACTCTTTTTACTTCGTCTCATTCTTTGAATCATTTTCTTCTTAGCCTCATTTGTCACAGATGAAACTTTATCCGTCCCAATTATAAATAACGAAGGCTTGGTGCTTTGAGGTCCAACATAGGATTTAGAAGTGCTGGGGGGTAGTCAAAGGTGGAGCTGTTATAGTAGAGCTACTTGATGCCGAAGGTACGATGGTAATGGTTCTTCAGGCAAGATAGATGAAGCTGCATCAAACTTATAGAAGCCACCTTATCTTTACAATAAAATAATTTTTAGGTCTGATGTTGATACTCTAGATATTAGATTTAGAGGTACAGTACTCCACCAATTCATAAACATGATTTTTTTTAAGCCTACTCCTACCAAATTGCATATTTGTATAACAGTATTCCTCAACCTGTGAAGCGATGCATCACCGCGTTCGCCTTTAAAAAAGCGTACTTTCGTTACCTTTTCAATTTGCACAATTGATTTTTTGTCATTTCTGTTATAGAAATATTATAGGTACCATATAAGTACCTTACCTTCTACAGTTTAGTTTTGTTAATTAACGGCTTACTAATCCACTCAATTTGTTAATTGTGTCACGTTGCGTCGGTCCCAACAGCTCTACGTCTCACTGACAATTTTTATCAAATTAACTATGCATTTGCTTGTTGCCTATGTGTATGTTCACTATTCATTATATATCTACATATTTATTTAAAGTTAAATTGACAACCAGTTTTAACTGAAATTCGCCTTTTTTCTATGTATGTACTTTGTAATGATTTTGTATAACTGAATGTACGTACATTAAGTGCAGAAATTTATTATTATTATTACTATATATATATAAATGAAGGCTAATATTGATAAAAATGTTGAGTAAAATACCTATCAATAAAAATTGTTTTAATCTGTGTGAATTTTATGAAGAATATAAGAGTGTTTTCTGTGATGTGTTAAAATGGAATGATTGGTAAATGCAAGTACGTTTGATTTAAATAAACATCCTTTAGCGATAAATGAATCACTTCCGTTTAACCCAAACGTTGCTGATTCATTAATAATTATTAATGAATGAGTCATCCTGTCACGAATGAATCATCCTCGATAGTCCACTCGCCTGTCATCTCAACACAGGCACACTTTCACGCTGCTCAGTATTTCATTTGTGTGTTGTTTCTGCTCGTGTCATTATGTCTTCTAACCGTGGTTTTCGCAATTCTCCCGACAACTTTTGTTACATTTATGGTGAACTGCTTATTAAAAAACACCAGAGAAACATTACAGATTTTATTAGGAAAGTGTATTACTCCTATTGCGGTGTGAGACTTGGGAATCAATACAAATCATGAGATCCTCACAAAGTGTGTTATATTTGTGTAGAAGATCTCAGAAAGTGGTCATCAGGTAAAAGATCATTCAAATTTGGCATTCTAATGATGTGAATTCCTTTTTGCTATTATGATTTCAATGACTATAACTATATAAGAATAAAAGAGATATAGTGGACCCCAACCTTCCTTCTGCAATGCGACCTATGGCTTATGGACCAGATATGCCTGTACCTCAGCTTCCAGCAACACGAGGTAAGATGAGCTCTAGTGAATCTGATGTGAATGAAGATGACTGTTATTTCCAAGATCCTTTAGATTATGCCAGCCTCAACTTTTCACTCATTGTCAGTCTGAGCTTGGTGATTTGGTGAGAAACTTGGGACTTCTAGACTAAAAGAAAAAAGCAACTGGCTGCTGGAATAACTTTTCATCAGTACAAATTTAGAGATAGTTAATGTACTGTTTATTTCAAATAAGAAGGCGAGTTGGTCTACTGTAGAGATGTGTCGGTTTGGTTAAAAGCTTTTCATCGATTCTTCGAAAGATGCCTGACAGCTGTACTCCTGCACAATGGTAAAATATATGCCTCTCTTTCTCTCGGGCATTCTGTACACCTCGAAGAAAATTATGAGAATTTAAAAGAAGTGCTAAATAAAAATATATATACAGATCATAATTGGATAGTTTGCGGTGATCTAAAAGTTTTAGGCATGCTGCTTGGTTTGCAGGGGAAAAGTAGCCATATTTCATTTATGAATGGGATAGCAAAGCAAGCGGGCCAGGTAAGGAGAACGTTTTTCACGAGGCTTTAGTCGATCTCAGAAATATTTGTCTTCCCCCTCTTCACATTAAGTTGGAAGTCATGAAACAATATGTCAAAGGTTTAGGCAAGACTAGTGACTTCTTTCAATACTTCTGCACACAGTTTTCGCATTTATCAGAGGCAAAACTAAAAGAAGGAATGTTTGTGGATCCTGATATACGTAAACTAATGTTTGATAAGAACTTTTAGTCCACAATGTCAGATGGTGAAAGAGAAGCTTGAAATGCTTTCAAAAAGGTGATCACTAGATTTTTATGGAGTGAAAAAGACCATGACTATATCAGCCTTGTCGAGCTTGAAAAACTGGAGAAGCTTGGCTGCCTGAAGAGCATAGAAACTCACTTTTTACTTGTGTACTACGAGTGAAGAGCAGGGTGAACGTTTCCACCAGGATATTAAGGTCATGGATAAGAAATATCAGGGTAGATGAAACGTCGGTATGATGGGAAACTACTACTGGTCACTCATCGAGGAAATACAGGTGTTACTCACAAGAGGAAAAGTAACAATCGAAGCTTTTGCGAGATGAGGAAAAGGAAGCACAGCGCCTTCAAAGTGAATTGAATTAATTGAAAATACATTGACAGTGTCTTTTGTTGTTAATGAACTTAATTTGGATAAATAAAACCTTTAATAATTTTATTAAATGCATTTTTCCACTCTGCAAAACAGAACAAATCTGTTAGGTTCAGATTATTGTGTTGGGTTGCGGAACGGTAGGAAAAAACCGTCAATTTCTCATTCAGCACCCTTCAAAACTGTTAGATCAACCTAAATAATCAAAAAAAAATTTATATATTTTTTCCCTTCCATTTGTAAAATTTTATAAAATTAATTTTTGCACACCTGTGTAATTGTCAAATATTACAGGTACAAGAGACGCTACAACTTGTGGCCAGAATATATCAGTAAAATTTCACAAAAAAAAGTTCAATAAAGAAAAAGAGTGGATACATGTATATATATAGATCAATCATTCAAAAAAAGAAGTAAACATGTGTTTTGAAAAAGAATAGAATTTATGAAACGAAACGATACCTCTACTGTATGGAAAATACAAATTTTGAAATTATCATTGTAAGGAATAAAAAGGTAGCACTCAATACAGAAGGAATTACACAATTTAGCTAACAAAGCTATGAATATAATTACCTGTTCACTCAATGAATTAGCGTTACTCAGTGGAATTCTTAAAAAATCACAGAAATGACGTATACTAAATTATTACAAAGACGTAATAATTTCAATTAGAGCTTACGTATTTTTCAAAATTCCTATTAAAAATAAATAAAAATATATTGAAAACATAATATGAAGAAGAATAGAAAACGGTGCGTATGTTACTAATGCAATAAACTAGTTTTTTACCAGTTTAACATTAAAAGAGCATTAACCTAATAATATCTACTTACATTGTATTGTTAGTGATTGGTGTGTAACCACTCTTACGGAAATTAAATTAGTATCTCTAACCTACCGCTTCATTACTTGAAAATAACGAGTTCGCATTAAGAATCATAGTAGAAAGATGCAACTCGTTTTCATGCAGATGATTCTTGTCTTACTTTTCATTATTTAATTACCCAGTGGATCATCGACGATAAGTAGGAACTTTTTTTCTCTCTTTTATTACAATGAAACATTTAATAATAACAGCATATATTATAGGGATGCTTTTGTAGTGCATTATCACAGGTATACAAAACAGACATCCCTAATACAGTGCGTTCACGATGAAAGGAACAAATTCGTTTAAAATTCAAGTAATTATTTTGCTCGGACACTTTTTTGACGTAAGAACATTTTATATACGGTGTCTAAAGAAAAACATGCAGTCATCCCTGTTTTCTTTTTAATAGAGCATCCTATATATTATGGCATTTTTGGATTGTGCGGTAACTTCTGAACACTTTTTGTAGAACATACCATACACGTACATATGTCTAAAATTGACTATTTTTGAGAGAACGCTGCTTGAAATGTCATAAATTAAAATACACAAGTATTGAATGCTGTATACAATGTTTAAATTCAGAAGATACTTCTTGAACTTTTGTTCATTATTTTACTTAAAAATAATGATAATAATAAATAATAATCTCAAAATTGGTTAGGTTTATATATAGGAAATACTAGTATCAATTAAAATAAAAATACGAATTAAAAACTGATATAAAATAACAGAGCGTTGTATTTGAAATAAACGAGTTATAATTGTTCGAAATTGTTGGAATTCAGTGGTATGTATATAACGCCCTGTAAAAATTAAGTATTTTAAAAGCCGAGACGCTTTAGTGACGCCTTATAATTCGTTCTGCAAAATGTTTAAGTCAGGTAGCGTTTATGTTTGCTTCAATATCGTGATTTATTTAGAATTGTGTTTTTCTCGAAAAATTGACAATAATTGAAATACCTCAACTATTAATTTTTGGTATAAGATACGGTACACGAAATTAAGAGAAAATTTGATGGAGAATTTAAAAATAAAATAAAAAATACTATGTTCTATTTGAAATAAGCGAGTTAGTATGTACTTCCGATGTACCGGAAGTAGATTATCCTTAAAAATGTTACATTTAAAAATTTTGCATTCCTGCTACAACGGCATCTCTAAAAACTTCTAATCAAAACTTTTTGTGTTACACCTCGCGTGTATATAATTTCTAAAGGCTATAACGTCGCCATTTGTCATCTGATTTCACTGATCTATACCTCAAATTAAACGGTTTCAAAAAGCCTACATGTTGGAGTGCAAATTATCTTTTTATCACATATAATTCGCAAGAAACGTGATTCAACTGTTTTTCTGCTAATTGTACTATATTGGGTACTAGTTTGAGCAATGTATAGTCTGCACTCCTTCCCTACAAGCACAACTGCATTTAATATGCTGTTGAGACGTATTTGTTAGCACACATTAAAATTCTATTTCGTAAAACATCTACATTTTCACATTGCGTATTGCATAAACAATTTCTCTAATTTGGTTCCATAAAAGAAGTCTAAAGAGGAAAGGTCTCGTAAATGGGTAGGTCATTTAATAAGTCCATAAGTGCTTATCCACCTTCGATCAAACTCTCTAGAATTGTGTGTTTTTCTATTTCTTCTAACAACGTATCTATAGTATTTTTCTGAGTCCAATAGTCCAAATATTTTACTATCTAAAATTGCCCGCCAAAAATGAAAATAAAGTAAATCTTCTCCGAATATTATTTTCAACAACAAATATCCGATTTTCGTTGCTCCAATACTCCAATTTCCAATTCTATTAAACATGGCATTAATACAAATAATGATTTTTCCCGTAATTTATTTTAAAAAATTACAAAATAGCATTCTTCGTGGAAACCAGCAAATGATTGTTTACTTCATATCTGTTACCACATTTAAAATAAACTTATAAACCATATACGTTAAACATATTAAAATGATTCCGCAACATATAAGCTTTTAAAAAATGATCCTACAAATAAAGTTCATGCTAAACAATTAAAGAACACTGGTCCAATTACACCGAACTTTGCAAACCAATACCTAAATAATTCATAATTCTACACCACCTAAACTATATTGTTTACCTATGATTCATAAACAAAATACTCCATTACGTCATATAGTAAGTTCCATTAATGCTGTAATATGTATATATGTACTTACAATCTATCCAAGTACCTTTCTAAAATTTTAACTACAAGTTTATCTGATAGAACTGATTATAATATTAAAAACACCTTTACATTTGTCAATGCTACTGATAGAGTCAATTATTCAGTAATCACGTTTTAATATCTTTAGATGCCATTTCATTTTTTATAAATATACTTTTACTATTAAATGTGAATATATTAGATAAAAATTGCGAATTAATTCAAACGCAATATCAAATAACTAATTTTTGACAATTGCCACTTTAGCTTTAACAGTGAATTTTATGCTCAAATATTTGGTGTACCAATGGGTTCTTCCATAAGTGCAATATTAGCGTTAATAGTGTTAGACTATCTACTTGACGATATCATACCCAAGCTTTCAGTCCATTTACCGTTTATTTATAAATATGTAGGGTGATATTTGTGCTGTGTCACCTGATATCATAAAGCATACGTTAAATACCTACTGTGAATTCCTTTGATAAAAGCTTACAATTTACTATAGAAACCGACTCTGCTGAGTATACCAGATATTAAAGTGATTAGAACTAACGAAAACTGTTTAATCTTAGATTGGAATCAAAAACCCACAGCTTCGGGTAGATTTATCAATTACTAATTTAACCGCCACAGTTATCAGTATGAAAAATAGAGTAACTCACATAAGTAATCAATCGTGTCTTCGGCACAACCTAAGATTACTTTTTCATATTTTCGCTAATAATGGTTAACCCAAACATATCCTTAATCAACTAATTTGTAATTCTAATGCTTTCGATGGCTCCATAGAAATTCTTGTGAACAATAGCAATATAATTTATAGAAAGATCCCTTACAAACCTAACTTAACAAAATTATTTCACATTTTAAATTTAACACAAAAAATTGCTAAATATAACACCATCACTCTAAGAAACTTATTTACTAAAACAAAGGACCCCATCCCATTTTTTACATAGTTATAATACAATTTATAGAATAAGATTTAATGATTGTTAGGGTTGTTATATTGGGCAAAGCTCGGAATTATTAAAAAATCGGATTATACAAAATAAACGCAATTGTAGATTTGGTAGAATATCTTGCGCTTTAGCGCCAGATTCTCTAAATCAAGACCACCTATTTGGTTATAATAATATAAAAACTTTTACTACAGAGAACGATTATATAAAAGACTGTTTTTAGAAATGATGCATATCCTCATGTCAAATCAGATATTAACCAACTCAGTGTGATATATACAAATTTGTTACAGTATAACAATTTATAATCTACTTTTATTTTTTTAACTCTTTACACACATTATTATATACTATTTACAAAATTTACGCCTAATCTTTATACCAATTATTTGCAAAAAAAATTTGACCTAATATAAGTGTTAAAAGTGTGATTTTATTTTGTGAGATGGGAAGATTACGAAACGAGCGTAGCGAGTTGAGTAACCCTTCGAACAAAATAAAATCATTTTTAACAAGTAGGTATATCATACACTATTTTTAATACAACTGTTTAAATTTAATTAAATGATTTAAGATTTCTAGAAAATCTTTGTTGACATCTCTCAATTATTAATATGTCATCAGTCAGAAATGTCAGCCACGGTAACGCAGTGATATTTGTTTATATCTTACTAAAGTAATAAAACTGGATCTTGATGAGATATAATTGTTGCAATGCTAATGTACATATAACTATATTAACATTTGCAAATAATAAAGTAACTATCACTAGTGTTAAAAAATTATCGCACTAGTGTTAAAATAGTTATTGACGATATAAGTATTAAAAGTGCGATTTTATTTCACGAGTTAAAAGTTTGCGACACGAAGCATTAGCGAGTACCGCAATTTACGAGTTAAATAAAATAGCATTTTTAACACGTGTATCGTACACTATTTTTTATACAACTGTTTATATTTAATTAAATGAATTAGGATTTCTACAAAATTTTTTGACATTTTATCGCAAAAATTAAATGTACCGTTGCGGCCAATATAATCTGGGCAGTGATTTGACATTTCATGACTTTTTCATGAAATTTGATAAATCAGGCTTTGCTACAATCTACGTTACTCTGGATACGCACTTAGGGCACGAGCCATCATGTGATGGTTATCTCAATAATCAATGGTCATTACCTCAAAAAGTGTTGTCTTTTAACTGAAATTAGTTTGGTTTTGACCAACCATATTTATTTATTTATTTATGCTTTATTTACCTGTGGTATATAGCAAAATACAATACACATTATAGACCTAGTACGCACAAAACATCTAGTTAAAGAAAGACAAATATACGATACTTTAATAACAATAATATAATATAGGGCACTCATTATTCTTAAATTAAATTGAAAATTTTGACCCTGGAAAGTTTGTTTCAGCCTGTGCGTCTACTGCACACTGGAAGGGATTTTCGCGAATAAAATCAACCAAATTACCATCATCAACCTCCGTTGTAACTCTGGGACTCTGGGCCTACCACTACCCAATCTTCTATCAAACGTTTGTCTTTCATCCCATATTCTCTTAATGTTATGCATCCTTTGGTATTTGGAAGCTTAAGTAACGTCACAACCCTCAATTTCTCGGCCAAAGATAAATGTGGCATTTTTATAATTGACGTTCTTCATCAATCAATATGACAGTATAGTTTTCCAGACGACTTTTTTTATGTAACAATTAAAATCCATTTACAATGGGAAAACTGCTGCCCAGATAGTATTGGCCGCAACCGTATCACAAGTCAGAGGTGCCAGTCATGGTAACGCACTAGCACTGATATTTGAGAATTAGAAACGTCAACAAAATTTTGTTGACGTTTTTCATTCCCATTAAAATAATAAAACTGGATCTTGAGATTGATAATGATGCCCAATAAATCCATATTATGTAGTAATTGTTGGAATGCTAATGTATGTATGTACACTCGGTTGATTTAGAATCGGCTCAAACTGCCATAAAACCCGATAAAAGTAGGCTTTATTGCGGTACCCGAATGCAAAGCAGTAATAGTATGGTCAACTGTATGTAATTTACTATTTATATGTATATACAATATATTTTTCTATTAAATCCAGTTTCATATGCAAGGGATCATTTATAAATTCATAAACCGATAATTTCTTAATGCGATCTTAACATACAGTCGCGGCCAAATGTTAGAGGCACGGTATACTTTTTCCCTAGTTTACTGATTTTTTTTTTTTTTAGTGAGGAAAAATGCCTAAACGCACCATCAGGGACGAGACCCGTCCCCGGTGTGTGGGGCTCGCACCCACTAAAAAACCTCACTTTGTCAGGTGTAGAATCCATCCCGGAACCGCTGGTCGCATTACTTCAGGATGGCACCTCGTAGTTAGCCTCGGTCGGCTGCCTCCATTGCTTGGGTCTCTCTCTTCTTCTCTTTCAGCACCTTCTCGACGAACGTGGCGATCTTCTGCCAGTGGTCGTGTCCGGACAGCATCGTTTGCACAACGTTATCCGGCGTTAGAGGTCCTACTTCGTCTTGTAGAGCGTCTCTGTAGTCACTCCACCTCTCGCATTCGAAGAAGGTGTGGTGAGCATCATCGTCCGCAGAGTCGTGATACTGACATGTCGCGTTCTCTGCTTTACCCATTCGAGCCAGGTATGCGTTGAAATACCCGTGTCCGCTGAAAAACTGGGTGAGGTAGTAATTTACCTCGCCGTGGTCTCGGTCCATCCACTCCGTGATGTTGCGGATGAGTCTGGCCGTCCACCGTCCTCTTGTGTCGTTCTGCCAGCGCTCTTGCCAACATTGTCGTGTGAGCGCTTTAGCGTCCGCTGTTGCTTGTCGTGAACCGACGTCTCGTCGTGTCTCGTAGACTCTCTTCTTTTCTCGAGCCAGTAAGTCTATCGGGGTTACTCCTGCGATCACGAGCACCGCCGGTTCGGAAACCGTACGGTATGCGCTGGCGATCCTGAGTGCGACCCGTCGCTGTACTGAAGCCATGCGCTTTCTGTACTTGTCCTGCCGTAAGGCGTCAGCCCAGATCTCGCTTCCATACAACAGTATGGAATGGGTGACGGTCATTAACAGCCGGCGTTTACTCGCCGTCGGTCCTCCTACGTTGGCCATTAGTCGGCTCAGCGTCGTCGTTACTTTAGCGGCCTTATCGCTCGATGACTGGATCTGTTGCCAGAAAGTCATCTTGCTGTCGAGCCGCAGTCCAAGGTACTTCACGGAAGTTGTAGTGGTTATGACTTCCGTATCCGCCGTCATCTCGATCTCCCTAGGTATTCTTCTTCTGGTCAGTAGAACGACTTCGGTCTTCTCCGTTGCCAGGGTCACGCCGTGTTCGTCCATCCATGTGGTGACTCTTCTCATTACCTGGTTGAGCCTTCTCTGGGCATCCGCCTCGTCACGCGCTAGGATGACTGCCGCTACGTCGTCTGCGTATCCTATCAGATACGCATCTTGCGGCAGCTCCATTCGGAGGATCCCGTCGTAGGACACATTCCATAAGTCGGGGCCAAGTATGGAGCCCTGCGCCGCTCCCGCTGTTATCTTCTTCGTGCACGGCCCGGCCGCGGTGTCGTAGACCAGCTTCCTGTCGCTAAGGTAGCTGCGTATCATCCTAAGTAAATAGGATGGTGTGTCGAACGTGTTCTGCAAGGCGTCCAACATGACGTACCATCTCGCCGAGTTGAAGGCGTTTCTTACGTCCAATGTGACGAGCATCACCAGGGGTCTCGAGTAATGATTTCCCCGTTGAGCTGCTTCGAAGGTTTCCACTACCTGCGCTACGGCGCCCACGGTGGAGTGTCCCTTCCTGAAGCCATGCTGTCTATCGGACAGGCCTCCCGCGTCGTCAATGCTGCTCTCCAGTCGCGTTTTGAGCAGTCTTTCTAGTAGCTTTCCAGCCGTGTCCAGCATACCTAGCGGTCTGTATGCCGATGCCGTGCTCGGATCGCCCTTGCCTTTGCTTATCAGCACTAGTCGCTGTACCTTCCATCTCTTGCAGAACGCTCCTTCTGTTTACTGATACAACCTACATAAATAGAACTAATAAAAAGGCATTGCTGTTTGTTATAGTATTTTGTTATAATTATATATTATATATTATTATATTATTATAATTCTTAATGACTGCTTTCGAATATATTTACTTTATTAGGGTGCCTATAACAATTGGTCGCAGCTGTATAGTTAAATCGCTATCGCATACAATTTCACTATATTTCTAAGTATTTATGTAATTAAGAAATTACATTAGTAAGAATATGTATGGGGGCAAGATATAAAAGTCTATTACATATACTTTAGAGAATGAATGTTCGCATAATAGTGCAGAAAATGTCTTTCAGAACCAAACAAAAATTAAAAAGTTTTTTCTGTGTAGCAATTTGTTTTCAGTTTGACTATCTTTTCGTTTGCCTTCTTTATTATTTGATATAAATTATTATTTGTCGACTGTGTGTTTTGTTATTAATTCTTAAAATCAGAGTTTTTAACAAAGCAAACTTAAGATGAACATAGATTCCTGTCTATCTGCTTTGATAAATAATTTTTCTTATGGTTCTAAAATTGATTTGCAGCATATTATTGAATTCAGTTAAGTAGGGATAAGAGGAAATACAATAATTATTTTATTTGTGGTTATATGTGTTGGCAAACAATGCAGATATTAAAAGTATCTGAAAAAGAATATATTTCTGCAGCGACTTCCCATTCATTTTGCATTACGTAGCTATTTTACCTGCTCATAAGCAAATTGCTTTATTACTACAAGCATCCAGATAAATGTTGAAAGTTTCTGTGTGCGACGTTAGGTCTACGTCGCTTGGCGGGTAAATCGGTTTTAAATCAACCGAGTGTACATACACATATATCGATATTTACATCAATAAAGTAACTGTCATTAGCCTTATAAACATTTTCGCACTAGTGTTAATAGTATATTATGCAACAACTTTATAAACGACACTTTAGTCACGAGTTGAATTAATTACGAGCGAGCGTAGCGAGGAGTTTTTAATACGAGTGTCTAGAAGAGTTTATAAAACGAGTTGTATACTATACTTTTTCTACGACCATCACAACAATGAAAATTGAAACGTTTAGGTGTGTTTTATTAAAATTACAACATTAATTATAATATAAACATGTATGTAATATAATCCTACTAAATTAACTTACTTAGGTAAATACACATTAACAGTTAAATTAGAAAAATTACTACAGTTATTGATAGAAACCATTGACGTTCCCAAATTTTTTTCCATCAACCTGGGCAGCAAATTATCGGTCGCTCTAATCTCTTGTTCTCTAATTTCTAGGGATGTAGCGGTAAATTCTTCATTTTCTTGTTCAATTGCTTCCATTATCTTGCAAATTACGAACCACTTTTTTTTTAACTTACAAATGTAATAACTGCTTGTCAAAAGTCAAGTGCACAATTCGTGACTAAGAAATCTTCGGCTCGTGATTACTAAGGCGGAAACATCCGAATATGATTCAAACAATGTTTAATGATTTGTCGTATTTAAACTGATATTTAGCGTATCGATTGGTCGTGTAAAATGTGCTCTTTTAGAGATGGGAGTAGAAAATAGTATATTAAGATACAAGTTTCATAAGACACGATTTTTGCGCATGCGTTTAAGTTCAGAAAACGAGCCGCTCTACTAGGTGAGTTTTCTAAAGAACAAGTGCGCAAAAATGGCTTATGAAACGTGTATTTTATACTATTTTTTCTATGACAGTTATTAAAAGTTCAAAAAGATTAAAATGAGAGACATTTTTTGTAGTGGGAGTAATTGGCAGCAATCATAACGCGAACTAACTTGCATTTAAATTGTTTTGACAGATTCTACTACGTCAGTAATCTAGAAATACGCCGGAAACCGGATGAAAACCGCAAGTAAATAGCAGTATATAATGCAACAGAGAAATAACGACAAAATGACAGCCACTACACTTCACTTGAGAATGCTCGCATTGTACATTATGCAACGAGCACGAAATTAAGCTTATTTTGCACGAATATGAAAGTTTATAGCAATTCATACGAGTGCAAAATAAGCATTTGGTACAAGTAGCATACTATACTTTTTATACGGCTACTTGCTGCCA
Organism: Holotrichia oblita; assembly: GCA_023690525.1. Classification (NCBI taxonomy): domain Eukaryota; kingdom Metazoa; phylum Arthropoda; class Insecta; order Coleoptera; family Scarabaeidae; genus Holotrichia; species Holotrichia oblita. The sequence goes on from CM043017.1 coordinate 71,427,559, forward strand.
CGTTAATAATAGAATTGTGTGCAAATATGTAGGATCTGTCAGTAAATCTATGCCATCCGTCAAATTGTGACGTTTGTTATATCAACATTGATCAGCATACATCAAATGTCATATGTCATATTCTAAGGTCCAGCAAACGAATTGAATCGAAATTTTTCATTTTGCACGGGTTGCTTAAAAAAATGGCTAAGTCAACGCGTGCAGTAAAACGCGTGTTCTAAAATGTTCAGGGTTACGTTTCAAATAACTGACAGATAATGACTATATTTTGTAGTAGTCGTATAAAATAGTATATTAAGATACAAGTTTCATAAGACACGATTTTTACGCACGCGTTCAACAAGCGAGTTGCATACACTATTTTTCTACGACCCCATAATATCATACGTATTTCTTCAATTTTTACTATATTTAAATAGGTACAGACAACTGTGAAGTTTAATTAATTTTTATATCTGTCAGATATGTAGTCACGGCCATATTGAATATTGGAATGTCGCACTCCTATTGGATATAAACTTGTACCGCAATGAAAAATTTGTATTCCTATTGGAGATAAGTAAACTTGTATCATAATGAAAATCTGTATCGTAATGGACATCATTAATGTACAGGTTCAGCATATCTAATAATACAATTAAAGTATGGGAGTAGAAAAATATATTTTATAATTTATATATAAATATATTATTTATTTTATTGTAAGTAATATGACCTATAGTTTGAGCGTTTTGTTAACTAACTTTTACATAATTGTTGTAGTATTCTCCCGAAGAAGCAACAATAAATTACGAAATATTGAGATAGATAAAATTGGTTTTATTAAATTGAATAACTGACTGGCCGACATTCCCAATAATGTTTATATCCATATATTATTACACTTTATACAACAAATTGTCATAATAAGAAAGTTTCGTGCCTTACCTTTCTTCTAAACTACTTTCTATATGTATCGATTAAAGTACGCAAAACAGGTGTTTAGAAACACAAGGAACGGTGATTATTGCACTTCACATTGAATTGCTTATAGTTATATAATTTCCGCTGCACAACTAGAAAGCATGTACCTACTCTTAGTCAAACCATATTTCTTTGTATCTGTTTCATTACGTTTAAAGCTATAGGTTTAGTATTCCAACGATATAGTTTGCATGAGATAATACACAAATACAGCATTACCTAATCTTAACGGTAACTCTACTAAAGCTCTCCGATTACGGCGGTTTAGTTACAACCGCTTTTGCATTTCTACGGTAGGATATTCCTTAGGAACCATCATTTTAGTAATTAGACGATTTCCGACTGCTAGCTATGCAAACAATGGGAAACAGACAGATATTTTCTCTCTTTTTTGAAATAATTTAGCGCTTTTAATGTAAAACACTTAAGATATACTTATGTATGTATATTAGTTATTCATTATGGGTTCAGCTACATCGGCTTTCTAAGCTATATTACTTGTCAAAACTACCGCTTGCTGCATAGTTTTGGTGTGTTTAAAGATGCTGCTGCCACTATCGCTAGTCAAGGTGTTCTAATACAAAAATAAATGTTGATTTACATCTAATGGCTTAAGCACTACATGTATTACAATAAAGGCCCATTCACAAGCAAACCTTCTATATCGTGTCGCTTTCGTATAATATCAGAGCTGCTTGGAATGTTTATAGAAACAATGTAAAACACACGTAACATTTAGTAAGAAGTTAAAACGATGACACACAAATCTTTTTCACTTTGAAGCTGATACTATCTTTAAACATAAAAAGAAATATATGATAATAAATCAAGTGAGTACTGACATTAAATTATTAGGACTTATATTCGCTCAAATAATCAACAGTTTTAGATACTTTTTGCACCTAAAGAAGTCACTTTTTCTTGCTTTTATTTTAGTTTATTATTTTATATTTAGTTTATTTTTATGTTGTATACATATGACATCACCATGACGAGGTCAAAACCCGGAAGTCCTCATAATTTGAAGCGGTGAAGCCTTCAATATGGATAGCCACCTAAATTACCTCTCCGATAATATATGGTTATGTGCATTTCGGACGAGTAACCTTTCCTTATATTGGATTTGTGTTGGTCTCGTGCTTTGAGTTATTCTTTCGATATCAATTTGGGAGTTAACACTTCGTATATTTCAAGATGGTATATAACGTGAACCACGCCAGCCATTAAACATGGCATATGCTTACCACATGCAACGGGTTTGCGGTCGGCCATCAGCTTTGCGAAGGGCTAGAGTACGGCCGACGAATTAGTATGTAGTCCTGTCGTATATAAATATGTCACAACGATGAGCTTACTTAACTGTGGAATGTTGAATATAATGCGTAATTTTTTTCTTATAATATAAATTAAATGCAAAATTGCATGCGGAAGCCGTTAGTATATCTAGCGGATTCGCCAAATCCTGATCGTTACAAGGTCTGAGCAATTCTTTTCTCGTCATTTTATTTATTTTCAAACAAGTAGGTAGACAATGTCTAATTCGTAGTCTATATCTGTTTCTATATCACCCATTTATATGCGTGTATAGACAATACGCTTAATTCGACATACAATATACAACAATAATTCTTCCTACAGAAAAGTATCATACATAAATTAAATAAATATAAGTTACATAAAATTCTGTAATAAGACAGAAGGTAAGGGAGCGATGTACTATATTTTATTTCACTACTGGATTTCTCCTACAATACTTTTCCGTAGGTACAAAATTTGGTGTGTGTGCCAAGAGCGCGTTTCTATACAAACCTCAAGCCGACAAAAATACTGAAATGAATACTGAACATCATTGACACGAAGGAAATCCTAAAAAAGTCTACCTATTAATAACTTCTTTATTATTGCAGCTATGAAATTGGTTTCTCACTAAGTTGGAACCATATGGAAAATTTTTTTATTATTAATTTTAGGGAAAAAAGTTTTTCTTTATAAAAAGTTCTGCATGTTCTAAAATATAAAATACAGCCATCAGATATTAATTTTCTTAGGTCGTATACGCGGTTTGTCAAAAAATTATAATTTTGCTCAAGAGTAAAATACCTACCTTCATATTTGACAATATAAAAAATGGTTATAAAGAAAAGTTGATCAGAACTAAAAACTACGTTCAAATTTACAATTACATCTATTTACATTGAAAAATTAGATTCTGTTATTTTGTTACTAATCTTTTTATTTTGAACGAACATTTATCCCTTGAGATTACGGAACACATGATAACCTTTTCGCCTCTGATGTTTTCTAACAATTGTGCAATTTAAACACGTAATTAACGCATATGCATTTATTTTGCATTGATATTGTATACAAAAAAGAAAAAATATTTTTTCAATGTAAATAGATGTAATTGTATATTTGAACGTAGCTTTTAGTTCTCAGCAACTTTTCCTTATAACAATTTTCAATATTGGCAAATATAAAGATACTTTACTTTTTAGTAAAATTCATATTTTTTGACAAATCGCGTATATGACTCAACAAAATTAATATTTGATGATCGTGTTTTACAGTTTAGCACATGCAGAACTTTTTATAAACAATAACTTTTTCCCTAAAATTAATAATAAAAAATCTTTCCATATGGTTCCAACTTACATACATATTGTAGGTGGTATATAGCAGGGTATATTTTGGTTAAGTAATTCTGACCTACCTGGACCTGGACCTACCATACTTGTTCTTATAAGGAGAGCCATCATTTTGAAATCAAACATTATAATGTTCTAAATATGAAAATTATTTCTTAATAACACTAAATACAGGGTTTTTCGGTTGCCTTTCACGATTTGTCATTTGTGATTCATTAATTATCAAATGACATTCACTCTTTTATTTGTCTTTCACCATTTGTGATTTGTATTTCACTATTATTCAAATAATATTCACGTTTGTCAAATGAGTTTCATCTTTTCTCAAAATAATTTCATAAATTATCTCCATTATTGCAAGATAGAGCAAGTGAGAAAACGAAATGGGAAAATTAGTAACGAAGTGCGCGCATTAATTATTAACTCTATGAATCAGGAAAAATCTGTTAATGTGGGAATACAATTTAATGTAAAACCGAATACAGTGCGTAAAATTTATGCAAAAAATGTGCAAACGGGACAGATGCATAAACAACCTTCCGATCACAGAAAGCAAGAGCTTAATGAAGCTCAAAAGGAACGAATATGTGATTGGATTGACGAGAATTGTATTCTTACACTTCGTGATTTACAAGCAAAGAATTTTCGCCAATGGCCCGACATGCAAATATCTATATCAACAATTAATAGGGCTTTAAAAGAATTCCATTATTCTATTAAACGAGTGACGTGCATACCAGAAAGAAGAAATACACCAGCTATAATACAAAATCATTTTAATTATGCAATTGAATACAACAGAATTATGCATGAGAGAAACAAATGTTTTTTCATTGATGAATTTGGTATAAATGTTTACTCAAGAGTGTCCTCTGGTAGATCTGCCAAAAATACTCCAGCATGTTTACGTAAAGCCCAAGTTAGAGGACGAAATTATTCAATTGTAGCTAGAATGAATTTTAATTCGTTATATTCATTTCAAATACAGAATAGACCATACAACATTTTTCAGAGTATCTGTTAAATTTGTTTAATCATTTTCGTGATGACAATATCGTAGGAGCTTATCTTATAATGGACAATGTTCGCTTTCACAAAAATGCTGAAGTACTAAATCTTATTCAGGCTCATGACCACCACATTGTATTTATTACGGCGTACAGCCCATTCTTGAATCAAATTCAGGAATTATTTATTAGTCAATGGAAATATTACATCAAGAGATCACAACGAAGAAATGCGGATGAGTTATATCAATCCATCCACAGAGTATCAGAAAATATCACTCATGAACACTGCCTTTATTACAAACAACATATAGAGTCCTACTTAGGCGACTGTTTACGAAGAATCGAAATTCTTTCGCAAATTGTACTTGAATGTTTAAGAATTTCAGTACTTATTGTCTATTTTACATAATATGTTTCATTGGTTCCTAATAAATATACATGAGTTCGATTGCTTTCCATTATTTTATTTGCATAAGAATAGAGAAAATCATTTGACAAATAGTGAAACAGTTTTGATAAAAGCAGATAAAAGGGACTTACAAGTGACACAAATTTGACAGTTGTTAAAGTCATTTGAGAATTAGTGAATTACAAATGACAAATCGTGAAAGGCAACTGAAAAGCTCTGTAAAGTAACAGTAATAAAGTAAACATGTAACAACCGAACTGTCGCTGTCTTTTTTGTGAAACCGCAATTGTTCATTTATTTGCAATGATTTTTATAATCAAATAATCTATTACTTCAGATTCGACTTTCTTCTGAGCAGATTATTTTTTAATTATTTATTATTATTATTTGTCAATTCTGAACTACTAACACATTTCCCAATATACCACTACCAGAAAAGACAGTTATTCCGGATCCATCTCTAACCAATTTATTATATTTTCCAAGTTTTTGGATACTGATTAGTCGCTTGAAAATTCGATGATTGGGTTGTCGTCTTTCCGGAAATTGTTCTAAATTTCTAAAGCGTTATTATCATTAACTTCATTAAATACGGATCATGTCCATAATTTTCAAATTTACCAAACATGTTTCTTTTTTCACAAGTATCAAGTACTATTTTGTACTTAACTGACAAGTAAACGTCAAATTATTTCATAGCTTACTGAAGTGAAAAGTACTACTACTGTACTATTTCTTTATTGGGGATGAGTTGGAATAATGGGCGGTAGCCAAAGAATAAAAAACAGACTTTTACTCCTTTTTAATGTCTGAGCTTTCGTAATCTAGTAGTTACTTCATCAGAGACAGGCTACAAAAAAATAATAATAAAATGACAACAAAGTAAAACAATGAGGTTAACAGAATGCTTACTTACTTATTTTTTGTAGCCTGTCTCTGATGAAGTAACTAATAGATTACGAAAGCTCAGACATTAAAAAGGAGTAAAAGTCGTTTTTTTTTATTTTTTGGCTGCCGCCCATTATTTTAACTCATCTCCTCCATTATACAGCCGTTTATCTCTACTCATTATTTCTTTATTGTCTTTCAGACAACAAAACGTTTGTCCGACATACTACGGAGTTCTTATACTAAGGTAGTCATCCAATCTGTAACATTCCATAGAAATCACAATTTGGCAGTTGCCGGTGTTCCTTTGTAAGTTATGTACTTGTCTAGAATTCCGTCTATGGAATTAAGATTAATCAAGCGGAACCAAAAACTCCCACAAGACGCGTGCGGTGGAATTAGGGTTAAACTGTATTTAAACTAAGACCAATTGATATTCAAAGATGTTTGTAATACACACAATTCGTTACAAAGTTAGTGAAAGCAAAACCCATTTTTTTGCAAAATTTAACAACGACAGTCGAAGCAACCTTTCCGGTCAAAATAACATAGTAAAACTCGCTTTCGTGGAACAGAAAAATCTTGTCTTGTTTAAAAGAAGGTGCAGTTTGATAAAAAATTCGTTGCTTGGTGCGCAATATGCTACGAACACGAAAAATACTGTACCACTGTTGGAAGAACTTGACATAGAAAGCTTATTGATTTTAACAAGATTGTGCTGCATGAAACGATCAGTCTTTCTTAGAAACAGATTCCTTACGAGGCTGTCCTAAAAAAATAGAAATATTGAGTGGCCGCTTCGTTCCTCTGTTTTAACACCACCAGATTTTCCTTGTGAGAATACTTGAAAAGTAACGTCTATACTATCCACCCAGAGGTGTAGGAAAACTTAAAGGAAAATATTCATGAAGAAATTGCGCAAATTCAAACTGAAATATTGCGCAACATGATGCTATACGCACAAACTAGAGTTGATTTGTGTGGCTTGCCGTGGCGGTTATCTACTCCATGCTGTTTTTCATAAATAATATTACATATATTAATAAGTAGTTCTCAATAAAAAATGTTTTTGCGCTTTGCTTTTCCGCTGAGTAAAGTAGAAAATACTTATTTCATTACTTTAAACAGAGTAGGTACCAGTTGAGTAAACTGTTTAACATAATTTTTACAAACAGGATAAAAAGACAATTGTGTATGCTAAAATAGTAGCAAAATAAATATAAAAAATAGGTTTAAAATTGAAAGAAGTTGCAGTGAGCTAAATAGAATAAAACAGCAAAACGGCAATTTAGATTACTGTGTAGTACTAATTGATATATTTACAACAGCTACATGCAACGGAAAGATATGTTTTAAATAAAATATCTATGTACGTTGCAATAAAGTAATGTCTAACATACAATAAAGTGTAATGCAATAATACGGGTAGGTGTCCCATTGCGCTGCTATACAACATTATTAGACGATACAATTCTCAGTTACAGATAGTAATTTCAGACACAAGAAGAATGCTAACATTTACAGCATAACTTTTATCATATTTTTATACATATTACTTTGTAAATCCGCACCTAACATTTATACGAGATAGATCATAAATATTGACATAAATAAGACGCAGAGATTCACACGTAATGTCGTTCGTTCCAAACTTTCACTTACAGTTGCAGAAAATGGGTTTATGAATAAATCACGTAAAAATTTGATAATCGTTGTCCTGGGCGAAACACATGCCAACATAAGCAATGAAGTATTCGTTCAAGCAACTAACTACATTATTCACTATACACTAAAATTATTCAATCTCTTTGTTTCCCTTTACATATGTATATTGATTGATAATTAACATTACACTATGCATTTTTTTATCTTAATGATTATATGTGTGTACGATTTTTTTGTATAGCACAAAAATTACGTAAAAGACTCCAAATATTGCTGATATTTTTAAGATACGTATACATACATATACCTATACATATCCAGATATTAAATATCCAACTACAGTTTAGCTGCCAATTATTTTCTCTCGTGATTATTTTTGTTGAGAGGCAAGGTAACACAGTGTGTGCAGATCGAAGACAATTGTAAACTTGTGAGTAGAAATTCGTCTGATGTACTACACGTTACTTTACGAACGTATGTTGTTTGTTGTGTATACATAAGAAAAAGCGGTGGTTACACGCTTATAAGGGAGGTCGTATCTTGTTTGTAATGTTTCGTATTATTTACTCTCTCTTTTGTGGTTAAAGGTTACAATTTGAATTGAATATTTTTATTTCTAAAAACCTTGCACAATTATGATAATATCTATCTATGTATGTATACAAATAAATCCCTATTCACTTACGAACGTGGCTAATCAATACACTTTATCAACAAGTTACAGAGGTCTATACAATTTCTTTGCTTATGTATATGTATTGGCTTCACCGAAAAAATTACGAAAGCACTAATAACAAGTACAAACGACAAAGGATAAACGTAACATAAATAACTAAATACGAATAAAAGGCGATTTTTATTGCTCCAAGACCGTCATACTAGTTGGATAAAAATTCAGTCAGTCTTCAGTCTTCAGATATTGTCACTAGAAATGGATATTTTGAAGTAAATAAAAATTAAAAATATATAAAGTATTAAGACTGAGTTACTTTTGTAAATGTAGTGGTAAAGTATACTATCATACTTTCTAGAAGACTCTCATCATATCTTATTAATTACGTTTGCTCAATTTCTTGCACTTTAGGTAAATTATGTAGAATACACAAAAAAGAAACAAAGATAAACAGACGAACCACTCTACAGAAGTATAATTTTGCATAAATTTCGTAGGAAAGCATACGTAGTACCTATGTTTTTTACATAGAACATTATAAACAACACCTGCAACACCAGCATAAATGCAAGCGTCATAGATGTTTTTTAAGATGAATATGCTATATATTTCACTAAAGACTTATTAGTGAAAGGTAGTAAATTGTAAGTTCTGCACTACGAGAAGTACGTTAAATACCTAGACTCTGTAATTCATATCTTTACCTCCTAGTGCTTTTTATCTGAATTCATCCAGAACAAAATTCCGTTACACTCATTGTCAGCTAACTAGTAGACATCTTCTGCAATATTATTTACAGTAATTACTGACATACATTTCGGATTTATTATACTTATTTAACTTATTCTATGTATTTCCATAAGTAAAAAAATCTCCATTGTTGTGTATGTATTCTATGAGCCCCTGTAAATACAATTACTCTATGACAACTTACATAAATATGTGAGAAAACACAAGAACCCTAGTCAACCAACTTTGTAAACGTAGCGCTAAACAAGGTAGCAAGAACCGGCTTTTTAAAGAACTGGGTGCCCATCCAGCGAACTACCCAGTTCTGGAGTCTAAACCGGTTTTAGGACCGGTTTCAGAAGGGACTACTCCAGACCGATTTCGGAACTGGTACATATATCCATAGCCGGTTGTTGATTAAATTTAAAATATCCAAAACAATCCCATAATATTTGATGTACTTATTAACATTTGTCCAATTTTATTCATGTTACTTTCTATTCTAAAATGTACACTAACAGTTACAATAAAAAAGTATTTTTGTAGAGATAATCCTGAAATCCGATCCAAGTACCTGATTCCAGAACTGAAATCATGTAGCGGGTTCTAGCGGTCCGATTCTGAAGCCGCAACCTGGATAGAGCCGAGTATAAAAACTTCTTTGTTCTTGCGACTGCATAATATTGCATGGTGATATCGAAATATAAAACGGACTACATAAAGTTTATTGAAAATCTCCATTACAATGTATCAATTGAACATTATTATGATACGTCAAATTTTCACAGTAGCTACTCATTATTACAAAAGACATTCACATTCTGTATCTTTCAAGAAGGTAAGAATTCAATCAAATCAAGTATTTGTGCATCTGTTCAGATGACACTATCACACATACACTGTAAATTACCAGAGCCACAATACTGTTACACTGTACATACTCTCTGAAAATTCACGTTTTTAGAAAGTATAATACAGTAATCAGAGCTTAAAAATTCCCTATTCGCTAACTGAGCGACTAAAAATATAGTCTAACATTTCTCTAATGAGAAGAATTTCTACCTCACAGTTAAGCACATTTAGTGGTCTTTTGTTGTTGTTCTCTTGAAATGTGCTTTCAGTTCTTCATACTATTTCTGACGTATTTCCTTGATCGCTCACCATTACCATATACCACATACTATTGCACGAAGGACTTTCGACTGACTGTGAGTTGGCTGCATTGAAATGATATTGGTGACAGATGCTTGAAAACTTCTCATAGATCATTTGTCTTTTCCTACATAATTTTGTTTTTTAAACAAATTTGTGACTGTTTGCCAAAAAACTAACAAAGCTCTCTGATCTTTAAGTCTATTTACTTTTCTTTAAAGGTGATATTTATTAAAGGTGACATAAAAGCCCATTTTTTTCTATTTCTAGGTTAAGATAAATGTATTACACTAACGAATATACTCCTGTGATGATATATAAGTTACATGTTACACATTTCATTAATTTCCTGATTGGTTTACTCTCAAATGAATATTATCTCTAGTAATACCTACTGAAACGATGGATCTATTTAAATAAATGGTTTTTCAGTAACGGATATCCGTTATTTTTTTTATTTATCATAAAATACATTAGCATAATAAGAACGTCCTGTGGATGGATTTTGGTGCTCTATATAACCTGGGAAATCAGGATTCAGAAGCGAGCAATGTGTCCACGTTGTTAAAAATTATTAAGTATTCATTTATTATTATTTATTAATTAATTATGATTCGTAATACCCAACGGAAAACATTGTTCACAGGATAGTGTATAACTTTTTTAAGATATTAGAATACAGAATACAATTTCGTACTCGTTCCGGTTGTTCAACTAAACCTATTTCCGCTGTTCATAGAAATGTAACTGAGGATCCAAAAATATAAACATAACTCAGCGGCCACGCAAGATTCAGCTGACAAGATCGATGTTAACCGATCCGATGCAGTGCCAAATTTTATTAATTGGTTTCGTGACACAAAGAAATTTTTTAAAACTCTTGCAACAAGATTATTTCATATATGACACAACAATGTAGAACAGTGAAAATTCAAGACATTTATGAGATGAGAGTAGGAATGAAGCGGCCGCTTGTGAAAAGCAAGATGAACCAGCGTTCATCTCACATAATGTACATTACTTCACTATAATAAATAACGCATAATGAATATGTATGTATTTCAATATATATTATGACGTTGTATAATGCTAAATAATTTATTTAGAAAGATACCTTACCTGCAATGTTGACATGTCTATATTTTCTTTACTCTAAATAAAAACAATGAACACTATTATTAAAGAATTTTGTGCACATATTAACACAATTAGAGTAATAGTTATTGTTACTATCTTGTGTGTGTAAAATTTACAATGTGCAAGAAATTTACCTTCAACTTTCGTAGTAATTTTTACAATTCAAATTGCACCGACAACAGTTTTAATGGTAATGTTTCACATTTTCTGTTTATAAAGGCATCGCCGTTTTGTAGATGTTGATTTTCATTCTCAGATATAGTTGAAAACACTGATAGTAAGTAATACCCCTGCATCGCCCAACAACTTGCGCAATTACGGGGACTAGAAAGCTAGGGTACCAGCCACTGCGCCATTGGCACTGCTTTTTTATGTGTGATGGGTGCTTAGCTGCAGTGACTGACAATAATAATGATAACAATACACATATTAACATTTTCTCGTTTATGTATACGTTAGTTATTAATCATATAGAATATTAGCTATTGAAACAAACTCTATAATTTTCACATTCTACTGCACTAACTAAACTAGACTTGACTATATAGAAATTATTTTACTGTAGTAATGATTAATTGTGATCAAATTTCTTTTCTGTGCATTTTGATTATAATAATATGAAAAATGACGGACAATTAAAAAGAACGTAAATATGGCACTAATAAAAGGAGCTGTTACTGTGTTGAAGTCTGCCGGGTGTTGTCGTGTAGGTAAGTTTACACTTGACGTTTAGCTAATCAGTTATTACTGTTTACAATAGCCCTTCAGCTTAGATGTATGTCCTATGTACATTAAATGTGAAGTATGTTCGACTTACAGATAAAACACGGGGAAAACTCGGGACATGTGTTTCGAGAGCACACGCGTTGTGACTAGCTAACAATATAATAATAGTTATAATAATTTGTTTGAAGAAATTAGGTTTGACAAAACGAGTAAAGTTTTAGATAATGATAATTTTATATCAATAAAATAGAATTTCATTCAACCACTAGTATCCAACCGCCGTTTCTGATATTATGGATGCTTTTAACCAGTGGTTCTTAACCGGTGGTCCGCGGACCACTGGTGGTCCCTGAGAGCATCCGAAGTGGTCCGCGGAGCCATCCGTAAACATAAGTAAATAATAACAATATACCTACCCATGGGGTGTACTAGTGCGGGAGAGGAGGTCCGCGTGGCACACACATGCAACGAGCAGCCAATATCTCTGTCTCACAAAGTTCGTTCCGTCAGTCTTTTGTTTTAAAAATACTTAGTAATAATAATAATACACCATTAGTGATAGCTCGACGTTTCTACGAGTGCAAATATCGTTGACCTACGAAAGTTTTATACCAAATAACTGCTGAAGATTTCTGCTCAAGAATTCTTTGAAGGCAAACTAGCAAATTTAAAAAAAAATTAAACTAGGACCCAGTGGAACAAGTTATGCAACATCTGAAAAAACGTTATCTGCCTCGTTTGAAGTTGCAAAATTGATAGCTAAATCGAAAAAAGCACATACAATCGGCGAATCTCTTATAAAGCCTTGTATGCTCAAAGTTGCAGAAGAACTTTTAGGCCAGGAAGCTCAAAAGAAAATTCGTGAAATACCGCTTTCTAACGACACAGTGAAGTCCCGTATTCAAAAAATGTCAACTGATATTGAAGAACAAGTTATTGACAAGATAAAAAGTCCTTATTTTGCATTGCGATGTGATGATTCTACCGACGTTTCGCAATGTTGTCAATTACTTGTATTTATTAGATTTTTGGATGACAATAAAATGTTTAAAGAGGAGTTACTGTTTTATCAAGAACTTAAAACGACGTCGCAAGGTGCAGATGTTATGATTGTAATAAGTCAATATTTCGAAAGACATGGACTTATGTGGGGAAGACTTGCGGCTTTTTGTACGGATGGTGCCCCAGCTATGCTTGGATCTCGTTCTGGTCTTGCAGCGTTGATAAAAGCCAAAAACCCGTCAGCAATTACGACGCACTGTTATTCATCGTCAACCATTGACTACCAAAACGCTCCCGGAATGCTTTGCTTTGACGATGAAAACCGCTATAAAAGTAGTTAACTTCATTAAAAAGAGTGCACTCAATACTCGTCTCTTCAACGAATTGTGTTCTGATATGAACTCTGATCACGAAACTCTGCTTTTTCACACGGAAGTGCGTTGGCTTTCCAAAGGAGACATGCTGTCGAGGCTGGAATTACGAGAGGAAGTAAGAATTTTCTTAACCAACAAGGAAAACAAAGAGTTACTTGATCAGTTCTGTGAGTCCGATTTTAAATTACGTTTTGCGTATTTAGTTGACTTTTTTGCGCAACTAAATAAATTGAACCTTCAACTGCAAGGATCAGGTAATTTAAAGTTGCAAGGCATGAACAACATATTTGCATATGAAGATAAAATCAGGGCATTTATCGCTAAAATCGAACTATGAGTCAACAAGGTCGAAAGGCAAAACTTTTCGGCGCTTAAAACACTCAATCAAATTATTGACGAACAGGGTGCTGAAATTAAAAATTATATACAGGAGAATATTATAGTCCACCTGGAAAACTTAAACAGTGAATTCAATCAATATTTTCCTGAATGCGAGGACAAAAGTATTCAGAAATTGGTCCGCAATCCTTTCATTGTCTCTCCTTCTGAAGTGCCCGATGAAATTCAAGAAGAAGTGATTGAGATTCAATCACTATATCAAGCTCGAAGATTTCTGGAGCCAAAAGGCAATTTCATTTTCAAAACTTCGGGGCATTCCCATACGTTACTTAACGTTATTTTCTTCGACCTATTTATGCGAGCAGGGGTTCTCGGCGCTTTTAATTATTAAAAACAAGCACCGAAATCGGCTGGATGCCGCTGCCGACATGCGTTTGGCATTGAGTAGCACCGAACCTAGGATTCAGAAGTTAGTAAAGAGTATGCAATCACAAAAATCCCATTAACCTTTAATAATTAAAGTGTACTGTAATGTGATTTAACGTAAAAAAAAAACTACTGTTGGCTTTAAATAATTTAATACGTATTTTATTTATAGATGAACCCTTTATTTCCATCAAACTATATCTCTATTACCTCCAAACAATAAATCAGTTAGGTGGTCCGCGGCTAGTCAGAAATTTTCTCCAGTGGTCCCTCACGACAAAAAGGTTAAGAACCACTGCTTTAAACCATAAAATTAATCGGAAATGTAGATTTACAAAAATATCTGTTTAGTAAAATTACAAGAATTATACGCTTATTAAAACATAATCCATGTCCAGGATCTAATGAAGTAATGCGGAAAATATTCGGAGGCTGTACTAGAATAGTCATGACTCGCCTTCTATACATATTGTATTAAATACGTACCAGTTTTACGTAGGTATGTAGAATACCAACATGTTATATAATGATTGTAAAAATAAGAAATTGGATAGATTAATGGCAATGGAGAGGGAGAAGAAACACCACCGACTCTCGAGGAAATTAATGAAATAATACAGAACTTTTAATCGTACTCTGAAAAATACGAAAACAAAAACAAATCCGTGTCAAGCAACGACAATGGCTTTTAAGTAAGATTAGTTACAAGGTATGGTTTTGTTTAACATTTTCCAACCTAGGCACTAAAACCACTCATAAAAATATGAAGTCGGGATGACATTAAAAACTATTAATCTATTAGGTATTAGGTAACCAACAAAACTTGTTAACTCAAACTTTTTCTGTTTTGTTTCAGTAATTACTGGTTCCACCGATGGTATAGGAAAAGAATATGCAAAGCAGCTGGCAAAAAAAGGATTAAACGTGATACTTGTTAGTCGATCCGAACATAAACTATTGAAAACGGCCAACGAAATTGGTAACACTGAAGAAACGACAGAGTATGTTCGTGGACATAATTGATCTATATTTTACAATTACAGAACAAGAATATCCTGTTAAAACAAAAATTATTGTCGCTGATTTTTCAAAGGGTGCTACAACCATTAATTACATTCGCAATGAAATAAACAATCTGGAAATTGGAATTTTGGGTAAGCATTTATGCATACCACCTTATTCACTTTTCTTTGTCAAAGTGACTAGTCAATTTTTTTACCTGTAGTGGATACTAGTTTGCTTCCGTAAACTGACATATGTGAACATTTTAGATACGGAAGCTAATTAAAGCGTTATAACTTATTCACCTATCATTTTAGGTATAGGTACACCTAAAATAGATTGAAATAGATTCTTTTGTAGAATCAGAATATCTAAGAAAATATATGCCGCTCCATTCAAAAATAGTGACTTTCCCAGGATTGAAATTATTTGTAAGCAATTAAGTTTTTAAACACTCTGTATAGTATTACGAGGTCTCTCGGCGACGTTAGTAGCGAGCACATCGGCAGCGTCACGAAATAGTTTCAGTGTTTTAAAGACGATATTAAATAGTTGTGAGAGTGAAAGTGTGAGAACTATAAACAAAGGATCACCTACAGAAATAAAACCCAACCAAGAAGAAAGGGAAAAGAAGTAAATAAACTTGTTAAATTTGCTGCGCATAACGGGAATACACTTGGCGGAGTACGAATAGTACATCGGCGAACCGGCCTGAAAAAAAATTAGAGTGTAAAAACATCACAGATGACAGTGAATACACAAACATTGTGAAATATTTATATATGGTGCTACTTACAGGAAGGTCTAAAAGTTAGAAAACATCAAAATGGGAAGTGATAATGGCAGTAAGAAAAGGAGGTCAGAGGACGAAGAAGGGGCCGAACGGTTCGTAAGGAGCAAAAAAACATATAGAACACCTCCCAAGGCGAACACAAATAACGACGACAAATTGGACGAGATTATAGAATTGTTGAGAGATATGAAAAGTGAGATCCGAGGTACACAGGAAGATATTAAGGACATGACAAGAGATCAGCAGGATGTTAGGGCAGAATTGAATCGACTCAAGCAGGAAAATGAAAAGTTAAGGAATCATAATGAAAGGCTGAGAAAGGAAAATGAAAAGTTAAGCCAGGAAATTAGTGAAATCAGAAATAATGTGGAATGACTCGAAACGAAAAAGAGAGAAAGAAATGTAGTTATAACTAGATTAACAGTAGACACAACAAATACGGAAGAGTTGATAGCAGGAATGACTAAGTTCATAAGCGAGAATTTGGGGCTAGTGGTTGAAATAAAAGCAGCACGCAAGCTAGGCGAAAAGGCATATCTAATTGAACTACCCAGCACTGAAGAGAAAGAAAAATTAATGCAAAATAGGAATAACCTGAAGAACGTTGGTAGTGGAGTATACTACATTCACCACGATTTGACTAGAAGGGAAAGAGCCATAGGGAAACAAATTCGAGAAAGGGCACAAATTGAAAAGCGTATAGGGAAGCAAGTGAAGAAAGGAGTCGGAAAACTGGTGATAAATGGTGAAGAATGAATATGGAATAAAGAAAAGAAGAAGCTGGAAACGACAAAAAACCATTATACTTAGGGGCGGTGGGGTTCGAAAGGGGTACGAGGTCGTAGGCAGAGCAAAAGGAAACGAGTAAGGCAAATAAAAGTAAATAAGGATATATAAAAATAGGAACATGGAATGTGAGATGAACATTTGGCGAAGGAAAATTAAAGCAGATAATAAGGAGATAAACAAATTTGAGTTTGACATATGTGGTTGCAATTCAAAAGACAAAACAAAGGAGACAGATAGAAATGGAAATGGAGGGATATATATTTTTAAACAGTGGTGGACTCTATTATGTCCACCACGCACGGGTTTTATAGTTCATAAGAGAATTAAACCATTGATAATAAGCTACAATACAGTATCAGAGAGAATGTGTTTATTACGAATAAAAGGAAAGTATCAAAAAATTTCCTTTTTAAACATGCATGTCTCCACCGAGGACAGGATAATAGGGTTACATCGTAAGGATTACATAGCATGAAGAAATAAGTGAAAATGGTAAATTTTTAATTGATCTGGCTAGAGAAAGAAATATGACTATCGTAAATACATATTTTCAAAGAAAAGAAATATACAAAGGTACATGGGTGTCACCAGATGGGAGAACTGTGAATCAAATAGACCATATACTACTTGACAAGTCGGAAGAAAAAGCCATATGCAATGTTAGAAGTTATAGAGGCGATACCGATCACTTCATGGTAGGGGCAAGAATGAAACAAGTTGTACCGGAAATTAGGAATAGTAAAAGAAACAAAAGCATTTATTAACCCATTAGGCTAAAATGTGGAGCGGAAGGGAGCTAGCAGGCATAGAAGAGAAGAATAATATGGAAGAAAAATGGATAGGACTAAAAACAAGGATAGAGAGAGTGGCCCAAAAATACAAAAAAAAGTCAAACGGCAAAGAAAACAGTGGTTTAATGAAGAATGTAGGCGTGAAATAGGGGAAAGATACGGATAAAAATGCTGAACGAAACAACAGAGGAAGCAAAAATGAATTACGAGAGACAAAGAAAGAAGGCAAAAAAATTAATAAGGGAGAAGAATAGCATATATAATGAAGAGGTACTGCAGGAGATTGAAGAGAACTACAAAAATAACCAGGTGAGAAATCTATATCAAATAGTAAAACGAGAAAGAAAGGGCAGTACCTAATAGTAAAGCAGTCTTTTACAAAGATAAGAATGGGAACTTAATTGCTAACGAAGAACACGTTCTAGAAAGACGGAGGGAGTGTTTTAAGGAATTACTGAATGGTGAAGAAGTAGAGGAAGAGACGCAGGTAGACGGAGGGAACAGGGTGTGACAGGGAGAGGGAGAAGAAACACCACCGACTCTCGAGGAAATTAATGAAATAATACAGAACTTGAAAATGAATAGAAGCCCAGGAAGTGATGGAATAACAGCGGAATTAGTTAGATATTGGGGGAGAAAGCTAAGTGAGTGCATATACACGTTGATAAAAGCAGTATGGAGAAAAGAACAAATGCCTAAAGAACGGTCGTTGGCATTAATATGTCCGTTGTATAAAAAAGGAGATAAAAAAGAATGTCAGAATTATAGTGGTATTCCTCTCTTGAATATAGTATACAAGATAATGGCAATGCACATTAAGAAGAAATTAGTGGACAGGGCAGAGCAGGAATTAGGAGAGTATCAGTGTGGCTTCAGACAGGGAAGAGGTACGGTGGATCAGATCTTTGTTTTGAGGGAAATACAAGCAGAAAGTCAAGCGTATGGAAAACCAACAATGCTGCTATTTGTAGATTTTAAACAGGCATATGACGGAATAAGAAGAGAAGAACTGTACAGGTCGTTAGAGCAAATGGGAGTTAGCAATAAATTGATACGAATGATTAAATTAACATTGGCAGGGACGGAGGCTATGGTCAGAATAAATAACAGAACAACAGAAAAATTTGAAATTAACAGGGAAGTAAGACAAGGTGACCCCCTATCGGCGACATTGTTTAGTTTGGTATTGGAAACAGTTATAAGAGAGGCAGATATTAACATATCGGAAATTATATACCAGAGAAGACATCAGTGCCTAGCGTTTGCTGACGATTTAGTAATATTGACAAGAAGCAAGGAAGAATTAAGGAAGATAATAAAGAGACTAGAAGAGCGAGAGCGGAAATATATGGAATGGTCTGATAAAAAATTTAGAAGAGAAGGGCATTTACGAATATACACGGAGAATATGAACCCATACAGCACCAAATAGTGTCTGCAACATTTCATTAGTGTTACTATGAATCATACAGTATGTTTCTGGAACCTTTCGGTACATATTTGAAACATTTATGAAACATGTCATAAATATCAATTTGTCCGCGAATGTTTCAAAAAGTGTAATGTTTCTGTAATATTTCTGCAATATAGTTCGAAATGTTTCTGCATTGTTTCTCATACAGAACTGAACAATGTGTGAAACATTTCTCTGATGTTACAATGAATATATATGAAATATGTCAGAAGTATCGATTTGTACATACATATATATATATATCGTTCCTTGGATGTAAAATTATCCTATCCCCATTTTTTGCTATTTTGACAGTATCTGTTGATTTGATACTACAAAAGAACTTTTATATTAGATGCTGAACACAAGCTAGGTCGGGGTTTGACTGCTATCAGCAGTAACTGTGACAATGGCGATCCTTCCGCATCAAATTTAAAATTACTTGTAGTATAAAATCAACAGATATTGTCGAAATAGCACAAAAGTAGAGATAGGCCACTTCTACATCCAGGCGACGATATACCTACAGGAAGCCAGTTAAGTTCAAATCAAGTGGATGTATAAGTCACAAGCCTCGTATATATATGTTAACTTGTTTTATAATATACAAAGCAATACACAAGAATAAGTTGTACATTTAATTTGCCTTGCTACTGTTTCTGTGCATAGCCGGCTTAATATTGAGATAGTAACTGTAGTACAATCCAACAGGCTGTAATGTTGCAAATTAAAAGATTGATGAAGTTCTAAAAGAGTATCTTAGGTGAAAAACTTTGCTGGTGAGTAAGGTTGAACAATAAAACTAAAGTATATCATATAAATACAGTTTATTTAAAAATAGCTTAGTACTTATATATGTATATAAGATGGAAAAAAGTAACGATGAAGTACTATATATTTATCTTTAAGTGAATATATAAGTAATTATTACATATCTTAACTCAGACGTCTTCTATGTTCGAATGTTTCCTCCTAATAAAAGATTGTAGGTTAGACTACGGAATATGAATGTACCCTTCTTCTTTAGCTAAACGTAATGCTGCTTGTCTAAGCCATGGGGCAACATGTACAGCTATTTCGTTTTCTGTACCCTGAGGTTGATGCTGTCTCACTGTATCTATTAACAATGAAACAAATGTATCTACAGGTACAGGTTAGGTCGCTACGTGATCAAATTGTTGTGCAAGAAAGAATCTATTTGTATCTATACCTACAGAAAAAAATATAGCCAAATAAAACTTACCATTGTAAACAAACTTCGCTTACACAACACTGAACACAACAGCAAACTAAAATCCGCGTAAACTGCGGCGTTAACAACATATGGCGGAATGGTAGGCATCGTGGGCATGCCGCATGCGCCATGCGCGAACTTCAAAGTTGCAAGCTATAACCGACTCCGCAACGCAGCCGTTACAAAAGATTATCGTCTCTATTAAAAATGTTATATTTACAATATAATTACCAACTATGCATTCTTTGAACAAAAGTTATAGATTACTTCGTCGATTTTATAGTTTAGTCTGCTAATGAAATATATGTAATATTTATGAAGCGATACTGAAATATAACCTTAGAAACCACGATGTTTAGTTACTTTGAAACATAAATGTAACATTGCTGCAATCCTATCAGTGAAATGATATCATTTAGAAACATTGGAAACCTAAAGGAAATGTTTCTGAAATATATGGTGCTGTATGGGAAGGTATACCAGTTCGAAGAGGTGGAGAATTTTATATACCCCGGAGCGATATTTGCTAGAAAGCCGGGTTTGGAAATGGAAATTCAAGCTAGATTAATGGCAGGAAGAGAGATGTATCAAGGCAACTGAAGATAGAATATATAAAACCGTAGTAAGACCAGTAGTTTTGTATGCTTGTGAGACCTGGACCCTAAACAATTTACTGTGCTCTATTACTTGTAACTAAATCGAAATGTCTGCTAATACTAGATCGTAATCTAATACGACACAAGATATGAGAAATATTGTAAGATCTTTCTATTGAACCTGAAATTTTCTGTAAAAATGTACCTGAGAGCACTACTCGAATTGACTAACCATAGATCTGCGGTTTGTACTGTATAGTGTGTCAAACTGAGGAAACTTTAAAAGTACATAAGTATTAACCCATATTTAGCAATTATCTCTAGCAGAACACTAAAACAGTAATCAATTATCACAGTTAAGAAAGCAAATAATTATTAAAATAATGTATGTTTATTCACATAACATGATAAACCTTGTTCTATCTATTTGGAAACTAATGACTGAAAATTGAACGTCGTTTGTGTCATTTGCAGGTTATAACAGCACTGACGTAGGAATCATTTAATATTCAATATCAAAATACACAGCGTTATTTCATATAGGATATGCAATTTAACAACCGACTTTCGTCATTACAATTGATGACGTATATCCCAACATGGTCGCCATGTATAACCCTTGTAACACATATTATATTGACTGGACAGTTAGTAGCACAAATTAGGTTATGTTTAGGAATATGCAAGTATTAAATCTCAACGTCAAATGACAAATGTCAAATAAAATGCTCGCACAACCGGCAACGTTCTAATTATAGAAATCCTACACGGACGAAATGTCACTAGATTTAGCCCACAATTGTAATATACAAGTGTAACTCAATGTGAGATTGTGTTGGTATGAACTTTATGAAATTGATGACGAAAGTCGGTTGTTAAATTACATATCCTATACAGCAAAATTGATAAATGTCCTTGATATCACAATTAATAAAGAATGTTTTGTGAAACCAACAGTGCAAATTTGTGTAATATTCTTTATATTAGTTTCATTTCTACAGTACGTAAATATATATGTACATTACATTTATCATACATACAAGCTTACCTTTGAACTTATCCTGACCTACACTGCCTCATATATTTTGTAAGATGCGTAACTACCCACACTCTGTGTATGTACATCTCCAGGCGAACGTCGTTATTAGCTTCAATACTTTCACAGTATGTAACAATACGTATGATGAAACAATAAAGATGTTTCTTCTTCCATTAACTAGTGTTGCGTAAACGCCATTTATCTAAGATACATACATATTTCAAGGTAATAAACAAATACATAACCTCATTTAACACAAAAATATATAGAAATACTCCTCGCTCCTAACAATACATAGTTAATAATCGTAAATCTGTTGAAATCTTGTGTTTGTCAGAAAATCCTATACAGTGTTATAGTTACAATATGTACCATATTTAAGAAACCATTTATTTTCGTATTGATTTTGGATATCATTGGTTTATTTTCTATATGTAGATTAATTTAGAACTGCTCTTCCAAGCTTGGACAGACTCTCCAAATTCAATCAAATTCATCTCACAATAGTTTCATCAAAGTATCATACGTTCTATTTTCTAATCACAACATGACGTGTGCTTTAAATTATTAACAGTTATAAACATACAATTATTTACAAATGGAATCCTGAAGTCCTTTAAACTTTTCCAGATCCGCTATAGAAAACCGGCATCTTATAACAAAACTACTATCACGTTTATTTGTTGATGCAACACATTCTAAAATCAATCATCACATCTGTATATCTATCAAGAAAATATTTTTCTTTCCTAGTTATGAATGATTATTACAAACTCGTATGGAAGTTGTATTTTCCAAAAAAAGAATATTTAGATTACAATTACATGATTTTAAATCTCACACATGAATTCATCTATAGAACTATTGAAATCTTCATTCTTGGTTTGATTTTTAATTTAATATAATAATATATTTTTGCATAGAAACTGAAAAGAAACTTGTGTATAGTCTTTACCATTGCTCAATATTTTTAGCTATTCAGAGTTTTAATTGGATTAAATAATCTGGGTTTAGTGAGTTACCTATTGACAAAGTTAGCTCACCGATATATTCATTGAGAAGCCAATGCAAATTTAGGTGTTTCCAATCAAAGCACTCTATCAAAATCACCAAAATTACTCTACAAATTCAGTCGTAAATAACTCTAGCGCAGCATCATGTTTATTAGTATATTTTGATCTAAAATTTCAGTGACTACATCGACGACATTGCTGCCTATGGGCTGCACTTATCCAGATGTACTGATCCTTAAGCCTGTTTTAGATTATCATATAAAATTGTACCAAAAAATTGGATACTATTTTTTAGTACAATGTAAAACGCTTTACAATTTTCTTGTACAAGTTTATCGTATGAAATGAGAACCTGTCCTATTTTTGGATTTGGACATGCGCAGCAGGACGCATCAAACTAACCACGCTATTCTTTTGTTTACTGTAGTATGTTTTTACAATTAATATTTTACACTTACTTCGCATGCGCAAGCGCTGCAGTTCAGTTCTAGATGCAGTCGCAATTAAGATTTTAACATGAATGTACCGCTAAGCCGAGTAAACGTGTGTTATTAGTTCAAAGTGGTTTAATTTTACATTTTTGTCCCTTAAGAGCAAACAACGACACCTCGTAGTTTTTCAACGATAATACCACATTTACATTGTTAGTCGTGCAATCGTGTTATTCGTATATGTTATATGTACTCTGATTGTTTTAATAAATTTAGTACTCTTCGAAAGTTTCAGTAATACCTAATATTTATACCTGTTTGAGATTATTAACAAACACTGATAAAAATATATGTGTTCTTTGTAACATACAGGGTGAGTCACGACTATTCCCTCGGTCTCTTGTGTCTAAACGCTAAAAGATATGAGTTTCAAATTTTAGTCAAATATGTAGGACGATAAGGAGCACATTTTAAAATTATTTGCAAGTATACAGGGTGATGCAAAAAAGTACAGCATACAAAGTTATTTTTAATGGAACACCCTATATTGTTTAACATTTTTGGATTCTACGTCACAAATTAGGATAACTTTGTTCATAGTTCCTAATAATAATCTGCTGCCAATTTCGAGAAAATTTGATTTTTATGAAAATATCGGCATTCGCAAAAAAATTAAAAGCAGGAAAACAGTATGACTTGAACGATTTACATTTGTAAGAAGTTATTTTGACAAAGCGTGCTTTCAATAAACCGGTAGAGTATTTTGATATTGGCTACATAACATCAAGCAAAACAATTTACACTTTATATTTCTTCGACCATCAATAACTCTTTTAAGTTAAATGGAACACCCTGTATTTATCCATCCTATGTGGAAGCACATTAAACTCCCTACCAAAAACTATAAAGATGTCTATATCTAAATTTAACGATTAAAATGTTATTAACGAAATTCTTCGAAAACCTCATAAAAGCGATACTTTTTTTCATCTAAATAGGAGGCCATGCTGCTTTAAAATTAGCATATGTTCATCTAGTTGCGACTGTCATTAATTCCTACGCATAAATGGTATACTTTAAACAATTATTACGTCTAGTAAATGGAGAATGAAACAAACAAACAATAGCCCACCTACCATTCTCGAAGATATGAAACTAAAATAAAAAATAATGTTATTTCAGATCCTGTGGTCTCGTATGATACAAATAAAAATCTGCCTATTAGCCCGTGAAACATGTGTCCTGAGTGAATTAATTAAGCATTGTGTTGTTGGCGTTACCGATTTTTATCTGTATTATAAATAATGTTAACAAAAAATGTATTTCATACAATCACTCCAGGGATTTTACGGAAGAAGATTCTTCTTTTGCTTATAACATGTATAGAATAAGATGGTCAATCAATGTGAACATCTACTGTAATCTTTTTCATTAGATAATTTATTTATATTTATTCAATTCAAACAAACATTTAGTACAGTAGACATTTTTTGAGAGCTTACTAAATTCATTTCAATCGAATATGTTAAAATTGAATATGGTTGACAATTTTATATCTTATTTACTCATTTTTTTTGTCTAGCATATTTGTAATTTGATTAATTTGTTTATGATATCGGTTACTTAGTTACTTTATTTTCAATTCTACCATACCATAACTTACCAACGTGCAATATATCAATATATTATAAACTAAAAGGGAAGTTTTCGACATTTTGATATTCAAACATTCGTTCGATTCAAACAAATAATATTCAAACACTCGACGAATATTCAATTACTTGAATGATTTATTTGAACTTTATCTTATTCAAATTATTTCAACATAATTTCCAGCTTTATTTATCATTAGAAACACAACTTACAAAGAATATAATTATCCACACACAAGTAATTAGAAAGCATGGCCTATTTAGAGAAAGCATCAGCTTAAGAGCGTTTTTGAAGAATTTCGCTAATAACATTTGAATCGTTAAATTTAGATATAGACATCTTTATAGTTTTTGGTAGGGCGTTTAAAGTGTTTGCACATAGCATGGATAAATACCATTTAACTTAAAAGAGTTATTGTTGGTTGAAAAAATATAAAGTATAAATTGTTTTGCTTAATGCCATGTAGCCAATATCAAAGTACTCTATCGGTTTATTGAAACCACGCTTTGTCAAAATAACTTCTTACAAATGTAAATCGTCTAAGTCATACAGATTTCCTGTTTTTAATTTTTTTCGCGAAAGCCGACATTTTCATAAAAATAAAATTTTCTCGAAATTGGCAGCAGATAGGTATACGGAACTATGAACAAAGTTATCCTAATTTATGACGTAGAATCCAAAAATGGTATACAATATAGGGTGTTCCATTAAAAATAACTTTGATATGCTGTACTTTTTTGAATCACCACACTTGCAAATAATCATATCTTTTAGCGTTTAGACACAAGAGACCGAGGGAATAGTTGTGACTTACCCTGTATATAACGCAGAATCACAGACTAAATTTTCGTACAACTTTATAGTATAAATATATGTAATAGCCCTGATAAAGAACAGTGTTCAAATTCATACGATAAACTTGTACAAGAAAATTGTAAAGCGTTTTACATTGTACTAAAAAATAGTATCCAATTTTTTGGTACAATTTGATATAATAGTCTAAAACAAGCTTTACATTTTGCTGAAAGAAAACTTGTTAGCTATGTGTGTTTTCTTGGAAGATGGTATCGCGTTAAGTGGATTTATTTTATACGTACTGTTTGGTGTTTCTTTGACTTTGACATAGTTAATGAATATATAACTAGTTTTAGTACAAATAAATGACTTCATACAACGCTTATGACTCACTTTGTTATCGCTAGTTATAGACAAACAAAAATTCTTCATAACCAACAATTTAACACGAAAATTTTGCAGTATTAAAGTTGTTACTATTCTGATTAAAAAAGAAAGTGCAATAAACTCCGAACCAGGAAAACAAGGTTCCAAGACCACAAAATATCTAAGTTTGAAATTGGAAATCGTAGTACAAAAAACAGCAAGTAAAATATTTCACAATCGTTCAATTTTCCTTGATGAGTGCACTACATTAAGTGTCATTTGTTTTTCATGTAAATTCAAAATAAATAATAGAAAACGTAGGTTTGCATTAAAGAAAACAAAGTTGTTTTCCACATAAAAGAAATAAGACATCCTGTATAATCAGTACTATTCTAGATTTGTAGATTTTGAAAAAACTAAGAACATCAAATAAACGAGAATTTAGTTATGTTAATGTTCAGAAGTGGACGACTTGTGTTTTTGTTTATAAATAATCGCTAAATGTAATAATGAAATAAATTGAAAATGGAACAGATCGTATAACAAAGTACCTATACATTATATGAATATGCTGCTAACTTAGTATTTTTCACTTATAATTGACATCACGCAAGCATCTACACCACTGTAAATCTGCAAGGATATCGTTAAATTAACATGTATGCATATATTTTTTGTTCGGAAGTTCCTTGTTTACAATCTAAAATTCTAAACGAACATGTTTCAGCAAATTTCTAGTTTAAACTGCCGTTTGGCGTCTGCGTCTGTTTCGCAGCGTTTGCAACGTTATAAAACAGTTAACTGTGTCTGTGGTTGAGCGTTTTTTTTTATATTATTCTCCTCTTCTCAGATACTCCCCGATATGCCTCGAATTACTTACGATGGATGATTGATTCTGATTAACCAACCCTTCGAGCAGTATTATTGACCATATTAATATCAGTCGATACGAAGTTAAAACAAACTGACGCCATATCAAAAAAAAGTACAAACTCCAACAAATCCGAACAAATTAAACTGATTACTGTCTATAGATAAAACGTATTACAAATATAAGACACAGCACAGATGTTTTGACATTAAAATTTTCAATATTTTAGTGAACCGCTCAAAGCTATGTAGACTAGAAAATAATGCAGTTAAGGAATAAACAAGATTTTCCTCTAAATTTGCCGAGACGTACGAATCTTGCACCTATGGTCGGGACTCGATTTAATCACGAACAGAATTAGCTCTATAACTTAAAAACCATAACAGTTAGGATAGTGCTCCCGCAAACCTTTTTGGAGAAGATTTCATGCTCTACAAAAAAGTCTGAAAAGTTCTGTCGTTAAGCCTAGGTCTGCAAAGAAAGGGGCAATTAGAGCTATTTTTGCGATATTTTCCTTTTTTTGCGAATCAAGCTTTAACCGTATAAGATATCAAGAAAACTTGTAAGACCTTTTTGTAGAGCATACAATTTTCTACAAACTGACGAGGAGAGCACTATTCTAGTTGCTATTGTTTTCAAGTTCTGGAGCTAATTTTGTTCCTGGCGAAGCCAAGCAAGGTGCATGATTTGTACAGTATGTATGTATGTATAGTCAATATATGTATGTAAGTACATACAACATACATACATACATTATAAATTAGTTCTTTCAACAAGATATCGTTGACATTCTTACCAAACGCACAGAATTGGATATAATTCTTTCAATGAGCATTGTAATTCTAGTATAGATGAAATGAGGAACTGTTATACCATAACGTGAAAACAGTCAATTTTGCGACATAATAAGTAATCTTTGAAACCGAGCGTTGGTTTGCTTGTGTAAAATTGTATTACATATTATAACCGCATGCTAAACTTGCATCATCTAACATTATTTTCGTATTTAATTACAATATGTTCTTGTAATAATAATAATAAATCATATTGCTTATATACAACTATACTATAATTTGTATTCGTTAATAGATCATTTCTTACGGCAGACTTATATATGCAGAAGCCGATTGACTGTAAGCAGGGAGTACTGTAATTTTAAAACCAAAAGACCGCTAGGTAGCAAAGAAAGATAGTGAAATTTCTATGCCAAACATCTACATTGCTAATTAGGTTTCATAATCTTACAATTTCTATAATATAAAATTTGCATACAGAGAAAGCAACGTTCGCCAATCAAGCGTGAATGAATAAGCGACGTTCTGATGATATTTAACATCTTACAGAATACTGTGGGGTCGTTGTACACTAAATAATATCCAAAACTATGATATAATACTAACAAGGCCAGACAGAGTTTCAAGTTCATTATCGCTTTCACTTTCTTACTTTCAGTGAACAATGTCGGCATGCAATATACATATCCTATGGTCGTCGGAGAAGTTCCAGAACAACAATTATGGGACATCATTAACATTAACGTCGGTGCTGTAACCATGATGACGAGAATCCTAGTGGAGGATATGAAAAAGAGAAAAAAGGTGCCATTGTAAATGTATCATCAGGTTCAGAACTTCAACCGCTTCCGTTAATGACTGTATACGCAGCATCTAAGGTAATATTACTTTTATTATTATTTATTTGTGAAACATCTAAAATAAAGCTAAACTACAACAAATCATAATACTGAAAATCATTCTTATTACCAATATCTAATTTCCAGTACAGTAGTTATGTGATAATTTCAATGATAAACATCACCCACTTAACATAAACTTATATACAATATATAGATGAGGTATGGGTAGAGAAAACATCTCTCTTTCTTCCACTTCTACGCGATTTCATACATAATCGCAAGTACCTTAAACGAACAAATTTTACTCTCTGTAATTTTCCTACTGTGTGAGAACGATTACCTGCGTTCTTAACATAAAATATTTTAGATCAGTGTTCAGCTCACAGCGAAGACACTAAAGTAATTTTTTTAACAGTTTTTAGTTCATTAACTTGAATTTTGATAGAACGACCGGTTTTCCTAATACACTTTTAGAAGGCGTTGACTGAAGGGATTGACGTGAAATTTTTTTCAGATTCCTTTTAGGTTTATATTATGGAATGAAAATTCAACAAAATTTTTTTCTAGATTTCTGCGTCCAGATATTTCATGCCTGTGTTGCACAAGATCTCTCCTGGGCTTACACAGATAGTCTTGCTAAATTTTACATATGTACATACATATGTGTACCATTGTGCACACTTAAATAGATCATTCATATAATAGTGAATCATAAAAATATCTAAATATTATCACTAATGACATACTGATAACTCATAAGCAACACAAACAACGACAATAACAGAATATCTCCCCAATTTGTGGAAATAATAGATACACTTTCTGTTTTCTCTCGACTCTCATATTGTAACTTGGTAAAAATGACAATTTCAGGCTGCTAACACCTACAGCAGATTCTTTCGATTTTATTAACTTTATTTAATTTATAATTCGTTTATAACAACAAGATGGAAATCGCTTATATTATTTATATTACATAATAGTCACTTTTGCGAATTATTACGTAAATTCATATAAATTCCAAAAATCTAATATATGACTTACATCGCTTTCTCTTTACGCAATATCTAGAAATCGATAAAAGAGATAATGTTCAATTAAATCAATTATTACATTTACCTGAATATATAAATATACATCAATTGCACAAGAATAACTTCTTGTTCATTTCGCGAATAGATATCGATATATGATTTTCCCACACCGTTTCTCTTTAACTGCACATGCAAGTAAATGCAACTATATCTTCAGATGGCCTCATAATAGGTCATTCTTATAAATACGTACTTACGTTGCGTACAAATTGCATGAAATGTGCATCAGAGTTTTTACTTCGTATTTCTGAAGCCGGTTGGATTTCATAACTGTAGTTAACCAGTAGGCTCATACAAGTTTATTATATCAGTATACGTAAACAAGTAGGTATGTAGTAATATATACTTGCACAATGTTATCGTCCAGATACTCATTTACTATACACGTACACCAAATTTGTCCCCATACCCTTTCAGTAGGTAATTACGTAAATTCTAATAATCGTAATTTATGGGAAAAAAATACGATTTTACTCAAAATGGTTAAATCTTAATTAGGGTTTACGAATAACGTATTAGTCATATACCTACGTATGTCTTTATAAGTCATGCTTAGTTAGAGAGAGCATAATGAACAAAAAAGATATTGTCATAGAATTATTCCGTAGTAAATGTAAATAATCCATGCGGTGGAGTAGTTGCAATGATATGAAGAAACAAAAAACTCTGTTAACATAAAAACATTTCTTGGCGTGGGCGTATAACAATGAATTTTTCTATAACCGCTAATCAATATAAGCAATATTTTTATTTAAAAATATACGTCTATGCACGGAGTCTAACCATGAAGTTTCATTTGCCGGACGGAACCACGACCCATCGTGCCAACTACACATAATTCGATTCCTATTAATTTTATCACAAATATGAATGATACGAGATAACAATTAAAACCCATGTACCTATAGTTAACAATTTTAACGTTGAAAAAGTTGATAGCGTAGACGGAACCACGACCCATCGTGCCGAGCCTGTTGAGCACGATGGGTCGTGATTCCGTCCGGCAAACGACACTTTATGGTTGGATTTCGTGCATAAACGCATATTTTGAAATAAAAATATTGCTCATATTGATTGGCGGGTGCAGAAAAAATAGTTTGTATTATGTTTACGCCAAGAAATTATTCGGTGTTGTTGTCTATACATGACCTTTAATTGTTATCTCGTATCACCTACATTTGTAATGAACTTGATAGGGATCGAATTATCTCCATCCGATGAACGAAACTTCATGGTTCGATTCCTTGCATAGACACACATTTTTTAATATAAATATTGCTTATGTTGATTAGCAGCTATAGAAAAATACATTAAACAAAAAAATCTCCTAAAACTATTACGAAATTTCTATTTACACATATTTTGGCTTTTTGTAGTCTTCAGCTAAAATCTACAATATGACAGTATATACATGGTGTCTGGTAATGAAACGGTCATACTTTACAGCGTGTTAGTAAAGTTAATTTGCAATAGATATAGCCCAATTTGCCTTATCCAAAAGTCACACGTTTTCGAGATATTGTGATTTTTTGTTTTCTTAGAAGTTTACTACTTACTCTCACTCAACCTTAAAATTTACGAAAATAATGGAACTCTCTCAATTTTTCAGTTTGTCTGGTTAGAGGACATATCAACACACATTATCTATGGGTGAAAACTACGTTAAATACTTGACTTTTGAATAAGGCAAATTGGGCTGTATCTATTGCAAATGATCTTTACTAACACTCTGTGAAGTATGACCATTTCATTGTCAGTCCCCTGTATAACTACAATAGCGTATGTTTTACTAATTTCATAAAAATACCTTTGTTAGCACTTTCTTAACATACATTACTTACTTAAAATACAAATAAACTATTTATCTTCCATTGAAAATAAAATTTGTTTTTATGAAATGATTGATATTCTCAAATTTGTTTTCAATCAAAGTAAACAACAGCATTATTATACCTAAAAATTAGAAAGGACTAAAAGGACCAAAATTTTGATTTGCAATTTGATGATTTTAATTCGATCTAATTCGATTTTATGGTGCATTAATAATATTGTACTACCATGTGAATATTACTAAACTAAAATAAATATTATTCTTTCCTATTCATATTTTACCAACCCCTTTCACCTCCTTACAGATAAAACTGATCAAAACATGTGTCTTATTAATTAAGAATATTATTTTTTAATTATTCTCTATACACAATTCGCCACCCCCTTTAATCCTTTTAGAAGTTGAATAAAAAACGATCGTATCAAAGAGCATTAACAGCAAATTTTAAGTAAATTTTACCATAAAAGTATTATTTTTTCTTTATAAATTTTGTCATCCCATATCGTTAAAATTTTAAAAGACGCTGAAATAAGAGTTGCATTAATTGTGTCTAGGAGCATTAGTACGAAGTTGCAAGCAAAATTGATCATCCAAATGTCACATTTCATACAAATATTACCACCCCTCTTCGCTTTTAATGATTGATTTTTAAAAAATCCCTTCCTACAATATAATATCAACACTCTGTCTAAATTTAAATTTTCAAGTGATAGTAATCTGGGATGGGCGATGGGGAATTTCTCAGGAAAAAGGTTTTTTATACACATACTAGCTTTTTTGCCCGGAACTTCGCTTACGTAGACTATAAGATTTTTACAGTTCATTTTAAACAAATTTATATGTTGTCACGTTCATCGTTCATGTAGAAATCAACAAGTTATAGAGACAATGTACACCACAAGTGTCAAGTAAATTTGATAATAAAAATATTCTTATTTCCTATATAAATTTTGCCACGCCCTTTCATCGGCGTAGGGGTTGAATTTAAAGGAACAACACCGAAACTAATATATGATTGTAAATTATATGTAAACAAATTCGGAATACATGCCAGCAGCGTACGCACGCAATTTTGCGTTTAATCTAAATTATAACAAAACAAATCCAAATGGGACGGTTAAGCGAGTTCACCGACCGTGGAATACATATTTATACACGACACGACTGCATACTAGTTTGCAATTCTAGGTTGCTATTATACGTATGGCTAGCTGACCGATCGCAAACCTGATAACGCTCGAAATGTCTTATTATGTAGTACAAAGATGCCATGTCTAGTTATATGCTACAAAAAGATAATTTGCATTGCAACATGTAGTCTTTGAGAAACCGTTTAATTTAATGTACAGATCATTCAAATCAGATGACAAATAAAGACGTTAGCGTGTGGAACACTCAGTATAACAATTTATTATAAATTTTAAAATTCGGTACATTGCTTGGATCTCCATAAGATACTTCGGTACTTTTTACTTGCTGTTTTTTACTCCTTGAACTTCCTTAATGCTTAAAAAAAAATTTCTACTCCCATAATGATGTCCATTACGATACAGATTTTCATTATGATACAAGTTTAATCCAATAGGAATACAGATTATACGATATAAGTGTATATCCAATAAGAATGCGACATTCCAATATTCAATATGGCCGTGACTACATATCTGACAGATATAAAAATTAATTAAACTTGAAAGTTCTCTGTATCTATTTAAATATAGTAAAAATTAAAGAAATACGTATGACATTATGGCGTCGTAGACAAAATAGTGTACCTATGTAATACTGAATATACTATTATAATCGACTAAACACAACCTGATACTATAAGCAGTACTAGCATATTCAGCGAAAGTTAAGTAACGTCATAATATACAGAGAGTTCTATTTAAAATAATGAAGTTTGACAATTATTGCAGATCAACTTATTTTAGAAGTTGTATAAGGAAAACAAATTGTGTTATATAGAATAAATTGATATAATCCTGTAGATCGTTTTATTGTTTAATTTCATCAGTAAAATAATAAAATTATCTTTACTACTTTTTTGACAACTTCCTTGTTTCGATAAATTACGAGTAAGAAATACATATTTTGACATGTGAAAAAGTCTTTGGACTACGTGTTTTGCATCTTAATTTACATGCAATTAGCGTGGTATTTCATATATATAAGTTTAATTGCATTACATCAAACTGCGAAACATATATTATCTCGAATAATTTCACAACATGTTACAAGCATATTAATTTGAATAATGCGTCTGCATTTTGTTTCAAGTTCGGAAATACGAAAGACATAAACAGGTCAGCGATCGGTAAATATGCCTTTCCATGTGTGTATCTATATGTTATACACATGGTAAAACGAGCACGCCAGACATCAAAATTATTAAGCTCGTCGCTGAGTTACGGCGTGTTAATTGTAATGCCAATTATGTCGATTTACAAACGCATTTAATGAAAATATAACGATATTACTGCACACTGGCATACTGGTTATGACTAGTGTTATAATTTTATAGAACTGAGAAGATCATATAACCGATTATTCAAAACTGTCCACTTCTAAAAGAATTTTAGTTTTTAATAATACATCATCATATTGTTCTTATTTTTAATAGTCATACATTGATGCTTCAATGCTTATCCATACATAAATATTTTACAGAAGGTGGATTGCACGGTCCAATCCTTTTCCATTTTTGATAATTGTAGTATTACATTATGCAGAATGTGTCATAACTCCCCCAAAAAACTGTCAGGATCGAATCTATATTAGAAAATGAGTATAAAATTCTTTATCTACGACTAAACAATAAAGTAGGTATTATATTAATCACTATTGGTTAATAATAGTACTCATAATACCCGGAGGGAATAATGAAATGCTACCAGGGAATAATGAGCCATAACGTTATCATTATTCCTTGCATTCCGCCATTAAGAAGATAATGATACCAACGTTATCATAGTAACGATAAACAAGTCCGAGTATTTCGTATTTAATTAATAGTCAAACGTCAAAACCTTATCGGCGTTTTTTAAATGTGGCGTGTTAGTGTTAGTTTTATCATGGATAGTGACGCTGATGAATCTAAGTTATGTACACCACCAGAAAACTTAACGCGGATGCAATTACGCTTGATTTATTGCCAGAAAAATCCAAACATTTTGATATTAAGGCTTACGATAATTCTATGGACTGTCAAACCTTCAAACGCCATATCGATATAGTAATCTATTAATTAATATTTTCGTTTAATTGATTTGCTTTTTTTTTAGTAATCTTCAGTTAGATTAGATTTAGATTTAGATATAAGGGTGATATTGCACCGCGACCGTGGGTTTATTGTGCCCCCTTACATGAGGTGTAAGCTGCTGGGTTTTGCCCGCAGTCACAGCTCCCCATCCAGCCTGAGAGCTTTAATAAACTGTAACAGATGTGATGGTTTCGGAGAGGCTATTTCTTCCTCGTCTATAACGCCTTTGCCAAGATAGTTGGCGCGAATTTCTTCAATTGCTGTGCAGGTGGATATCAGGTGTTCCGGACTTTCATGTTCCGCTCCGCAGAACCTGCAGTCGCTATTCTGTTTCAGACCTCTTCTCTTCATGTGCTCCCCGAGGTGACAATGCCCTGTAAGGAAACCTGTGAGAATGCGTAATCTGTTCCTGTTTAGTTCTAGCATGGTTTTTGCTTTCTCCTTGGTGAAATTTCCAAGGAATACCTTGGAATGGCTCAGACCAGGAAGATTGTGCCAGAGGGAAGCTCTGACGTCATCTTCCCTGTCTTTAAGTTCTTTCTTATATGTGCTCATCGCTATTCCACAGAATGAATAGAATCTTCAGTTAGTCGTAGTTAAAGGAGTGTATACTAACTCGCAATAATGACTATTATTCCCTCAACCCGAGTTACTGGGTTCGTAAATTCAGCTCTCGGGAATAATATCTGTCATTATTGACTCGTTATATAAACTACTATAATAAATATATGGTCAAAAATGCTTCGATGTGAAAGTATTCGCTTATACACGAACATGATCCAAAAACAACAAATAACAAAAGTAAATATATTTTATTTACAGAATGAACTAACCATAAATAAAACAGTTAATCGGACTGTGTTTAGATTGCATGCATATTTCTAACTTTCTACTAGCATTAATCCTCGCGCATAAATCAGATTTCCTGTACCTACCTCTAGGTTGACTTCATCCGTTAAATTTGGTATGTAATTTGTCGTCGCTGGTCTGGTGGAACAAAACTAGTTTAGGCTATGCGACCAGCGCACTTAGCAAGGTCCAGAGGATTGCCTGTCTAGACATTACGGGGGCCTTATCGTCAACACTGAGTGCAGCAATGGAGACGACCCTTGGATTTCCTCCGCGGCAGTTCGTCTTGTGATCAGGAGCAACCCTAGGAGCACAGTGTAATGGGTGCAGGGATTTCTCATATGATACCAGTATCTTCTACTACATCGAAAAGACGATACCACCGTCCATAAGGGCGGATAAGATATCGCCCGTTTTCAGTTTCAATGGAGGATACAATGTAAACATCTCCAGTAGAGACTCTGCAAAAGCTTTCGTTCACAAATCGAGGCTAGCATCGCTGGTTTAAGGATGCTTCAAAACGGCGGAACAGCACAGAAATTGGGATTTGGAAAGACGGATAACTCGATGGCGAACTCATCAGCTTCGGAAGCTCCCCACCCATCTTCCAGGCCGAAATAATTGCCATCCAGACCTACGTAGAGTGCTCTACATACTGTCAGGTTTCATTCCGATGTGGTACTTGAGCGCCATAGAAAGCTCGAACAACTAGCGAAACATCGCAGCATTACGCTGAGATGGGTGCGAAGCCACTCTGAAATCAGGAGATACAGGCAAATGACCATTCACAGGTCGAAAACTGACATGTCTCAGTTCGCCTGGCAGAGCTCTTGTCAGACATGAACTAGGCATTACTGCGCTTGCTGGTGTGAGACGCTGTAAAACTCTAGAGATTCGTCCAAATTAGAAAAGACTTCGCAAGGTAGACTTCATGAGAGGTTAATCACAGGAATCTTAACCGGTCACTGCACACTGAATAAACACATGCGTCGCATAGACCTAATAAACTCTCCCCTGTGTAAAAACTGCAGGAGTGTGGAGGAAACTCCAGTGCATCTCCTTGTCGATTGCCCAGCAACGGAATGGAGAGACGGATGTACAGGCTGGACCACTAAGAGGGTAAGCGGCTGTATCTCGGAAAGTATTTGTCCTAGGTTCTGAGGCAAAAAATATTGATAGTAAAAGTAGCCAAGAGAAATTTCTGGAAATTATTTTTAAGTTCTACATTTTATCGCTAGGGAGCGTGACTGCTATGTTCAAAGCTAAAATTCCTATTATCT
This sequence comes from Holotrichia oblita, assembly GCA_023690525.1. NCBI lineage: Eukaryota > Metazoa > Arthropoda > Insecta > Coleoptera > Scarabaeidae > Holotrichia > Holotrichia oblita. The sequence goes on from CM043017.1 coordinate 71,464,478, forward strand.
CAGAAAATCATAGAATAGGCTGGAACTTTGATCTAATCAATTGAAAACCCATTTAATACCAGATAACATTCTTTAGTGAAATTTTTTCGTATCTGTCGTAATAAGGGAGGGGAAGACCATTTATTTGCCAATGTTTAAAGTTTAATATTTCCGTTACTATTCAACCTATTCGAGTAATCTTGGACTCGTTTGAAAGGGAATTGTGTGCTGCCTATGAAATATAGGTCGGCGAAAATTTCCAGTGTCACGTAATCGGTGCCCTAAGCGCGGAAAAACTTTTCTTCCGAAATGATGGCGATGCGGACATCGCAACGCGTACTCTCTTTCACCTATTGCTGCATTCTGCCAACACTCAAAGTGAATTGCTATTATATCGATAGATAGAGATAATATGAATTTTATATTTGAACATAGCAGTTACGCCCTCTAGCGGTAAAATCTGGAACTTGAAAATAATTTCCAGAAATGTCTCTTGGCCACTTTTACCATCAATATTTTTCCCGCAGAACCTAGAACAAATACTTTCCGAGATACAGCCGCTTACCTCTCTTGGTGACCCAGCCTGTACTTTGGGGTCGATCGATTAGATGATCCCGAAGTATGTAAATTAATTCTTCACCAGGTTGCGCACTTCTTGTCGAGGTCGAACCTGGTTGAGAGGGCTAAAACGGCATAGGGGCACAATTGGTCCTTTTAGGGCGAGTTTAAAAGTTTTAATATACGGGGTGTATATAAAGTATGGAATATATTCGATATTTCTCAAAATATAAAAGATTTTCAAAATTTATTGTAATTGTAATTGCATGAGGACGATTAGTAAGTATTCTATAATGTAGGTATGGATAAATAAAGTAATCCGTAGTCAAATCTAGAGAACGTGGTGAAAAATCCAATTATCAAAGAATCCGATTATCCGATTATCAAAGAATTCATGCATATAATAATTCCATAATTTTCCTTATATTACGGGGGGTTCCATTATCATGCTGGAAATATCACTCGCAAAGTTCACAGCAAAAAAAAAAAATAAATTATTATGATATCGTTCCGCATGAACACCACACCATTGTTGTATATGGCACTATGCTTCATCTAAGAAGTACGATTTATCAGGAACATCATCATTATGCCATTACCAAAAAAGCATTGAGAGTAATTAAATCTGGCTACATGATCTATGAGTAAGAGTTCTTGCACGCAATGAAACTTTTATGGAAATGTTTGTACATCCTCTTGAAGGAATAATCGAATACAGTACACATAATGACAGCTATATTTTGTGTGACACTCCCAACATGATATTTTGAAGAACTAATTTCATGGCTTGCTAGAGGATAAATTTATTTGATCATATGGTATAAAGGTAAATTATACTCAATAACATCATAAAAGTAACATTTCTTGACTTAGTATTTTCAAAGCAGTCTTTGATCATTAAAATTTTCTTTACTTGAACTACACATTAGGCATTTCTAATTTTTGATAAAATAATTTGGTTATTGATTCAAAGTTTTGGTTCTGATATTGCATCAACACCAAGTCTTCTAATAATTTTTTGTACTAACATTTTTATTTGCTACTCAATTATCACAATCAACTTAAATTCATAATTAAGGTTGTTTTAATTGATTATCTTTCATTCTCAAGGTTGTGTATAGCAAACCGCATGCGTGACTTATTTACGCTATTTACATACATTAAAGCAAGTAGGTCCAATTTCGCAGGATGCGGCTTACATCGACAACTATTAAATCAATAATTGTTTCGTTGCAGGTATATGTGAGAAATTTCACACGTTCTCTCAGATACGAATACTCGGACTGTGGCATAACAATTCAGCATCTCTCTCCAATGTTTATTAATACGAAAATGAACGACTTCAGCAGAAGACTTCGAACTACAAGCTTTTTATTCCGGATGCACGAACTTTCGCAAAGCATGCAGTAAACACTCTCGGAAAATTAGATTGCACAACCGGTTACTGGTCCCACGAAATACAGGTCAGTTTAAATCTATCCACACAATATATTTATGTAAAAGCCATAATAATTAATACTGATGAATATAATAATAAAGTAATTTATTAATTATTTTAATAATTAATTAGTGAATTAATTTCGAAAAACTGTTTGTAATTCCGTCTTAAAGTGATCTTGCACTTTTGAACTGTGGTATATTTTTGATATCAAGACGAAAATGTCGATAAGCAGGTGTGTTTAACGTAATTAAATACGTGTTAAATGTAATACAAATTTCCATATCTCAAACAGATAAATTCCCACTCTGCACCACTGCTAGGTAGCACAGTTGTATTATTTGAACTGTAACACACGAAACTAACGTTGTTGTTAAATGCAAAAAAAGGAGTTCTTTTATTCAACAAAACAGTATAACAGATTCAGATGTGGATCGCTAATGGCCAAGATCAGTCAAAATTTAAAAACGAGTCAATAGCAATGGATTGTTTAATCAATCATGGTTTTCGCTCAATAAAAGGACTTGCCCAAACAACCACGCTAAAATACAACAGCAATCACTGATGCTACAGCGGTGGCCGTTTGACTGAGCCCTAAATAGCCAAATTTTTAAACCAACACTAATCTAATTTGTGTCATTTTCAGTACTTTTTTACGAAATTAGCTCCAGAATGGGCGAGGATTCGTATAGGAGGTAAACTCAACAAAGCACTTCGACAAGAATATTTCAAGACTCACTCGGAGTTACATGAAAGTACGTGCCCATAATAATTCTCGCCAACAACTGAAAGGATCCTGGTGCCGATGATATTACATTATTTATTCTAGTCATACGTAGTGGAATTTGATTTTATTTTACTTTGTGTATATCTATGTGTAATTAAATATTTTATCTACTAATAAATTGTGGTATAAGTCATCAAAGAACTTTTATTCAAAAAACCTAAATAAGGTTAAATTACAAATACATAAGACTAATATGCTAAGAAATAGCCAAAATTACAAACGGGCAAATAGTAGGAATCACTACTATAATTTAAGTTATTACGTAACGAAATGAACCAATAATATTACAGTACTTCTAAAAGAAGTCAAACAATCCTTTTGTGAGATATTCCACTTATAAGGTAGGTTTTTTTCTAAAATAGCCAAGTTAGTGCAGTACTACCGTTAACGTTACAGTGTTGTGGGTCTTATATACAATTAATTTGAAATTCTACCTCTAATTTGTATACCATTATAAATTACAATAATTACATACATTATATTTAAAATTGTAAAAACTATACTACAGCAGAAATCTAGATATTAAAATATTAACAAAGTTAAGGATCAAATATCATTGTATCACCACTCAAAATACTTCGCTGTTCACGGATTACTGCAGAAAGTTAGAAAACCAAGCCATGCTCCGTAATTTAGAATAACAATCAAAACCATCGTGTCAGTAAAATTTATATCATTTACGCTTGCAAATGTTTATGCATCCTCGTAGAAGCTAAAGAAAATAACAAAATCCAAGTATTTCTGCCTTTTTATATACGAACAGATTAAAGATAAAAAACATTACGGGAGCTTCTAATTGGGGCTCTTTTCCATTTTAAACTTGTTAGTTCACAAAGCGTTTTATCTTTAGACGTACGTCAGGTCTTTTCTCTCACTTCTGTTCGAAGACTCATTTTAAAAATAAAGTACAGTGAACCTTCAAAATATATGACAACATTATAGTCCACAGAATTTTTAAGTTAGTAACTCAAAATTGCTGCGTCTTCTACATACGGAGTGCAGTTGTTACCAGTATACTAATTATATACAGTGAAATCCGCTTAATGTGATCACGGATAATATTATCAATCGGTTATTGTTATCATTTTGGCTAGAAACCAGCCGTTTTAATTAGTTTACATCCTAAAACCACCGGATAATGTGATCAAAAAATTTCGATCGCAATCATCGTTTTTTTTTCTGAGATAGACAGAAGTTCTTTTAATACGTATGTACATGTAGTACGAACATATACAGGGTGTTAGTAAATAAGTGCGACAAACTTCAGGGGGTGATTCTGCGAGTAAAAATAATGACAGTTTGCTATATAAACGTCCATCCGCAAATGCTAAATATTTTTTGAAATAATTGTCATTTTTGTTGCATATACTATATTTACAGAATGTTACCTACATTAAAAGTATACTATTGAAACAAATCAGGGGCTCCACAATAAAAGTGACTACTAAAAAGGGTTCCACTTATCAAAAAGATTGAGAAACGCTGTATAAAGGCACCGAAGAGGATTTTCAAACATTTATGAGCTATGAAAATTTTATCAACAAATTTCTTGTAACAAGCAATCAACTTTAGACCATATATTTTCTTCTATGAATGCAAAGTAATGTAATGTGCAAATAATATGTAATATACATAGTTACTTATGCAATAAAATCACCCGGTTAATGTTACCAAAATGTATTTGGACCATTAAGCGGATTTCACTGTATAATAATATAATACAAATGGCTTACAAAAATATGAAAATTTTACTGCGTTTTTAGCCTACTGACTCATTTTGAATCATTTTGTTTTAAGGATATATTTTGTAATTTTTCTCTACGGCACTTTTGTTTTAATCAATTACTAGTTTATGGTATTATATAAACAGTGTATAGACTAATACATACTAAGCACTATGCGGTTTTTGTGTCTACTGCAGTTAAAGATTTAAATGTTTTTAAATTTACGTAATTTGAATTGCATAGAACAACGAATAGGCCCAAAAAGCGTCATCTACGAACTAACCACTGAACTATACGGCGGATTAGTACAATAGTACAATATAATACAGTTTTAGGAACAGATTGTCTACTATTTAACTCGAACAACATGCTTTGAGTTATATTATAAGGTATTATGTATACGAATTTGCTCCTATCTGTATATGGCGAAATGCACAATAATAAAAATATTTTATTCGATTTGTTTTGCAGGTCAAGGCAACCTTAGACAAATGGTAATTGTCACGACTAAAGATGGCCGATTTAAAACATCTAACATCATATAGAGGGCTCTACTTGTATCAATCTTAATAAATATATTAATTCAGTTGAAATCATAAATGTTTGCTTCCTTGGTTGCGTATATATTAGATAATAGGATAATAGAAACAATGTTGTTTTGAATCGATTTTTAGCAATGCTTCGAACAGAAACACCTATAAATATTTGATGCAGTACATGACTATTCGTCAAATTTCCTCCCCTTTTTTAGGTAATATCTTTGTGTAATATATACATCAATATCAATGCATTGATGTTGTACATAACTCTGACACTCTCTCTAAAATTTATCTTCCATAAGTGCATTAAACTTTTGCATTATAATTATACCACAACTATATTACAACTGTCGTTAGGCAGACTGCACGGTGACGAAACTGGTTTTATAAAACCGGTTTTATGAAACAAGTTTCGCAAAACTGGTTTCATATTTGGCAGTACGTTAACGAAACTGGTAGATGATCAGTTTCTGAGATATGGTCGGATGATGAGGACGTTGTAGCACTATGGTGCTGGTATCAAAACAGAAAGAGGAAACGAAAGTACTGAGTCCATCCCCTAATACAAAACAGAAGTTACAGCAGTTATGTAGTGGCCAAAGAACTACATAGAGATCCCGCGAAATTTCAATTTTTTTATCGAATGGATACTCTTCTACAGCTTTAACGAGTTTTGAGTTGAAAACTTGATCTTCCGGCATCGTTTCGGTGTAAATAATGACACAATAACATAATAACAAGTCACGTTGACGGGAGGTTATGAGAAACTGTAGTTACATGCAACCATCCTAGACAAATTGCGTGAAACGCAGTTGCGCAACGTCATGAAATTATAGTTTCTTAAAACTCAGTGACCACATCTCTCAGTTGTTTTATGAAACGATTTCACAAAACTAGAGTTTCATATTTCATGAAACTATAGTTTCATGAAGCCGGTTTCGTCAGTGTGCAGTCTGAGTGCAGTCTGCCTTAAACTTACGTGCAGTTGCATAAGCAATTCACTAACTATAGTAGGTAGTACAGATGTGTGCATAAAAAATGGGATAACTAAACTATTACTCTGTGAAGCAGACGTTCGTTTGATTAATTGCATTCATGTCAACGTGCTTGTTGGAAATTGAAAGCGTCAGAAATGTCAGAAATGTCAGAAATCCTTTGATATTGTATATTGAGACATCTTCTGCTTAGATAAATATGTTTTCCCAACGATCTGAAAAAAGGCCATTATTACTCCTGTGCCGAAAATTGCCACGCCAACTGAACTTAAAGATGTTCGCCCTATAAGTATTCTTCCCACGTTGTCAAAGATTATAGAAAGGATATTAGAGCAACAATTGCATACATTTCTGTTAAGAAATAATATTCTTCCCTTGAGGCAGTCAGACTTTCGTGCTAATTATAGTTGTACCACTGCTCTCTTATGTGTTGCAGATGATATGCTTAGATCCTTGGATAGAGGTATGGTAGTTATATTGGTATCATTGGACTTCAGTAGAGCGTGTGGGTTCTCAGTGCCTGCCGTTGAACTTATGCCTAATTACTTGCTTGATCATTTTCAGACAGTTAAAATAGATAATGTTATTTCCGAATTTAAATCGATCAAGTCAGGAGTTCCTCAGAGTTCCATTCTTGGTCCTCTCTTATTTTTTGTGTACATTTGAATTTGTTTTCTTGTCACCTTCACTGTCAACATCATTGCTATACCGATGATACACACGTTTACATTTCTTGTTTACCGGATGAGGTACCGTTGGCAACTGCTTCATTGAATGAAGGCCTCAACAGGCTTTCTCGACAATGTTTACAGCATTCTCTGTCTTTAAATCCCCTTAAATCTGCGGTTCTTGTCTTCTCGGGACGACGCACAAACTTGAACTTAGACCAGATACGGGTTCATATCAATAATGTACGCATCCCTATCGTGGAAGTAGACAGGAATCCTGGCCTGTATATGGATAATTCGTTGAGGTTCAAACACTATATTGCTAAATGTATTCAACGTGCTTATATGGCTTTAAAAATGATCTACCCGCACAGGCATCTTAAACCAACGTATTAAAACGCACTTATGCGACTCTCTCGTTTTATCTCAAATGTACTATTGTGACGTAGTTTATGACCAATGTATTTATGTTACTACCAAAAAGTGCATCCAACGTTTGCAAAATTCTTGCCTTCACCTTATTTTTCGTGTCAGAAAATTTGACAGAATAAGTCACAAACTAAAAAAAGTTCATTGGTTTAACATGGAGCAGCGTAGGTTTTTACACAGCGCATGTCGCTTACATAAAATTATACAATATAGAACACCAGCTTATCTCTAAAATAAAATTATGTTCAGAACTGATGTGCACCATTTAAATTTGAGGTATTTAAATTTTGAGAGGTCATTCACGTATGTTGCCAGCAAAGTATTTAACGCTATTCCACCAAATTTGAAGTCTCTGCCACTTCCATCGTTTAAATTATCACTTCGTAGACATTTATTACAATTGAGCTTGCAGTGACTGATCATGTCGTGCGTGTCTCTGGCTCCTTCATTTTATTTATCTGCTTTCTGGGGCTGTGTTATGTACCTATACCTATATATCTACGTAGGTATATGTGATGGTGTGTAGGACTGACTTACATTCTCCTCTCCTTGTTTTTTTTTGTCCTTATGGAAAGGTTAAGTAGATTAGCTTTGCTGGACTTCGCCTAGTGATGTACACATGTGTGTATCATTTTCTTTTTTCTTATTTAGTATACATATATCATTTTGTTACTTTTTGTTATACATCAATAAAGTCATTTGTTATTATTATTATCTTCATGTATAACCTATGAAATCTATTATGACAATCTGAATATGCTGTATGCCACCGCTATGTCACGGTAGATCCGTTTACACATATAAAAAATTGGGATTTATGCTTATAGCAGTTATCCCATTTTTTTTTTTTTTGTACACATCCGTACATGGAATTTATGGACATTGGATTGTTGTTTATAAATAAGTTGTTTGTCAGTTACCCTTACGTTAGACAACCCTTTCTATTCAAGGACACCTTAAGCGAGCGCAAGCCCTGTGTCACCATTATGCGCAGGGCCCCTATAACCGTATTCGAAGTAGTACGTTTGCACCTCATTCAAATATTTATTTTTAGTCTTAATTCTGCTCTTTAAGGGTCGATACCCGCAGGGGTTATCGACATTGTGGCAGAACGCTAGGAGCCGGACTTCAATTATCCGAGAAGACGATGACATTTTTTCCAATAATTGGATGCCGATCGATCCTCCATTCGCTGTTGAAAACAAAATGATTTACAGCGCACATTATGAACGGCGATATAGTGCTGTCACAAGGTCATTTGACCACAATTGTATACATACAAACTACACAACAACAATTTCATGGTAGTCGTATAAGCGATTCAGTTTAAGAAGCTACTACAACCAACACCGATCGCACATAAATAGATTAATAAATCTTAAAAAATTAGGAAAATGTATATTTCCACACATAAATATAAAATTCTTCTTCATTTATAACCTAGACAATATGTACCATTAACTTTGAAAGATTTTAATATTTTTGTTTTTGTACTTTTACTTGCGAAAATATTTTCATAGCAATCACAAATATATCTATATTTATTTGCAACATTCGGTTCTGCTTTCTTTTTAATATTTAGACTTTATTTTTTAACTGTTATTGTAGTAAAGTAATTTATTGCAATGAAAAAAAAGCAATTAAACATCAAACATTACGTTAATACGCTTGATCGCAAAAAATGGGACAATTTTAATTTCGCTGTGTGATTACAATTTAGGCAATTTAACTATAAATTAACATTATAATTTCATGTTAATGCAGAGATATATATTATCGTATTTTATCATTTATTTGTCAAAATAACACTTAGTATATTGACTCGTCCCACCTTTTTTGCAACTCTTAATATAAATAATGAGTAATAAGCGTACAAGCGTATTAAATTTTCTTTAATTAAAAACCAACATATCACAGAGGACTTCTTGAAAACAAAAAATGAAAGAATAATATTTATTTTGATTATATTATTGATGTTACTTACGAAGTATTGTACATCATCACATCATTTAAATGATAATTTTCGTTCATCTTCTCTATCTACGAATAACATCATATAAATTCTAATACGGAGTAGCGACAATTTTGTTATCGATTCATACTTTCAATTGGCTGGAGAAGTATGAGGCGTACTATATTGCAATAAAAAGAATTTAGGTTTCCGCAATATATTGGGTTGCCTACACAAAATCTACTAATAAATTCTAACCAAAATTCAATGGAATTACGAAAGAACAGAATGTAAGCAAAATAAAATATGAAGTGTGCCTATCAACACCCAAAAAATAAATGTCAAAAGGTACATGATAGACATGGACAAAATAGTTTTTATGTTTTGTATCGGTATTTCAAATTATGAGATACACGACAAAGCCAATATGACTGCATTATCAATTGCAACAAAGAAAAATTGTAGTGTTTCAATCTTATTATATTAATATTAAATTAGATAAGAAAAATCCAGACAAATCTATGAAAATTGAGCGAATATTTTTAACTACAGATTCTGTTGTTTTATGTTTGTGATCTATTGGAGATACAAATCTAAAACAACAACGCTTATAGTTAAATTGAAATATTGGCTCAATTTTTACAGATTCTGGGTTTTTCTTATCTTATCGACAATCAATCAACAAATGACCATGTTCATTTAATTTTTTGGTATGATTCGGCCATTTATATTTCCCAGTATTCCCCCAATATTATTTTGTCATTCCTTCGGACTGATGCATCTTGGTCAAAACACAATATTCTTCAAATATCTCAAAAAGAAATAATCCAATATGGATGGATACTGTGTAGAATATATAATCGGTCCAATATTGCCTATTAAACAGCCACCAAATACTCTAAATCTTAAGTGAATAGTAACGGTCATTCCTGTCAAATCGTTAACTTTTGTAATTGATTTCTTTCTGTGTGTTTTGGTTATCGGGAAGTATATATTCTACTAGTCCATAGTGGGCATTTTTACATTCGCCCAGTAGAAATACCATATTAACCGATTTTTCTGTATTTAAAGTCATTTCTATTGCAAAATTAATAGCAAATCAAGAATGAACTACAAATACAAAAATTAACGTTTTGGCAGGGATGATAGTTATCATTCAGTTGCCAAGTTTTACATCATCTTCATCAGAATACCCTACCCTTGCATTTACCAATTTTTTTTAAGCGTGCAGTTTGAACAATATTTCAACAGGTACTTCCTGAAAAATGAAATTATAATTTACCGGTTGGCCCTAAATGTGTCATAGTTTACACGCAGCTTTATTTGAACATACAGTAATATTTAACCAATTTTGATTACCAGTATTTTTCCTTGTTATTAAATCGGTCTAAAATTCTTATATTCTTTGCATACTGATTATCTTTTTGTAGTTTGCTTATTACTAATTACATGCCTCATTTTATGATGACTTTAAATCTTTAAATGTAAAAAATCTCACAATATTGCATTTGCGGTGAATTTGCTTACAAACCGTCAGTCAGAAGAGTAACGTCTATGATATTTTTGGAAAGCCGATGATGTTGTTAACATATCATAATAATACACAGGAGGTTCAATTTGATAAAACTAAATGTGAAGTGGATTTACAAAACTCAATCATCCTGTATAATGGCGAATAATGTCAAGTTGAGTGTAGGCTATTATTTTATTTAAGAATTTAGCACATTTAATGATACACTTACTTTTTTAATATTCATTTTCGGTTCTTATAAAAAATGGAAGGTATTCGAGCGGTTTTTCAACTTGAATCGCTTTTCTCTACGTAACTATGGATTTTGGACCCAACTAAATTATGTCAAATTGTTTATACTAATATTATTAAAACGTAGCCCATGTGTTGTTCAAATTCCAAAAGATTTTTCAAAATTCCTCATCGTTTAATATAATAGTCCACCCCATCTTGATTGCACCAGCCTATACTATATATTTATATCTTATATCACTAACAAAAGTATTTTTAAATACTATGAAAATATAAATATGGTTATAAAGATCGTGAAAAACAGTAAATTATTTCATAGCATACACCCAACCTTTAACTGTTTTATTGTGCACAATGCCCTCTCACTAAAGCACAAAAAATTATGTGTACTCTGTATGTCTACATACGAAAGAATTCTGTACACAATTTCCAGATGGAGAATTCGTTGATTTGGTTTTAAGCAGACCTATTTATAACCTTATACATGACTTTCGAGAAATCAAAAGCATTTGTAAAAGTAAATCATGTGGACTCAGCAAACAGTAAAGAATCAAAATTAACACTACGTAAAACAGTATATTACACGTTGTAATTTCACAAGCTCATCATACACTTCAGCGCAACAAACTGCAATCCTCAAACATTGAAACTGTATCTTGTCCAATGTATGTTGTAAAATACTAGAACAGCCGCCGAAAATGGAACATCCATATTCAATTTTCGATCTCACAAGGAAAAAATACAGAATACATATAGTAAAGGGATCGGTACCCCATTTTTTTCCCACATAAAGACTTAGTTATATTGATATGTAAAATGTCAACATACCGCTTCAACTAGCATAAAAATACGGGCCAACAATACTGCTACCCTGCATGCTACATTAGTAACTGAATTTGAAACAATACCAAAGACATATCATGTAATATTTTCGAGCAATATTTAGACGATTTGCTTAGCACATCTTGTGCATCGGCGTACGAAAAATGTATTGAGTTTTTACTCTATTTTTGAAAATATTTAACTTTTATTATAATCAAAATAATAATTTCACCTGCTCTCTATTATATAGGTACTTGTATGTTTTTGAGTAATAGATATTTCTTAGTTTCATAGCTATCCTAGTTGTTATTATAAAAATTACGGGTTGAATTTATCCGAATAATTATTAATTTAAGTGTTGCTTTACTCAGAATAATTAGCTCTCTCAAAATGTTAGGAAATCTGTAAAGTGCTCGATTATAAAAAAAAATGTAAATTTTCTCAAATAACTCCAGAATACGATGTTCATTTTTTTTATAATTACCACGTATGTATATAACATAAAAATATCTATAATAAACAGAGAGCTAGCTCAAAATAACCTACAAAATCCGTTACAAAACCAATAAATATGTCCGGATTATACTAAGAAAGTGAAAATAAACTATGCTGCAATAATAAACCAGCAATTAAATAAATGTAACAGTTCTTTATAGAGTTATAAAGCAGCTCCTAAAACAAATTTGCCAACACCGTTGCCTATACAACGTAAGAAAATTCGCAATCACAATTTCTTGCAAGAATTATACGAACGTCTTGTCTTAAAAAATCTTTCCTTGCTGAAGACATTCACCTGCACGCAAGCGCAATTTCTTATTTAGGCAATAGAAACTCGATTTCTTGAACTGTCAGTTTCAAACTAAGTGCCGTACAAAAGCCAAGGCGGGCTAAGATCCAAGAACGTACGCTGCGATTGTTATGCGTGTGGCGATATCGATCGACAAAAATTTTAATTAAAAATGCGATACAAAAGACTGTGAGAGTGTAGTTTCGATATATTAGTGTAGATATTTAAACATCTTTACTTCTGTAGACAATTTTCAACATTAATAGAAAATGTAAGTTTAATAAATGATTTTTAAAGTATTTAGCTAACGATTCAAATGAAATTATTTCCGCAAACTGCAAAAGATACAGCAGCACTAACAGAATTAATTATTTATACTTTAAATATTTAAGAAAACACTGGTCACTCAAACATTAAAAGGATATTTATTGATTTGTATTATTATTCATATTATTCATATGTACCAAGTAGCTTTAACTTATGAATATACATAGGTATAGATATGCTTTTCTTAAGCCATTAATAAATTATAATAGAAATCGTAATTTCTATCTTACATATTTTATTCATCATATGAAAAGATTCCTTCAGTGCCATGCCCTTATTGCAACTAATTCTATTTTCATTGTTATTGTTGGTATCGTTATAAGTAATATCCACACCTAAGATATTTCCCATATGCTATACTATAGACTCAACCCCTTATATACATGTACTTTTTCAAAACCTATAATGTTATTTGCCAACTAAAAAAAACCAAAATAACATAATATACAATTTATTTAATGTTATTTGCCAACTAAAAAAACAGTAAAATAACATAATATACCTATATACTTATTTATGTCGTTGCTACAGACAGTTTCATGTCAATTTATATTGAAATTAAATATATTAGCTAAACTAAAGTTGTCCCACTTTTGTATATCCGAATCTGCTATATATTTTGAAATGTCCTATTTAACAGAAAAATTAAAAGAAACCACATTGTAAAACTAGGAGGTGCCGAAGGTTACGCTCGTAAGCTATCGTTGAGATCTCTTATACAAACGGTGAAAGGTGTTTATAATCGAACACAACTTGCATTCAAATGAACTATAAAGAAATACGCTTGCAATATTCTCCAATAACTAAGTAAAAAGTATTTACGAATTTTTAAATAATTATTTACTCTTGTAGAAAATAGAAACCAATTCAATACCGTCAAATAAATATATTTATATGCATATGTATGAATTTAGTATACCTACGTAGTAAACTCATACATATAACAAGATGTATTACATAGACAATACCAAACACTAAACAAGGCTAGATTTACTTATTCACTCGGCACCGTTACCCGTTCTATAAATAGTAGACCATTCAAAAGTACCATTATTACGACAATGCGCTATGATGAGCTATTACGTTTTACATTAATCATAATTCTTTTAATTTTACCTGATAAATGTCTATCTTGTACATACTTACCGATAAATTTAGTATCTTTTATTTATAAAACATGTGCAACACTTGCACAAGATATGTTACGTACTTTATACTAGTTGTTTTCAAAATTTTTAAAGACTACTACAATTTTAAAACAAAAATACAAAAACGAAATCGAACTACCAACTGATAATCAAAAACCCTATGTTAAACTGCCAAAAAACAACAAATTAAAGCTGTAAATTTATGCTTTTATATGGCAAATTACTTGAATAGTTTTTTTGACTAAGTTAAAGTGCCTAAAAAAGTGTTTTATCTCCAGAATGGTAAAACAATTTTGTTTAAATTTTTTGGTAACTATATTATTACGCATCCGGAATTGAGAAAATTATACTCTTTACAAACGCCGATACTAAAATTAAATTAACAAAATTCAAACTCTAATTTTACATAATGTTTTTTTTTGATGTGTGGTGGGTGCTTAGTTGCTGTGATTCCGTAAGCTGTATTACTTGCCTGGCTATCACTGCAACTTTTGCGGTGTAGTTTGGTGTGTGAAAGTTGTGTTTAAATGGCTTTGTGACAGCATCATATCGCCTTTTATGATGCCGCGCTGTTAATCACTTTGCTGCCAACAGCGAATGGCAAGTCGATAACCAACATTTTTGAGAAATTGTGTGATAAATGTGCAGAATTGTATGACTATAAAGTGCAACGTTTTGATGAAGTAACACAATTGCGGGTATAAAAGTTACAACTGTTATAATTGCTACTTGCATGGTAATTTAAAGACTGCTACAATCTAACAATTTCTGAACTATTTTGTTTCTGTATGGAAACAAATTAGTTTTGCAGTGCCGTAGGAAAGTTGCATTATTGAAATGGTGCAAGTAAACCACTGAAATATGGTCGTTTTTAACTCCTTGCAGTAATAAACGTGACAAAATTATCACAAGGAAATAAAATTTTATTTATTATGAGGGCTTCCGGGTTTTGACAACGTCATAATAGTGCAATATGTATGCAATACAAAAATAAACTAAATACAAAACCAAATAAAATAAAGCACACAATCTACTAGCTGTAGATACGTTTTTCCATTAACATAAGTGGGTTCTTCAGGAGCAAAAAGTAAATAGGGAATACTAGAAGGTCGTGGTAACTAAACGTATCAATCACTCTAGAAGCGAAAACCTTCTAGTGGGTGAAGAATGTTAAAAGGTAATGGTAACTCGACGTGTAAACCCTGATGGATGTGGTTTATAGTAAATTTCATCTATTTAAAAAAGACTCCTTTCTTTGACGAACTTCTTTGAAGTAATTAAATTTGCTAAAGCAAAACCTTTATTTACTAAACAGAAATTCCCCGCTGAAAAATTTGCAGCGAATTTAAAAAGATAGTATTACATGTGTATAATATACATATTGAGAATCTATCACGTTATTATTATTTTTTTTATGTGTGGTGGGTGCTTAGTTGCAGTGACTCCGTAAGCTGTATTACTTGTCTGGCTATCACTGCAACTCTTGCGGTGTAGTTTAGTGTGTGTAAGTTGTGTTTAAATGGCTTTGTGACAGCATCATATCGCCTTTTATGATGCCGCGCTGTTAATCACATTGCTCCCAACAGCGAATGGCAAGCCGATCCGGTATTAAACTCTGTCACCGTCCCTCCAGAGAATTGAACCCCGGCACCTATCGTCCTCTCACAACAATAGTCAGCCGCCTAACCACTGCGGCCATCGACCCGTTAAACCCGTTAAATCAACTAATAATGTATTTTGAAAAGTTGTGTATGTCACCCTATGTATTGCAGATCTCTTAAAATCACAATTTGTAAATATTACATAAGGTTGCCAAATAAGAATCACACCCGGGAAAGAAACATCACTTACTAAAGTGACGAAAAAATCAGCAAATTATTTAGAAAATTATAGAATGACCGCTAAATAGCATAATAAAAAAAATTAAAATTAAATATTGAAAATATAGATTTATTTTATTAGGACCGAAAAAACCTGCAAAAAAATATTTTATTGCTTAAAAAAGCGGTCGAAAAACAACATCAATAAAATTAAAATTCTAATTTTATACAAAATTGTCAAATAATAGTCTATCGGATATACCTATAAAAATAGGAATTTTCCACACTAATAAATAATACTTATTTATTTTCCAAAGTTGTACCTACTATCAACCGTGCCGGAAATATAGCCACACAGCATTCTTACTTGGTCAGCGGCGGGTACATTGTACACGTTGTTTCAAACACACCACGTCAAATTCGATTGTTTTTAGTGGAATCTCTCATATAGAATTTTTAAATGATGATGATAAATGGACTAATTTTATGGAAGATAATTGATAACTAACAACCACTGTCATTTGAATTTTTGAAAAATTACAATTTACTTTGTTAGTTTGGCTGTAGGGTATTGTATATACCGGGCGCGCGCGCACGAGCTCCTGATACGTTTAGTGTAAGATGAAAAAGAACAGCGAAGAGACGTTCCTTAGTTAACACAGGAAACGTATATCGGTACTGGTTGCTTGAACGAATGCATTCATTGTATCTCTTTATCTAACATATTAAAATCATATGCCTGCTCTAACACATTGAAGATCCTATCAACAGATCGAAGTGCTCAAACACGACAGAATGCATTTGTGATAGGAACAGACTTGCGCCTGCGTACATGCACATTAGACTCAGCTATCAAGGTGACGCGAAGAAATTGATAATACACCGAGAGTGTCAGACAGAGCATAACATAGCGCTTCCCATTTACAGTCGCCCACACATTGCTAATGCATATATCAGCAGGTCGAACGTGCGCATACTGTATAAAGATAATATAATTCTTGCAGGACTTTTCGAAAATTTTATAAAACAGTAGGTTCCATTTTGAACAACATAACGTTTAGATGATGTATCGTTCAAAACTTTCTTTTCAATAACAAATATTTTTAGATTGTTGTCGTATTTGGTTTACAAACAATAACACAAAAATTACAAATATATACGTTTTAAGCCAACAAAAAACATTTCGAACATTGAATAAGAGTTATAATTTCTCAACTGTTGTTAACTGCGACAAAGTGGTTAGAATGATGTTGTATAAGTACTCTTGCACTGGGAGTTTCCCGTTCTAACGCTTTTGTCGCCTACTGTATCTGGAAATTACTCATTAGGTATGTACACTCAGTACGACTTAGTCTTCGAACGATTTTAGTGAGTTACCATACTAAAATCGTTCGAAGACTAAGTCGTACCGAGTGTACATCTCTAAATATCGCACAGAAAATAGTTTTTGCGACCCTAAGGTTACAAAGAAAACGTCTGACGTCATTCCCGCTTACATTTGCACTCTGACTTGGCTGGCCTTGATTGATAGATGCATTTCATTTGACGATTCTCAGTAGAATGCGGAAGATAATCGGCCGTCATTTTTACATACTTTGACACTTCCTATAATTGTTAACTTTTAATCTTTAATTACATATCTAACTCACAATTTGAAATCGATAGTGGTAGGCGAAACAAAATTGTGCATATGCAGAAACGTATATTTGTACTGCTAAAACTTACTTTCTATATACTCTTGTGACACAATATAGTATTATTTGCTCCTCGTTGTATTTCTCTTGTTTTGCGTCATTCTTTCGTTTTTACATTAACGTATTACTGTATGTTATGGTCTGTACCTTAAAGCAACTTTTTGACTACAGCAAGTATTTCAATATATGCACCCTGGATATCTCACACTTATTCACGTTTGAAGTAAGCAAAAGATGCAGATAGAAGAACAGATATGCTGGGTAGTGTACTTTAGCCAGCTGATGCTTATGTAGTAAAATTTAATAAAATTAGGTACCTATACTCTGCGCAGGATTTCCTACAGGTATTCGAAATAAAATTGAGAGAAATCAAAAGAGTGATAGCAACCACGTCAAATCGTAATGGCCGTTGATTACAATTGATGACAAGCATTCAAGAATTTTCCTCCAGCAATTCCTCAAACGTTCCTTTCGTTTAATTATGTCATGAATACATTAAAACATAATATATCTGTTTAAATACGTCTAAATTATCAAGATATCTCTAGGATAACTTTCAACAGAATTTCTGAAACTACATTTGCTGCACTCTATTACGCCCTGTATATTAGCAAACTCAACTCAATATAACATTAAGTTGTAACCTATACTACTCGCAACTAATTGTAATTCTATTCGACATGTGGTTATGGTTATTTTCTAATACAATTTTGTAAAGTATTTTAATAGAAATGGAAACATATGTTGCTATCTAATTAAAATGGTTTACTAGTTTATTAGTTTACTAATTATTTATCAGTTATATAATTTAATAGAGAAACGTTAGAAATTTACTTTTTATACAACTAAAAGCAGACTTTCTATTTCTTCGAGATCCAGGTATTGTAATAATAACAAATTATTATGTACGCACTACCTACATTTGGTGCTTTCTTACTTTGTATTGTTGAATGTTGAGAGAAAAATAGTAGCTCTATGTATAAACAATATTCCGTTAACTCATTTTTATTCATTCATGTATACATATCACTACGTGGATATATACATATACATATGTATGTATGTATATACCTACATATATATGTAGTTGCGAGTCGTAGTTGATTCTATTCTATTGACCTAGAATAGATCTTGCACGTCTTTCAACAATCTCAGTTTCTATTTGTGCCACCGTTAGATCTCTGTAATCTCATCGTTGAATCGAGTTTCCTTCTATTGTACTAGAGATATATTGTATAGTAATAGCTCATTTTTCTATATATGGAAACACTTCACTTTGTTAAATAGATTATATGATTATGACTGATTCGCAATCATTTTTTCGGCACAATACTGATATTAATCTATGTTCATATTCTTAACGATTGTGCATTAATATTGGCAATAAGAGACAGCGATGGAAATACTGCATAAAATAGTCGAAGTTGTTGCGCTTGCGATTATAATTAAATAGCTACAGCAAAATTTGCAAGGTTTATTCCAACAGGCCTCTAACATATACGCATAAAAATATTTCAGTTATCCTCCTATCAATAACAGGTCTATTCATAGACTCAATTGCAATGCAAGTTTCCTTTACTTCTTTTACTTTCAATTTTTAAGTTAAGAATTTGTGAAAACTTATATAGTTAGATAAACTCTAATACCTACATATACCACTTTGTTTTTGCCATAAGTAACAATTAATATTAGTAATATGTACAGTTATGCGTAACGGTTTAAATAAAAACGTGTCTGTAAACAAGGTTAACTTGAAACATGAACAGAATGAAAAGTACGATAAAATCTGAATTACACTTCAAAATAGTATCTATAGTATTACCACTATGGTTACTTTATTTTTCTATTAAAAGTACTCGATTTCCTAAACAAATTTTTAAGATATGTAAAGACTTTTACGTAAATATTATTGGGAATAACAAGCCTCATCGTTGAATAAAACTATAGAAACAACTCTACAAGCAAAAAATGTACCAACGTTTAAATTTAATGTTCTAATGTATTACATTAGATTTGATAAAAAAAACGTACGTAAACAAACATGGATAATTATTTCGGGATACTCAACAGATAAATTCTACACATTCAAATATGCACTTTTAAGAAATTTAGGTCATATATATTTAAAAGACAACTATTTATATTTAGATTTCCCGAGGCTATAAATTAAGGATGTTTTCTTGTAGGATAACATACGGCTATGCTCTTATAAACGACAGCTGTTATACCTTATACTTTGTGACCCACTTTCACTATCCTTCCAATGCAGATCAGCTGATATGTTATAAATTTCCGTCATCTCTCTATCCGCGAAAATACACATTACACAACAATAGTTCGATCGCTCAATAGATTGTTTGAAATAAAACTTATGAAGCATATATTGTGATATCCGGATGAGATAGCAAAATAGTGACTGAAATATTTCTTAGAACAATAAGAATATTTCATGTAAGAATGTGAAAGATATATAATCTGTGTCAGATACTCCTAAAAGAAAAATAAACTTTTCATACATGTAACATAAGAATTTCTAGTCTGTTCCGGTAAGCTTATTGTTGCTACCTTGAACTTTCAATAAAAGATGACGCGATCACTGTTTTATTCAAATATACATACATATATATTCATATAAATACTATCAATCACTTTATAGCGGTATTTTATGTTTGGCTATGATATGAATCATTTTTAAAATTATTTAATGTACCTGTATGTACCTAATGTATCATTAGAAACGAAATAAAAAATATAGGGTACCTACTATAAGCGAAAAATTTGCTAGTTTCTTATAAAATTTCATTTTTATATCTGTACATTCTCTTTATATTGCATTATTTATTCCTTTTTTATGCCTAGATTATTGGATAAACGGCAATAAATATTCCAACAATCACTTTTAGTTTATTACAATTAGAACAACACAGAATATAGTTATTATTGGTCCGAATATATGGTTTTTTCTATACATTATCAAAACTAATACAAAATAATACAGTACAATATTACAGATACTAGTCTTTTGTAGCAATATAATAATAATCCTGAGTTAACAGTTTCATTAAAACTTTATTACCTACTCTAAAATTTAATTTCTCATCCTTTATCTGTCTACATCAAGGCAATGAAAAAGAACATTATGGACGATGCTCGTTTTATATGTAATTTTAAAACCTGCCAAATACGATAAAAGCAACTTCATATTTGCTTAAAAGATATTTCAAAAGAAATTTATATAAAAATCTTATGAATATCAAAGTACGAGGCAAAGGACAATAAGTAGTTTATTATACTTAGAGAGCGTCTTACGTGTATTTCCAACATCGAATTTAAAGCAAATTTCAATGTTTTTCGTTATTAACCATTAAGTTCTTCATTAATACCTATTAGTCACATGGTAACTGATATTGAAACGGACATAACTTACAGCGTGTTAGTAAAGATCATTTGCAGTAGATATAGCCCAATTTGCCTTATCCAAAAGTCACCCGTTTTTGAGATATTGTGCTTCTTTTGTTTTTTCGAAGTTCACTACTTACTCTCACTCAAACTTAAAATTTACGAAAATAATAGAACTTTTTTCAATTTTTCAGTTTGTCTGATTAGAGGACATAGCACACATTATCTATCGGTGACAATTACCGTTAAATACTTGGACAAATTAAAAAAAAATAAAACTTTCGCTTTTAGTGAAACTGTAGACACAATCGCTAAATAAATAGTCACAAAGGTAGCGATTGTACCTACAATTTCATCAAAAGCGGAAGTTTTAATTTATTTTTCTTTTAATTTGTCCAAATATTTAACGTAGTTGTCACTGATAGATAATGCGTGTTGAGATGTCCTCTACCCAAACAAACTTAAAAATTCAGAAAAAGTTCCATTATTTTCGTAAATTTTAAGTTTGAGCAAGAATAAGTAGTGAACTTCGAAAAAACAAACAAAAAATCACAATATCACGAAAGCGGATGATTATTGGATTAGGCAAATTTAGCTGTACCTATTGCAAATGATCTCTACTAGAACGCTGTAAAGTATGACCGTTTCATTATCAGTCACCCTGTATATGCCTTATGTAAAAACTCTACCTCTCTCAAATACATGATAAATTATATTAAATTTATCATTACCAGAATACACTAAAAATGTTCTTATGAATAAACATTCATACGAACATTTTTAGTGCGTTCTGTAAACATACTTTCTCTTCATGCCTCATATATATTGATATAATATAATTAATACATACATCTATGTTATGACTTTTATGTACTTATCTTTTAATTCCTGAAGTATTTCCATTTATATCCTTTAATATTATTTAAGAATGTAATTCGATATATCAATGAGTTCTTTGTTTCTTAGATATTTTTGTTAATAGGCATAGAAGTCTCATTAACGAGAACATAATTTTATATGTTCTGGAATAAATTGGTATTTAATTAATTTGCTGTTTCATTGACCTACAAGTGGAAATACTTCAGGAATTAAAAAATATTGATATAATATATAAACATGAATGTAATGAAAGGGTATTAAAATTGTAAATACTAGCTTTTCTACCCGTGGCTTTCCTGGCATAGACTATAAGATTTGTGCAGGTTCTTCATTTTAGTTAAATTTGCAGGTTGTCACGTCCATTGTCCGTGTATATATGTATGTATGTATATTAACCAGCTGTAGAAGTAGTGCACATTATAAAAAATATTACTTCCCACACAAACTTTGCCATTTTTCCAGAAGCTTAATTATAAAAAATCACCAAGAAACATATGTCATTATTTGGTCAATGAGCATTAATATCAAATTTCAAGTAAATTTCACAATTAAAATATTATATCACACATGAACATTGCCACTCTCTTTCACCCCCTTAGGCGTTGAATTTAAGATACGCCGAAAGTGAAGAGCATTAATACCAAGTTTTAAGTAAATTTTACTAAAAAAATATTATTACTTCTTATACAAATTTTGGCAGCCCCATAAATATCAACGTATGTATAAGGCTACACTCTTTTTTGAAAATATTTTATCAGCATAGTTTAAACTAACTACAAAGTAAAACAACAATACTTTCGGGTCGATTTTCCATGCTGCTATCTTATCAAATACGGAATACAAGCGTTCTTAAAACAGTTGTACGAACGAATTATACTGATGTTCGTGAGCATAAAAATAAATATGTCAAACTATATTAGAACATAGGGTTATGTTACTGTTGGGATAATACCTGAAATTAATAATAATGTTATATGGCCGATGACATATAGATTATCATAATAAAAGAAATATGCTTCCCTGCTACTGCAAGATACTACTTACCACCAACAGTCAAGAACATTTCTACACTAATTATTGCAAATTCTCTTGCACTGCCTAATCCAGAACTGTATATAAAACATTTCCTTAGATTATCTAATGAACATGGAACAGCACATATTCTATCAGAGGTATACATACAGCGGCTCAGGTAAGAGGATCTACTTAACCGCTTCCCCTTAGGATAAGCAATCATACTATTTACAATATTACAAAAATAAATTGATAAATATAATAATATATTTTTGTCATATTTGTATTACAGATATTTGATTTTTAACAAAAACTCTTATTGAGGTGACTATATTGTTTCATTCAAAATATAGCACAATTATACAGAACATTTAAAGCGACTAAGGCCAGCTAGAAAAGAGATAGGTCTAGAGTCGGGCGGTTGTAAAACATATACGGAATAGCACGCTTACCAATGCGTTAATTCCGTATATATTTTACAACCGCCCCACTCTAGATCTATCTCTTTTCTAGCTGGCCTTAGTCCCTCTAAATGAGCTGTATATGTATCTACCAAAAACTATGTGTAAATAGAAACGGAACAATGCTCCGCACCGAAACAGATAGGTAACTATGAATTTTTTGTTATCAATTACAGTATTTTATTTAGAGGTTAAACCACTTTCACTATGCACTTATTTCGGTAGATTATTAACTATTAGTATATCATTAGATATGTAATATGTATATAGCACCTTGAATAATTAGACACTTGCCCCAGAGGTAATTCAAAGTTGCTGTTAGTCATCTTTAAGTATATTTTAATTATAATGGGGGAATTTGAAATTAAATTGCTCGTGCTTGCAAGTGCTTTACTATGAATATTAATATTCATGTGTGTATGTATGCACAATCTTTTTCACATTTATTGTAAATTTTTCAACGGGGAATTTCCATTTAATAAATAAAGGCTTTCTTCTACAGTAAATTTCATTTCTCTAAAATCAAATTACTGCTTTGATTAATTCCTTCATAGTGATTAGATTCGCTTAACAGCAAAGGCTTTAATTTACTAAATACACATTCCCCACAACATTCACTTTTAATCCTTTAATTTGAAAAAAATGATATATGTATATACATACATAAGTGTAACTGAGTTCCGACTGTGTAGAACACTATTAACTTGAAATTGATTAACGACACTTCAGAATTGCTTTTATAAAGCACTGACAAAAGCCAATATACATATACTTATACTTATATGTATACATATACAAAATATTTGTATTTAACAATCAAGACGCCGCCGCGTCAAATTCCTGTTGAATTGAGATTATGTGAATTATATCCAAATAATCCAATCCGAATATTCACGTTAGTGTCAGCTTTTTTCGGGGGATTCAAATTATTTTCACACAGTTTCATTTCATATTTTAAGACCGACTCTGTTAAACTCAATAGATAGATGGAGAGATAATGTTGTTAACAATATTTAAATACGTAGTAATTAAGCTCTGAATGCTAAAAAATATCTCTTTGATATCTAGGTTCTCTTCATGATGAAAAATAAAATCTATACATAGTGTCATAAAATACTATGGCTATTTCTATTTGCAATTGTCCGACGCACAAAATCTTATTTTAGACCTTTATTTTTGATTTTGTTCAAATATGTAAATAACCAACTTTTATAAAATGTTTTTACATACCCTACACAAATTCTAAAATACGTGATATTTACTTTTCTACAAAATATACATGTACATGTCGTGACTATTATTTATTTACAAGAAATCTATTACCGCTATCGTATGCCGTCATGATAGACAAAAAGTTTTGCTCGACAATTTATAAACCACGATAACATTGTATACCTACTCTGATTTTTATAGAATCTAGTAACATTATTTTAAAAGACTATCTTTGTCGCATACGTAAAACCAAGCAAAATGGCAGTAAGAGGTGTTTGCCGAAATATTTTTGTGAATCATTTCAGTAAAACATTCAAAATACTTATTAATTCACTATCATAAATAAAAAGTGTTATCATTATATTTTGTATATCCTACATATAATAAAATTAATATATCACGGAAGTTTATTATGTTTAATATTAAGAAGATAAGAAATAATCTTAATTAATTAATCTTATAATCTAATCTAATAAATAATACCATCAAAACTAAAATTATTATTCCACTAAATTTATAGGTCAAATTTACAATTATTTTTAATTACCAATACGACATTATCAAATTCATATGAATCAATATTTTTTAATTATTTCTCTTATATAGTGCACGTTAATGCTTAACCCGCACTCGCTAAAAAAACTCATTTTGTCAGATTTAAAAACCGCTGGTTGCATGCCTTTAGGACATAGTAATTATTCTCGATTGGTCGCATCCGTTGCTTAGGTCTCAGTTTGCACAAAATTACACGGCGCAAAGAATCTATATCTTCTTTTTGTAGCGCTTCTTCTCTAGAGTTCTCATATTTTTTTTATGTGTGGTGGGTGCTTAGTTGCAGTGACTCCGTAAGCTGTATTACTTTTGTCTGGCTATCACAGCAACTCTCGCGGTGTAGTTTTGTGTGTGTAAATTGTGTTCAACTGGCTTTATGACAGCATCATATCGCCTTTTATAATGAGGCGCTGTAAATCACTTTGCTCCCAACAGCGAATAGTAAGTCGATCCGGATTTCAACCCTCTGAAAAAATGTCACCTTCTCTCCAGAGAATCGAAACCCGATTCCTATCGTCCTCTCACAACGATAGTCAGCCGCCTAACCACCTGTTTGACGGCTTTATCGACCATATATGCGTTTGACTGAAGAAATGGATTATATAGTTTCTTACCCTAGTCTAGATCCATTCACTCTGTGCTGTTGTGGATAGATCTCCCTGTTCACCGTTCTGTCGTCTCGATTTGCCAATGGTCGTGGCATCTTTGTCATGTAAAAGCTTCAGCATCTGCCCTTACTTCTCTTTCACCGGCCTCTCAAGTCGTAGACTATCCTATCTGCAATTGATGGAAATCGCACGGCATGCGGTGGCTATCCTTGAGAGCACCTCGTCGCTGTACTGAAGCCATCCGCTCCCTTTACTTCTCATGGCGTAAAACGTCAGCCCAGCTTACACTTCTATACAGCAGTATGAAATGAGTGACGGTCATCAAAAGCCGGTGTTTACTTGTCATTGGCACTCGTTATCGCTCGATGACTGGAAATGTGCCGCAGTTCGAGATATTTCACAGAAGCTTTCGGAGATATGATTTCCGCATATGCTGTTATCTCAATCTCGCTTGGTAACCTTGGTATTTTGGTCTTATCACACTTCTTATCATCCGGTTGAGCGTGCATCTCGTGCTAGCATGACTGTGGTTATGTGGTCTACGTATCCTATCAAATATGTACATCTGCGACTGTTCCATTCGGAACATTTCGTCGTAGGCCGCATTCTATAAATCGGGACATAATATGCAACCCTGCACGGCTTCTGCCGTGGTTTTCTGCGCGACCACATGAAGTGTTGTAAATAGAGTTCCTCTCACTAATGTAGCTGAGTACCATCCTAAGTAAGTAAAGTGACGTTTTAAACTTGATCTGAAGAGCGCTCAGAATTACATCCCGCCTTGTTGAGTTAAAGGTGTTTCGTATGTCCAATGTCCAATCACCAATAACCTTGATTAATGATTTCCTGATTGTGCAGCTTCGAAAATTTTTACTGTTTGTGTTACGACGCTGACGATACCTCTAGCTATACTATTAATATGAATAGATGAATCAGGTAATTTAAGTGTTTAACTAATTTTTAACAAATTTTATAGACAATTTTACAGGTTTTTTATCAACAAAGTTTTCGCAATCATTATGACAAGATTATCTAATTTATACATATGCCTTCTTGATATTTCTGGAACTTGAAACATACCTTTTGGATCCGTTTTTAGTCTGTATTATATATGTTTAAAATACCCGGCCCGAGTCAAATCCGACTCATACAAGTATTACGTATGTTTTTAAGTAGGCTAAAACAAGTCCGTATAGTATACACAAAGGTTTTTTTGTTACAATTCAAATAATTAAAACTACTTTTATTCTCTAACTGCTACTAAATTAAATGTTTATAAGTTGATATACGTGCCTGTATAGTAACGTCAAAAGTAGAAATTTGTTGTAGCATTCTACTGTGTGATGTATATTCTATATTTTGTGGTTAGTGTTGGATATTTGAATTGTAATACGTTATGTAGTGTAGGAATGATGCTTAGAGGGCATGCGTAACAGCTCATCACTACTTAGATACTTACTAGTTAGACATCATGGCAGTTATGTATATGTTTATAATAAGTTCTTAATAAATGATTAAATTTACGACTTGTGTTATGAGTTATTAATAAAATATATACGTTAGAACAAACAGTTAGTTTGATTTTGTTTTTATTTTCAAAATTTATCTAAAACTTTTAATAGTAAATTACTAGTTACGAGTTTCACTGCAGGACGACTCAACAGAATAGCTATATGATAAGGTTGTGAATCGTAAAGTTAAGACGCATCGCGTCAATGGCAAGCTTACAAGTGGATTCTGTATAATAATTAGAAAGTGATAAGCTGGAGACATTTTTGGTCTTTACATTCTATTCAGGTTTAATGGAATAATTTGCCACACTCACACCAAAAACTATTATAGAGTATTTTCACACTGAGGGGACATTATTATATTCTTAAGCATTTAAGCTATTTTAAATATGACATCTATTGTATACATATGTATATATCATATTATCACAATATACAATTATATTGTGCATCCACCTTTTAATTTGGTTTATAAGAAAACCATATAAATTGTTTTCATAATATATAATTGTAAAGAACCACATAATACAACAAACCCATCACCCAAGTACATTAGACATTAGAGTGTGACATTAAAAATGTTAAAAATGTAAGTGAAAATGATGAAGTTTCTCAATTAATAATTTTAGTGTATTATCCTTATACCTTACCTTACCTTATCCTTATACCTTATCCTTATACCTTATCCTTATACCTTATCCTTATACCTTATCCTTATACCTTATCCTTATACCTTATCCTTATACCTTATCCTTATACCTTATCCTTATACCTTATCCTTATACCTTATCCTTATACCTTATCCTTATACCTTATCCTTATACCTTATCCTTATACCTTATCCTTATACCTTATCCTTATACCTTATCCTTATACCTTATCCTTATACCTTATCCTTATACCTTATCCTTATACCTTATCCTTATACCTTATCCTTATACCTTATCCTTATACCTTATCCTTATACCTTATCCTTATACCTTATCCTTATACCTTATCCTTATACCTTATCCTTATACCTTATCCTTATACCTTATCCTTATACCTTATCCTTATACCTTATCCTTATACCTTATCCTTATACCTTATCCTTATACCTTATCCTTATACCTTATCCTTATACCTTATCCTTATACCTTATCCTTATACCTTATCCTTATACCTTATCCTTATACCTTATCCTTATACCTTATCCTTATACCTTATACCTTATCCTTATACCTTATCCTTATACCTTATCCTTATCCTTTACCTTACCTTATCCTTATACCTTATCCTTATTATACCTTATCCTTATACCTTATCCTTATACCTTATCCTTATACCTTATCCTTATACCTTATCCTTATACCTTATCCTTATACCTTATCCTTTATACCTTATCCTTATACCTTATCCTTATACCTTATCCTTATACCTTGTTTCAAAACAAACAATAGAATTAGATTGAATAATAATAAACTCATGCTTTCATAAATAAATATTTGGTACAATTTTTTCTTAAGTTTATGTACAAAATAACTATTTTCTTATTAGTTTAAGCATGAAACAAGAAATAATAAATTGCGCCAAAAATGTACAAATATTATTCATCACTTTTGTAATATTATACATATTTACATATGGAGCTTTAACAAATACAAAGACAAATTACCTGGCAAGGGTTGAGAATGCTTCGAAACACAACGAAATGCAAGCACTTGTAGTGTTTGAGATGTGCTATTGTATTTGTTTTTTCACAACAAAAATTAGTACTGAGCAAACCATCATCACTTTGTATCCATCTATAAATATTATATTAAATCAAATAAACTATAATTTATCAACTATAAGTTGAGACAACTAAAGTTATTGTTAGCCTAATTTACATAACACAGACAACTTATTAGACCCAATATAATTCAAATAAAACGGATATGAATATATATTTAATCTTAGTAACATAACCCTCTATCAATTCGAATAAAATATTTTTGTAATTTGATATTAAGTAATTATTAAATAAACAAATTCAATGCATTATGTCAAAAATTTATTAAATTTAAAAGTTTTGTTCGTTATGCAGGAGTCTCAATTTTTAAAATGGGGACAACCGTTAACAGTTTAATTCACTAAAATAAACGTTGTGCATAAAAATCTAAAAATTGCTAAAAAAACATCTGAATATACTCTTACTCACTCCGCTCGCGTGAATTTTTAGATGCTAGTAGTTTTAAAAATATTACCATATGTAACTGTTATTCCAATTATTACAAAAAATTTAGAGGTTTTGTAGAAGGTTTGACAGTCCATAAAATTATCGTAAGCCTTAATATAAAAATGATTGGATTTTTCGGGCAATAAACCAAGCGTAATTGCATCAGCGTTAAGTTTAATTTCTGGGGTGTACTTAGATTCGTCGGCGTTACTATTCATGATAAAACTAACACTAACACGCCAAATTTAAAAAACGCCGATAAGGTTTTGACGTTTGACTATTAATTAAATACGAAATACTCGGACTTGTTTATCGTTACTATGATAACGTTGGTATCATTATGCTCTTATTGGCGAAATGCAGGGAATAATGATAACGTTATGGCTCATTATTCCCTGGTCGCATTTTATTATTCCCTCCGGGTATTATTATTACTATTATTAATCAATAGTGATTAATATAATACCTACTTTATTGTTTAGTAGTAGATAAAATTCATTATTTCGCCAACAAAATTTATTTTAAGGTATATTTTTACTTCAACCTGTATATAGTGTGTATTGTATTAATTTAACTTAAATTTTATTTAATTTAAAGTACAAATATATACATATATATTAAAACGTGAAATTACTGCAACTAGTGCAGAATATGGATTTCTTCTTTTAATTTATGTAAATGAAAAACAGTTTTTAAAATGTCGAAATTTAAAATCTAACATGTCTGTTTTTGTTTACAAAATTGTTTATCAAATATTTTGCATATGTTTTCAAATTTCAAAATTGACAAAATTGTTTCACGATATTTTTAGAGCCTTGTATTTAGAAAAACGATTATCGTTGTGTAAGTTATTGATTCTTGGTTTAAAAAATAGTTAAGATTTATTATATATTTATATACTTATAGGTTTGAAGAAGGATTAAAATATATCCGAAACGTCATGTAGGAAACTACTGTTTTTCATTTAAATTAAAAGGAGAAACCCATATTCTGCACTAGTTGCAGTAATTTCACGCTTTAAAATCTACAACTATCACAGAACTGATCATATTTTTAAAACTTTATATAGATATTACATATATAGACAAAGATGCTTTTGAAGTTAGAATTTTAGGTGATATATCCTATAAGAAGGCATTCAAATAACCACATATGTATATTGTTCTAAATTAAAAAATAATTTTTTCCTCTATGCATTTATATTCCATTGCACATTAAATACGATTTTGCACATAGGCCGCCCAGGATGCTTTTAAGCAAATAGGGATTAACTTACCTGCTTCCCCCCGACTGTATTCGCCACCGGTGTGCATACGGTTCAACGTTATTGCTAAGCGTTCATTTTAAGATGTCCAGCATAGTACCATAATTTCGTAACTGTATTTATCATAAGTTATAAGTCCTTTTCCTATGTAACTATAGTTGTGCTTGTGTTTAGTTACTTCAATTAATTTGTAACTGTAGCTTGTACTATAAATACTTATCTGTATAGTAACTTGTAACTGTAACTAGTTAGAGTAGGCACAGCTCTGTAGCAGCTCCAGTGACGTACATATGTATGTATACCAAACGTAGGTGCATATCTCGAATTACTAAATAATTTCACACAATAATACATCGATATATGTATGTATATCTTCTATTTATTTGCTATACATATGTAAGTATGTATACCAAACTAATAGGATATACACAAAAATCTACTCTCTCAATACATCCATTAATAATAAAGATATCAAAAAACGTTATGCACGAAAATCATAGACAGTCTTAACCTACATATTTTAAAATAATTTTCACGTACACTTATATTGTCAGAATATCACTTTGCTCTAAAACTGTAACAATATAAAAAAGTTATTTCAATTAACATATAAATTTCAAGCTGTTTACGTGTGGAGTACACAGAACGTCGAATACGCAATGATTTTCAGACAAAATTGACCATAACTTCTGAAATACTCTGTACAACTCAATGAAACTTCATATCGAAGAAATTAGATAGATAGATAGACAGATATACAGAAGGAATTAGAAAGATGGTTCACCCTGGCAATATAAAACAGCACGTGTATATGAAAATATTTTTTAAAATATGTAGCTTAAGCTTAAGCACTTAAGCACTAACGCGTCATCCTGTATATGGTATAATATGCTATGTTGGAATCGGTACACATATGTTTGTGTTTCGATTCCAACACTATTTGCTTCCATAAAAACTCTTATTTCGCGCGTTCTTGCTAAGTTTAGCTTTTAATCTGAATCATATCTAGGTACTGCATTACAGCAATTAATACAATACATTAATTTCAAAATATGGTAAAAATCCGACTATGTTCTGTATTGCTGAATTTCATGCAAACAGCTTACACATTATCATTTCCTTTATGCTGCATTTGACATTTTAAGTGAATCTTTAAAACCGGTCTCCAACAAAATGGAATACCAAATTGCATTTAATATATTGGTAACTTTATGTAAATATCCGCTCACTCGTCACTGAAAAGGTACGTTTTTGCATTATTATTTTGTGGATACTTCTGAACGTCTGTTTGTTTAACTGTATAGTGTTACGTGTTAATACTCTTTGTATTCCTTTACGCAAACACAACTACAAGCACATATTCAACATGTGCACCTAAGAGTGAAAAAATAGTATTAAATTATTCCGCGTGTACAATCGAATTTAAAAAGCTGAGACATTGATATTTTATTGGTTGTATTTTGGGATACATGAATATAATTAATATATAATATAACAAATATAAAAATTCACAGCGTGAATTAGTATACAATGTAACAACAAATCATCAAGTACACAACAAACTTATAATGCCAGAAATATTTCAAAGTGGACAGAACCCACACTTTTTGCTGTCTTAGTTCCTTTTTTTCAATTCGACTGTGTCCGTACATTGATATTAAATTTGGCCGCAGTGTATCATTCTTGCAATACCCTTGCTTCTATAAATGCATAAATTAAAATATTTGGATATAGGAATTCAAGTCTATATATCATCCAGTGAGTAGAATGGTTACTCCGTATCATGCTATTATATAAGTATAACGACGAGTAACATTCATATTCACAGCAATAATTCGAAAATTTTGAAAATTAGTAAATATATATAATATGCATAAGTATATATATATATATATATATAAACATATATGATTCCTTCACTGCATAGTAAATTATTCAACGTACTATTAATAACATCCTTGCAAATGCATACACTCAAAAAAATATTGCTGTGCTCCATTCATACAAAATCTTATAATATCCTGTATAACCATACTAGTCTTATACAATAAGAATGCAAAATAATAAAATGTGTTTCTATTACGTATCTTACCAAGGTGACGTCTTTGATTGTAAGCAAGTAGTAAAACGTTAACTTTACAAGAAAATAAATGATCAAATTTCTTGTGCTAGATTTTCGTGTACCTGATTATTTAATGGGATGTGCAAACATACAAAATATTTAGTAAGTATGTTATTTATTAAGTAAAGCTATTTTGTTGCATACATATTAGATTTATTCAAATGAGTAATTACAATTACTATGGTATCAATTACCACAAAGTACCAGTTTAAGACTACATATACAAAAACACCAATCGTTCGATTATGATTACATGTTCTGTACAATATATGCCAACACTGCCAAAACTGTTATTTTATTCGGCAATCTGTTAAGTACCTAAAATCCATTAACAAAAACATTTAGCGATGTTTGAACCCTATTATACTTTTCAATGTAATAATCATCCCGATTTCCGATATAATAGTTATACAATGTTTTTACTTAATACCAAACCCCACGTGACCTCTTTTAGATCTGCAACTCATTGAACAATATGATAATAATTAAAAATAAAATCCCTGCATAAATTTTTATTTACATATTGACACTTAAAATTTTACAGGTTGGGTTTATATTGTAAATAATAACAACTAAGTAACGGAAAAATAACTAGTTACAATAAATATTGAAAGTGGTTTCCGTTGTTATCTAAACAAATATTTACTCTGCGTGTTAAATTTTCAAATACATTGTACACCTTTCTGCTAATTTTGGTACAGATTTCTGCGGACTACGTTCCGTTCTTTCAGGAATATCATCTAAGACATCTTTGGTTAATTTTGTAGATCTGCCAGTAGCTTTTTTTTGCAAATGCAATGTCTTTCTTCAAAACGATGAATCAAAATCTGAAACGCCTCAATGAATTGCTGAATACAATTTTGTAGAGAATAATTCCAATTCCCATTACCATCTCGTGTACAACTTCTGTAATGTGCCTTTAAAATAAAGGCATCATGCTCCGGAGTAAACACCATTATGATAACCTGAAACAACAATTCTTGTTTTCATTGTCATTACAATTAATGTGCTACAAACTTACCAAACACATACGATATTATTTCCTGGTAGTTAAAAATAAACCTTTATGACAATTATTTTCACACAATCACTGTTATTCAAATCATTATTATCATTAATTATTAATTTCATTGTTCTACCATATTGTAAATATTATCCCCAATCACACAAACCATAATATCATCCACAAACATACGGATCTCATAATTCTTTTACATATTTTATCATATGAGTGACCTAGAGTACAAACAAAAATTGCACCAATACAGTTCCTTGTGGTACACCATATTGGCTAACAATCTCATCAGATACAACATTTTTGAACTGTATTATTTGTGCCCGGCATAGTAAATACGATTCAATCTCAAGACATTGTCGAATAAACCAATTTCCTTCAATTAAACAGTAACCTTCTGTAAATAGTCTCAAACACACGCTGAAAGTCTAAGAATACAGTCAATAAAAAATTCTCTTTATCGATTTATCGATAACGAACAAATACAAGATAATAAGATTTTTACTTATTTTGTATCTAACAATATTTCTGCAACATTCACAACAAATTTTTACGTCACTGTTTTTCCAAGTGAATATACACCCTTAACAATAATAATAACTGTTTAATATGATTAAATAGCGCAGACCTGTGGAAAAGTTTCCACATACTTATCATTTCTCAACCACACCTACATATTTCATTATATGGACTTGAAGTAATTCATGAAATTCCTACTCATTTTGCTATTCTTTCCGCATGAAGGTAAGATTTGTGTATACCACACATCAGATATGGAACACGATATCTATCTGGAGCAATGATTTGATGTATAGTAATACTTCAAGGTTGCAAAAATAAATGTTTTACCCGAAATTGTCAAGAATTGAACGAGCTGGCCTTTGTGAAATGAACATAATCTTTATCGACTAAAAAGTTACCGCCATGACTTGTAATTGTATCACGATGAAACATATTTCCATTCACCGATTACCTTGAAGTTATAACACTTCTGTGTTGGCTAATGCGCGCATGTTATCTAATTGTCAAAGAAGTAACCGGTGTAACTATAGGCTGTTCCATGTAAAGTATTCATTTCAAAGTTGAATGTATTTAGATTCCATTTAAGCTAAACATTTTGACTATCTAAATATTTCCATCGCTTCTATTAAAGTAGAATACCTTTACAAAGCTACATTAATCTACATTACAAATACATATCTAATTAATGAGCGACATAATGTCTAACATTCATCCAGAAATTTACAAAAAAAAAAATTCAGTTATTTTGTTTGATAGTAGAACATTCGTTTAAGGTGACTTAACATTACAGTCGAACATAAGTAGTAAAATTAAGGAATACTAAAGTATATTTCTTTAACTAGATAATTACTTCTGGAGTTTATTGTTTAGATTAAAAAAGAACAGGAAGAGACAGGGCAAGAAAAATACAATCTATTTAATAACAAAGTGTATTTATTAAATGTGTTATATGGCCAGTGTCTTCGTTTCTACAGTGTCTTCGTTTCTACAGTATCTAGTTCTTCGTTTAACATAACAATATTTTCGACATTCGACGATTTAGTGACACGAAGATGGAAAAACTATGTATACGCAACAATTTTTCAATTGTTAAAATTGTGTAACATATTTACTAAGGGTGTCTAGATTTCCATCCTGCAACCTTCAGTGTTTAATATTTCTAACAGATATAAACAGTTTTTGGTTACTGTTTACTATTTTTAATTGACATACCATACTTCCAAAAATATAGGTCCAATAATCCTTTTCTGACAAACTACTTAAACTTGAATTTCCTGTGGTGGCACTTTCACAAAAAAGTGCGATTATTGGAGCTCTACATACTCGTGTTTTGAAATATTGTATATAGCTCGAGAAAACGCCATCTGGTGGCAAGGTAAGCAAACACAATCACCTCACTCACAGTTCAATTAATAGTCTAGGAAACCCCCTTTTTAACGATTCCTAGTTTATTAAAATACGTTAAACCTTTTTAGAGTTATCGACATTTATTTCCGAAAATATTCTAGCGCCCCGCATCACTTTTTTTTCAGAGATAAAGCAAAAAAGCATTTAATAAAAAAATATTTGAATTTGTCGCAGCTTTAAAATAGTATTCACTATGACTATCATTAATATAAGAAAATTTTGCAGAAATCGGGGTTTAAAATTCAGGATGGCAATTGCGCCCCTGGAGGCCATTTCAGAAACTCCAAAATAATTTCCAGCATTTTCTCTTAACCGATTTACTCAACAATTTCTTGGTTTCAAATTTCTAGGTACAGGGTTATTCATTATAAATGTCCCAGCCCTTACCATAGTTATTATTGCATAAACAAACAAAAAATTGAAATAAAAGTTGTATGGCTATAAAATGATTTTATTATAACGTTAACAAAAGTACAGTGGCGTGCGTAGTTTAGGGGACACAAAAAATAATTTGGTTTTTTTAAATGAGACACTCTGCATATTATTAAATTTTTGAAAAGATCTTTTTCTTCTGATTTCAAAAATATACCATATCATACCCCTGTCTTACACCGTTCTTAAGTTATTAAATAAAAGTTTTGTATATGTTACAGTAAAAGTATAAACTACAGTTACTGTATACATTTGCCAGTAAATGTATACATTCGCATCGCATTTTAGTCAAAGTGCTAACTATGCAGAATGATGTTTACTAATACTAGTAAAAGTATACATATACTAGTAAAGGCATACATTTACTGCCATCGCTTAGATAAAGTGTAATACATATTGAGATTGTATTATGTACTATGGTTAGTAGTAAATCAAATATGAAAAGGAAATAAGAAAACTATTTGGCTACCTCAACAGAATTGAACTAGAAAAAATACAATAATAAATACATATACATACGTGCCTATATGTATATACTGTGTGAACATATAGGACATATAGAACTCTTTACTTACTTGAATAAAAATAAAAATGTATACATAATGCCATTATTTCCTTTTCATATTTGATTTACCTACTAATCATAATACAATCTCAATATGTATTACACTTTATCTAAGCGATGGCAGTAAATGTATGCTTTTACTAGTAGATGTATATTTTTACTAGTATTAATAAACATCATGCAGCATAGTTAGCACTTTAACTAAAATGCGATGCGAATGTACACATTTACTGCCAAATGTACACAGTAACTGTAGTTTATACTTTTACTGTAACATATATACAAATGAGTTTTGGTCAACATTTAATTGAAATTGCAAATAATAGATAACGAATATAACAAAGATAACTTTACAACTATAAATAAATAATAGCTTATAAAGTTGTTCGAAATGTCCACCATTATTTTCAATACATAATTCTAAACGTCTAATTATGTTTTGAATTGCATCAGAAATGGCTTGATTGTTTACATTTAGATTATTTATTTCTAATTGAATTCGGTCTTTCATGACTTGATTACGGTCATTATTATTATATATTATGTCTTTTAAAACCCCCAGGGCATAGATCCGGACTGTTAGGAGGCCATAATATGGTTCCATTATTCCCTATCCACACTTGAAATACATTGTTCAAATGCTCTTTAACAGGTAGGACATTATGCGGAGTTGCCCCATCCTGCATTCAAATCATATCCTGAAGTTGAACGTCGGGAAAATTCTCTACAAGAATATTTTCAACTTCAGGAAGAATCATTTCAGATAGGTAACCCCAGTTAAATTGAAATCACAAAATATGGGTCCAACAATTTTGTTTCTGAAAATTCCACACCATACATTAAGAGTTTTTCTTCCTGATTTTTTTATTGGTTTTATCAATCTTTTCCTATTCTCCTTGTTTTGTCATGACCTACGATTTTCCTATTAAAAACTCCAGCCGTAGAAAAGCATGATTCATTGGTCCATAATATTTTAGCCAAATAATCAGGATCTTCATATAACTTTTGGATCATTTGGCGGCAAAACTCTAACCTTTTCCCTTTTATGAGCATCTGTCAAAAGTTGTACGGGTAAAATTTTATATGGTTTGTAGTTGTTAGTTTTCAACGTATGTTGTATTTTAGAGTAACTTATATTTAAATGAGCTGCTGCATTATTTATACTACATTCAGAATTTTCTAAAAAATAATATATATATAAAAAAACTTTTCTAGAATACCTATAAAGAGGGCTTACTTTCGTAATAAAGCAGTACATCTAATTGATCTTCGTTGTTTGCATGAACTACTCCCCTTTTTCTCCCGGTAATATTTACCTGTTTTGGATACAACTACAACTCCTGTATGCTCTTTGCGCTGCACGTTTATCTTTGTTATTTTCTATATAGCAAGTAAATATTTGATTTTTTGCTACACTGTAAACCATTTTGAATGTTTCAATAGAAATGACATTTAATAAACATGACAGTGATTTTCATAGCTTTCTTTGATGATATTAACTTTTCAATATTTATAGTAATGAGTTTAATTTACTATATTTATCCTTTAATAACATAAAAACGGTGTAAGACAGGGGTATGATATGGTATATTTTTGAAATCAGAAGAAAAAGATCTTTTCAAAAATTTAATAATACAGGGTGTCTCATTAAAAAAACAAAATTATTTTTTGTGTCCCTAAACTACGCACGCCACTATACTTTTGTTAACGTTATAATAAAATCATTTTTAACCATACAACTTTTATTTCAAAATTTTTGTGTTTATGCAATAATAACTATGGTAAAGGCTGACACATTTATAATGAATAACCCTGTACATCCGTTTTTCCGAATACCTCGTTACCCTTGTTGGGACACCCGGTATATCCCGCACGCAATTAAAATCGATCATTTCACTCATACTTCCTGCATAACGACTTCGACTCGTGTCAATTTGACAATTAAACCACTCCAGCCCTACGGGCTGTCGTGATTTAAATGCTTGTCAAACTGACACTCGTCTTCGTCGCTATGCAACAAGCATTCGTGAAATTATCGATAAATTCAAAAGCTCTTATGGTATTACTACAGAAAATTGCAGCCGCCATAGTGTTTTTAAATTTAATTTTTGTCAAACGTTACAATTTATTAGCAACCTTAGAAAACAAATACAAACAAAAGAAAATAAAAGACGGATAGTTGTCAAACTTATTATTTGCTTACATTACAATAGGTATTATTATTATTACACTGAATAACAGTTTAACAGGTGCAAACACTGTACAAATATGGCCAACTATCCGTCTTTTGTTTTCTTTTGTTTGTATTTGTTTTCTAGGGTTGCTAACAAATTGTAACGTTTGACAAAAATTAAATTTAAACACACTATGGTAGCTGCAATTTTCAAGATGATAATTTTTTCGTATCATTGTAAAGAGAATTTCAAGCTCTTTAAGAATATTTAGAAAAAACATACCTCTTGTATGAAACAAAATAAAACTGTTTTGTGATGCGCTTTTGTTTTTGTATAATTTGTGTTTTTGATTACGCAACATAGTTAATAATTAGATGTAGAGTATTTTTGATTATTATACTTTTCTTCTATCTCTTATACTAAAACACCTATAAGCTTGGACACGTAAAATCAATCAGACTGTATTTAGCTGGTTAGATTCTGCTTGTACGTCTAATCTATAGGAGAGGTTTAACGTCTATTAATCTTCAGATTAAATTTAGAAATTGATATTCACTTATTTCATGGATTGAATGCTGTTATGGTATACCACTATTGTAATTGTAAATATCTATGCCAATTGTCCATTGATGTGTAAATGATTCTCTATTCATTCTTAATACACTTACGTTTGCTCATTTACTTTCGTCTAGAAAATTTACCATTACAATTCTAGATGTTTCGAAAGTTTTTCTTTATGTGACCCGGTTTCCCCTCAGAAATTTGACGTGTATTATTTTACACGAATACAATAAATTATGAGCGTCAATTAGATCGTGCACGGTTCACATGATACGTAGATATATACATACATGTATACGTAAAAGCAGATTCTCAGGATTGTAGACTGACATAGCAAGTTATGAGCTTATTCTCATTCAATAAAAGAGCACATTGCAACAACTGCAAATATTTGTGGCGTGGCTACGTAATCGACTCTTATTGCCTATGATTCATCTGTTCACAATAGCGATCTGCAAAATGTTGACCTATAAACGGTAAACTCCGAACCATACAGCATATACATATGTATATACGTATGTATATATACCTATATATGTATGTATTAACACAAAGAAATCTTAAATCGCTTTGATATTTAACGCAAAATAATAATGCAGAGCAATAATCAACATGTTCGGCCATGTTGAATTAGCTCAGAATGTGTATGTGTGTGAAA
Organism: Holotrichia oblita; assembly: GCA_023690525.1. Taxonomy (NCBI): domain Eukaryota; kingdom Metazoa; phylum Arthropoda; class Insecta; order Coleoptera; family Scarabaeidae; genus Holotrichia; species Holotrichia oblita. The sequence goes on from CM043017.1 coordinate 71,504,459, forward strand.
AGGTATATTAATGTGTGTTTTACTTCAGATAACACACGTTTTAAAGATTATTTTAAAACAACAATATTTGTTATTGCTATTGTATATATTCTATTAAAAATAATCATTTTTCAGAGAAAGTTTATTACACTCAACCTACTTATTTATGTAACGAAGTACCAAACGAGGAGTCAACACCTTAACATAAATTCAAAAAATCTTAGGTGGTTATGAATTCTAAATCGTGTCTCCTATTAGGCCTATGATTACCTTACCAATGTCATAAAACAAAATTTTATTGAAACAGTGCCATAATCAATAATAATAAATGTTAACTTTCTTTGATGCATTAAAATTGTACCAATAAAATTCTATTTTGACATTTATAAGGTAAATATAGGCCTAATAAGGAGGCACACGTTTTAGAATTCATAGCCACCTAAGATTTTTTGAATTTATGTTAAGGAGTTGACTACACAAAACATAAAATGTATGATGTTGATGTTGATCCACCATGTGCCTGTATTAGGAGCACGGATCCTGCGTGGCATACTTGATACAAGATTATGACACAGTTGTGGAGGAAGCTTCTCCCATTCTTCCAAAACTTTTGCTTTTAAAATTTCTTTGGAAGCACATTTACATATATATGTAGACACCTTTTGCTTCAATATCTACCACAAATGTTCAATAGGTAACAGGTCGGGGATTGTGCCGGCCAGTCTAACACACACGTTATTTTCAAGGAACCAACGTGTTAGTAAATCAATTTTTGCAAGGGTGTCTAATACATGGCCACAATAGTATACAGGGTGGTCCATTTAAAGTGTAACACTGTAATATCTTCTCAACAATTAGTGTTATGAAGAAAAAGTGTTAGACAAAAAGTTTAACTATATAAAGGGGTTTATCTGATGGCGCTACTGTTGTCACTATAAAGAAAGACACAAAGGTCATAGCAAGGTCAACTCTTCTTTTTTCAAATAGCATAAATATGGTATTTTTTTATCAAATTCTAAAAGAGCAATAAGTTGTGAATAGAAAAATAGTAAACTACATATTATCTCAAATTAATATTAATCGAGATATTTCGAAAAAATGAAGAGATAATAAAGTCAGTGCAGCAATGTTTTCCCTTTGTTTTTAATTGTAAAAGTAGAAAATAAATGTTAATAGTAGCTAGAAATTGTTTACACAAGGTAAACAGTAGAAGTAAGCAGACGGCTATCGAATTAAATGTTCAAATTGACAGCCACCAGCCTCAATGCACTTTTGCATTCGCGTAGAAAATCTCTATGCACACGTCTTAACACTATACACTAACTACACTAACTATACACATGTCTTCAGAAATGCCTGCACACTGCACATGCATGTCTTATTTTCTGCTGCATGTTTTCTGGTGTTGTTGGTTCCGTGTCATATACAACAAGTCGATATTATACGCCAAAATTCACGCACTTGTATTCACTTGATTCTTCTGCGTAGATACAAAACTACATTTGGGCTGGTGGCCAGTAATTTGAACTACTAATTCGATAGCCGTATGCGTTCTTCCACAATTCACGCACTTGTATTCAATTTGTAGCTACTATTAACATTTATTTTCTACTTTTACATTTAAAAAACGAAGGAAAAACATTGCTGCACTGACTTTTAATTATGTCCTCATTTTTTCGAAATATCTCGATTAATATTAATTTGAGGTCATATGTGGTTTACTATTTTTCTATTCACAACTTATTGCTCTTTTAGAATTTGATAAAAAAATACCGTATGCTAATTGAAAAAAGAGTTGACCTTTGTGTCTTTCTTTATAGTGACAGCAGTAGCGCCATCGGATGAACCCCTTCATATAGTTAAACTTTTGTCTAACACTTTTCTTCATAACACTAATTGTTTCGAAGATATTACAGTGTTACACTTTAAATGGACCTGCCTGTATACATACGTATATTTTCAAAACGAGTCACCTCAATTATTTCACAAAGCTAAAATGAAATTAAAACAATTTCCAAAATCACGTCTACTTTTAATTCAAAGCAGAAACAGTTTGACATATGAATTACATTTTTGATGTTTACACCTGCATCCCCCGATTACCCCACCGTTATCAAATTTTAAATTAAAAGATCCCTCATGTGATACTCCAAATAAAAGCTTATTTTAGTGGGAATATGATCATGTATAAGTTGTCCACATTTTTTTAATTTAGCATCGAAAAATGATCAATTTCATTTATTAAACTCAATTATTGTACTATACGATTGTACATCATGAAATTGATCGTTATTTTTATGCTGAATTAACACAAAAACGTGAACAAGTGATACATGACCATAATCCTAAGTTTTCAGTTCATGTGCCAGGTTTAATTTAAAATTCGGGGGAAAGGGTACTCGTGGAGATGCAGATGTAAACGTAACTATTTCCCTCTTGAATTAAAAGTAGACGTATTTTGGACGTTTTCAAAACATTACTCCGTATATATTATCAATTTTTATTTATTACCAATTACAGACGATGAGCTAATTATGGCTCTTACATTAGTTCTTACTAAATACATAACTGATGACCTCAAATCGCATCCGTCTGTAATTTAACATTCTTTTAATCCAGATATCTTTCCAATTGTAAGTTAATAAAACAGAAATGAATGATAAAACAATTTATTCCACAACGCAACTTTTGAGCCATAAGATAAGTCTGGAATTAAAAGATAAGTACTCAATATAACATATAAATATTGATAATTAGTTAATTGATTGATTGATATCGGTATTCCGTCTAGCTATTTTTGCTAATTATTTTGTAAATAAGAATGTTTACTAAATCAATCCAAACGTTACTCTTAATGTCGGTAATTTTCCATAAACAAAGCACGAAATGGTGTTTCCATTTTGATAAGCGTTTTTGTTTTAATAATCACGAATCTCCAAATGTATGAAATGTGTTTTCATGGATGGTATATACATACATACTTATGTAAAACCGGCGTAGCATAACTATCACTATACAACCAAAGTGATATAAACAAACTCGTAAACAAATTACATGTCAGATATTAAAATTAATGTTTATGGACGTTAACAGCCTTAAGCCACGTATGAGTATGCGAATATTTGCGAAATCAAAAAGGCAGCTCATATTACTTTCAGGTCTTTGTTTCCAGTAAAATCTACGATGCGGTATGAATTAACCTACAACATATTAAAAAATGATGTATGTACATCAGAAAAAGTCGGATATGCCGCGGAGGTAGTGCTGCTGGCGTACGTTTTGGGAACGTCAAAAGGATTGACGTCATTTTCAAATTTGTGGTATAAATATTCACCATTGAAAACGATGATTTATATAAACGACAATGTGCAAAATTAAAAGCTTTCCTCAAGAGGAAAAAATAATGGATATAAA
>CM043017.1:71508351-71594532 GCA_023690525.1 Holotrichia oblita
CTAAGCACCCACCACACATTAAAAAAAAAATCTAGGCACGGAAAAATCACTAAAATGACAACATTACAAAAAAAATCACCAAATATTTTATTTTGCTAAAAACTTATCTAGTCTTTAAAAGTAAACCAAGGAGATTACTGAATTTTAAGAGCAGTGCTCTGCAATAAAAGTTTCAATTCGGCAGTCTTTCTTTCATAAGTAATTGATTTCGGGAAAAAATTGTTGTTTGATATACTTGGCACCAAATTAGACTTGTGAAGATATTCAAGTAGTAGTCATTAACTACTACAGTAAATTAATAGGAAAGTCAATGGTCATTTTAGTTCTATTTACCTTTGAACATGTCTTCCGCTTCCCATTGTTTTCGATATTTTTGAACATATTTGGATATCTTTACTATAGAACACACAATTAATGCGTTAATTTTCAAACAAGTTAAAAACAATTCACATACGGGTGCTCCGACGTTTCTGTGGATCAGATATAGCTATAGATATAGCCTTATTCATCGCGGTAACGACTCAACATGTTATAGGCATGCACATCTTAAATTTATATTGTGTGTGCATGCCCATAACATGTTCATGTTATAAGTTGTACAAATGTGCAGATGGCACAACGACTGTCAACAAAAAAGTCTCCAACAAAATCACTGACAAAAACTTATTATCTCTAAATTTGTCGTTGATGGCTTAAAAAATCGCTAAATTTAGCGATAAAATCACCGATCTCCCAACACTGGTTCTCTGATAGTTAAATCATTTTATACCCGCCAACAACTGGTAGTAGTGTTTTAAGCTGCATTAGTGCTAAAAATACTCTTAATATTATTACATTGTCTTTGAAGCCACGGTGGTCTGTGAGCAGATTCGAACGCCTCATCTAACGTGCTACTTATGCTACCAGACGCCTTTACCACTGCGTCAGCGGGCCGGTTTGACCTACCATTAAATTAATTTAATATAATTTTTTTAGCTGCAGCAAACTGCACGGCGGGGTAGGAATACCTACTTATACTTACGCAAGAAAAAGTAATAGTACTGACAGAGTCTTTTAACGAGATTTCAAAGTATAAATAAGTAACTACAATTTAAATAAATACAATACAAATAAATTACACGAACGTAGGTTTACCTCCAGAAGAGGGAGTATTAACGAATGTATATCGACACACTCCCAACGTATGTACATATATCCAATCAAAACACTGTGGAAAGATCAAAGAAATATGGTCGGAAGATATAAAATAAAAGATAATAATATGATGGTCATCTATAATACTAGTAAGATGTTATTGGATCTTCTGCAGAAATATGTCCATTTTCATTATTTGCGTTTTTTCCTTTCGTAAATAATTCTTTACCAATTTGGTTGTCCTTTTAAATATATAGTTTTATATGGCATAGGTGGCTATAGCTGCATTGCTTATGACAACTAGTGCTATAATTTTCGCTTAAATAGATATTATTATTAGTTTTTAAGAGGTGATCTCACTGTACTGCGGCCAGAGGCTTATTGTGTCACTTATTTACTATGATTCCTAAAAAAGTACAATAAACACACTATCTCCTTGATGGATAATCTCGCCTTTGTGGAAAAGGCGATTCCTTGCCATCTTTGGCAAATTTTTTTTTTTTCAGTAGGCAGTGTATGATTATTATGCTACTTAGCTGTCTTACTATACACAAGTTAATTCTTTGTTTCACTGTTAAATGGTCCTCTTGCTGTTTTATTTAATAATTATGTAACTATATTTCATTAATTTAAATTTAGTAAAGTGATGTTAAGTTTCTAGTTTAGAGCGAATTACATAAAATAGCAAATGAATACTTTAAAACCTATATATTTTTAAAATTAAATTATATTTTTACGTACTGTAATACATCATTCATTTCCTTTAATTTTCTAGCCATTTCAGGATGATTAGGTCCATAACGATGCCCACAATGATCTACTCCCAAATAATGTCCTATTAACAAGTTCCAGTCCTCATTCTCCAATTCCTTGTATATGTTACTCGTAATGCCTGTGTCAACTGTATCCAAATCCCATACATTGAAAGATGGATAAGGATAACTTCTTAAGAAATAATTTGGGTACATATTCATCCAGGTATCATCTCCCAAGAAAACTATATTTTTATTGCTTGATACAAGCTATTAACAGAAATATATAAACCTAAGATGGTAATTATTAATGATAAACATTACCTGATTTAAAATGTTATCTTCAACAACTTCTGTTGAGGCAAAATTTGATCCAGCATCAATGAAGGTTGGAAGACTTCCAGTTGTTAACGCCTTTAATCGCTGCATTGTAGTAGTTGGTGGATCGGCAATAAATTTATACAATCTATTTCGTTTAGGATCCCGAGTAATTGATTCATTTATAAAAGGCATTTTATTTTCGTAAGGCAAAGGATATTCTAAGTAATCATTATACAGTGCAAAATCATATCTGAATGCATCGATTATTAACAAAATAACTTTTGATTTTTCTGGCATACAAATTGGTGTATCTTGTGATATTTCTGTATCTTTATTTCCACAATTTTCGACCAGACTTTGCTTAGCACATGGTTGACTTGATCCAGAAAAACAAGTAGAGTTTTTATTGATTATCATTCTGGTCAGAAGAAATCCATTAGTGAAAAGTAATATTGAAGACACTATCAAATAAGAAAACCACACCAAAAACAGAAAAAAATACCAGAACTTTCCCATGTTATTTTCATTTGGGTCATGTGAAAATTATTAAATTATAACTGCTTAAGCCTTATTTATTTTTCGGTGTTTACCCTTAGGATATATGCATAATACATATCGTAAACATGACATTGTGATATAGTAGCATCACATGTAAATCGTAAATCTTCACTAACCCTCTGATCTAACCTCTAAACCTAACCTTAAACCTCAACCAAAGTTTTCACCATTGGCTGTTCACCAATTCAGTGATACCAACAGTTTTGTCATACGTGCAGATACGTGTTCACAAAATGTTTACGTGGTGGCAGTTCACTAACCAACACTGACCAACACCAACTATGCAGTTGATCACAGTGTCACAGTCAGGGGGTAGATACTTGACTGTGGGCGCAACCTATAGTTGACGCATACAAATAAGCCGTAAGTTTCAGAGTAGATTTCTACATTTTCAACTGATGTGGAAACATGTCCTTTCTCTTTCTTTTTGTAATTTGATAGATAACCTCAACGATGGACGCCTTTTCTGAATAGTTTTTTTATTTGATCAAATTTCTTTAATATTTCTCTGTTTATTTTGTGTTTTGGTAAGAATTTGTACGATTTAATTTCCGTGTAAATATTTATATATAATTTTGTTTTAGGTGAAATTTCGTGTATGTATATAATTTTGATATTGGACACTTTTGTGCATGACTTATAAGCAGTGATTATACGGTTGTTTTTAAACTTATTTTGTACACTATATTTCATTTTTAAAAAAAATGAGACGTTGTTGTGTTCCAAAATGTGATGATAAATCTTCTCGAGGGTAAATGTTGCCACCAATAATATCTATATATGGTTTAAAAAGGTAAAATTTTTTAACGTAATGAAAGGAACAGATATGTCTCTTGATATTGTATGTAACGAGTATAGAGCACATTCATGTTTTGCTCAGAATTATAATAAATATTGTGGTTTTTAGTTATTTAAAAAAGATTAATAGCACATTGAGAGGTCGGGACACAAGAAATATTAATTTCGATTCGATTGTAAAATCGCACGAGTTGCATTTAAAAACACACAAAAAGATAATAATAATTTTGGAACATCTGCATCTTCTTATATTTCAATGACAATTTGTAGTAAAATGACTTATTTAGTAACATTATCTTTTAGTTTAGTACGTAGGTATATTTTAGAATATGTATAAAGTTTAGTTTGAATTTATAATTAATAAAAGATTTTTTTAAGATTTTTACTTAAAAAAGTTATTCAAACCTAATTATCCCACGTTGAATTTCCCGCTTGAGAGAGGATTTAATTCTAGTTTGATGCGGCAAAAGTAGATGATGCTGTTTACGTTATGCCGGCGTTCCAAGTTTCCTATCTTTACTAGGGTTAATCATTGATCCTCTGTCAAGGCGGGGAAGTGTGGGATAATTAGGTTTGAATAACTTTTTAAAAAAATCTTTTAAAAAAATCTTTTTTGGTATAAATTCAAACTAAACTATACATATTCAAAATACCGCGCTAAACTAAGATAATGTTACTAAATGAAATCATTTTAAAAAGTAGGAAATATTCAAAAAATTATTATTATCTTTTGTGTAATTTTTAAATGCAGGCTCGTGCATAAATCGAAATCGAAATTCTGTGTTGTGTCCCACTCTCAATGAATATTAATCTTTTTTAAATAACTAAAAACCACAATATTCATTATAATTCTGAGCAAAAAATGAATATCTCTACTCGTTACATACAATATCAAGAGACATATCTGTTCCTTTCATTACGTTAAAAATTTTACCTTTTAAACCATATATATATTGGTGGCAACATTTACCTCGGAGAAATTTATCATCACATTTTGGAACACAACAACGTCTCATTTTTTAAAATGAAATATAGTGTACAAAATAAGCTTAAAACAACTGTATAATCACTGCTTATAAGTAATGCACAAAAGTGTCCAATATCAAAATTATATACATACACGAAATTTCACCTAAAACAAAATTATATATAAATATTTACACGGAAATTAAATCGTACAAATACTTACTTACCAAAACACAAAATAAACAGAAATATTAAAGAAATTTGATCAAATAAAAAAAACTATTCCGAAAAGGCGTCCATCGTTGAGGTTATCAAATTACAAATTAAAGAAAGTAGAAAGCATGTTTCACATCAGTTGAAAATGTAGAAATCTACTCACAAACTTCACAGCTATTTGTATCGTCAACTATAGATTGTCATATCTACCCCTGAGTGCAGTCTGCCTTAAACTTACGTGCAGTTGCATAAGCAATGCACTAACTATAGTAGGTAGTACAGATGTGTGCATAAAAAATGGGATAACTAAACTATTACCGTGTGAAGCAGACGTTCGTTTGATTAATTGCATTCATGTCAACGTGCTTGTTGGAAATTGAAAGCGTCAGAAATGTCAGAAATGTCAGAAATCCTTTGATATTGTATATTGAGACATCTTCTACTTAGATAAATATGTTTTCCCAACGATCTGAAAAAAAGGCCATTATTACTCCTGTGCCAAAAATTGCCACGCCAACTGAACTTAAAGATGTTCGCCCTATAAGTATTCTTCCCACGTTGTCAAAGATTATAGAAAGGATATTAGAGCAACAATTGCATACATTTCTGTTAAGAAATAATATTCTTCCCTTGAGGCAGTCAGACTTTCGTGCTAATTATAGTTGTACCACTGCTCTCTTATGTGTTGCAGATGATATGCTTAGATCCTTGGATAGAGGTATGGTAGTTATATTGGTATCATTGGACTTCAGTAGAGCGTGTGGGTTCTCAGTGCCTGCCGTTGAACTTATGCCTAATTACTTGCTTGATCATTTTCAGACAGTTAAAATAGATAATGTTATTTCCGAATTTAAATCGATCAAGTCAGGAGTTCCTCAGAGTTCCATTCTTGGTCCTCTCTTATTTTTTGTGTACATTTGAATTTGTTTTCTTGTCACCTTCACTGTCATCATCATTGCTATACCGATGATACACACGTTTACATTTCTTGTTTACCGGATGAGGTACCGTTGGAAACTGCTTCATTGAATGAAGGCCTCAACAGGCTTTCTCGACAATGTTTACAGCATTCTCTGTCTTTAACTCCCCTTAAATCTGCGGTTCTTGTCTTCTCGGGACGACGCACAAACTTGAACTTAGACCAGATACGGGTTCATATCAATAATGTACGCATCCCTATCGTGGAAGTAGACAGGAATCCTGGCCTGTATATAATATAATATAATATATAATGATAATTCGTTGAGGTTCAAACACTATATTGCTAAATGTATTCAACGTGCTTATATGGCTTTAAAAATGATCTACCCGCACAGGCATCTTAAACCAACGTATTAAAACGCACTTATGCGACTCTCTCGTTTTATCTCAAATGTACTATTGTGACGTGGTTTATGACCAATGTATTTATGTTACTACCAAAAAGTGCATCCAACGTTTGCAAAATTCTTGCCTTCACCTTATTTTTCGTGTCAGAAAATTTGACAGAATAAGTCACAAACTAAAAAAGTTCATTGGTTTAACATGGAGCAGCGTAGGTTTTTACACAGCGCATGTCGCTTACATAAAATTATACAATATAGAACACCAGCTTATCTCTAAAATAAAATTATGTTCAGAACTGATGTGCACCATTTAAATTTGAGGTATTTAAATTTTGAGAGGTCATTCACGTATGTTGTCAGCAAAGTATTTAACGCTATTCCACCAAATTTGAAGTCTCTGCCACTTCCATCGTTTAAATTATCACTTCGTAGACATTTATTACAATTGAGCTTGCAGTGACTGATCATGTCGTGCGTGTCTCTGGCTCCTTCATTTTATTTATCTGCTTTCTGGGGCTGTGTTATGTACCTATACCTATATATCTACGTACGTATATGTGATGGTGTGTAGGACTGACTTACATTCTCCTCTCCTTGTTTTTTTTGTCCTTATGGAAAGGTTAAGTAGATTAGCTTTGCTGGACTTCGCCTAGTGATGTACACATGTGTGTATCATTTTCTTTTTTCTTATTTAGTATACATATATCATTTTGTTACTTTTTGTTGTGCATCAATAAAGTCATTTGTTATTATTATTATCTTCATGTATAACCTATGAAATCTATTATGACAATCTGAATATGCTGTATGCCACCGCTATGTCACGGTAGATCCGTTTACACATATAAAAAATTGGGATTTATGCTTATAGCAGTTATCCCATTTTTTTTTGTACACATCTGTACATGGAATTTATGGACATTGGATTGTTGTTTATAAATAAGTTGTTTGTCAGTTACCCTTACGTTAGACAACCCTTTCTATTCAAGGACACCTTAAGCGAGCGCAAGCCCTGTGTCACCATTATGCGCAGGGCCCCTATAACCGTATTCGAAGTAGTACGTTTGCACCTCATTCAAATATTTATTTTTAGTCTTAATTCTGCTCTTTAAGGGTCGATAACCGCAGGGGTTATCGACATTGTGGCAGAACGCTAGGAGCCGGACTTCAATTATCCGAGAAGACGATGACAATTTTTCCAATAATTGGATGCCGATCGATCCTCCATTCGCTGTTGAAAACAAAATGATTTACAGCGCACATTATGAACGGCGATATAGTGCTGTCACAAGGTCATTTGACCACAATTGTATACATACAAACTACACAACAACAATTTCATGGTAGTCGTATAAGCGATTCAGTTTAAGAAGCTACTACAACCAACACCGATCGCACATAAATAGATTAATAAATCTTAAAAAATTAGGAAAATGTATATTTCCACATAAATATAAAATTCTTCTTCATTTATAACCTAGACAATATGTACCATTAACTTTGAAAGATTTTAATATTTTTGTTTTTGTACTTTTACTTGCGAAAATATTTTCATAGCAATCACAAATATATCTATATTTATTTGCAACATTCGGTTCTGCTTTCTTTTAATATTTAGACTTTATTTTTTAACTGTTATTGTAGTAAAGTAATTTATTGCAATGAAAAAAAAAGCAATTAAACATCAAACATTACGTTAATACGCTTGATCGTAAAAAATGGGACAATTTTAATTTCGCTGTGTGATTACAATTTAGGCAATTTAACTATAATTTAACATTATAATTTCATGTTAATGCAGAGATATATATTATCGTATTTTATCATTTATTTGTCAAAATAACACTTAGTATATTGACTCGTCCCACCTTTTTTGCAACTCTTAATATAAATAATGAGTAATAAGCGTACAAGCGTATTAAATTTTCTTTAATTAAAAACCAACATATCACGGAGGACTTCTTGAAAACAAAAAATGAAAGAATAATATTTATTTTGATTATATTATTGATGTTACTTACGAAGTATTGTACATCATCACATCATTTAAATGATAATTTTCGTTCATCTTCTCTATCTACGAATAACATCATATAAATTCTAATACGGAGTAGCGACAATTTTGTTATCGATTCATACTTTCAATTGGCTGGAGAAGTATGAGGCGTACTATATCGCAATAAAAGAATTTAGGTTTCCGCAATATATTGGGTTGCCTACACAAAATCTACTAATAAATTCTAACCAAAATTCAATGGAATTACGAAAGAACAGAATGTAAGCAAAATAAAATATGAAGTGTGCCTATCAACACCCAAAAAATAAATGTCAAAAGGTACATGATAGACATGGACAAAATAGTTTTTATGTTTTGTATCGGTATTTCAAATTATGAGATACACAAAGCCAATATGACTGCACTATCAATTGCAACAAAGAAAAATTGTAGTGTTTCAATCTTATTATATTAATATTAAATTAGATAAGAAAAATCCAGACAAATCTATGAAAATTGAGCGAATATTTTTAACTACAGATTCTGTTGTTTTATGTTTGTGATCTATTGGAGATACAAATCTAAAACAACAACGCTTATAGTTAAATTGAAATATTGGCTCAATTTTTACAGATTCTGGGTTTTTCTTATCTTATCGACAATCAATCAACAAATGACCAGGTTCATTTAATTTTTTGGTATGATTCGGCCATTTATATTTCCCAGTATTCCCCCAATATTATTTTGTCATTCCTTCGGACTGATGCATCTTGGTCAAAACACAATATTCTTCAAATATCTCAAAAAGAAATAATCCAATATGGATGGATACTGTGTAGAATATATAATCGGTCCAATATTGCCTATTAAACAGCCACCAAATACTCTAAAACTTAAGTGAATAGTAACGGTCATTCCTGTCAAATCGTTAACTTTTGTAATTGATTTCTTTCTGTGTGTTTTGGTTATCGGGAAGTATATATTCTACTAGTCCTTAGTGGGCATTTTTACATTCGCCCAGTATAAATACCATATTAACCGATTTTTCTGTATTTAAAGTCATTTCTATTGCAAAATTAATAGCAAATCAAGAATGAACTACAAATACAAAAATTAACGTTTTGGCAGGGATGATAGTTATCATTCACTTGCCAAGTTTTATATCATCTTTATCAGAATACCCTACCCTTGCATTTACCAATTTTTTTTTAAGCGTGCAGTTTGAACAATATTTCAACAGGTACTTCCTGAAAAATGAAATTATAATTTACCGGTTGGCCCTAAATGTGTCATAGTTTACACGCAGCTTTATTTGAACATACAGTAATATTTAACCAATTTTGATTACCAGTATTTTTCCTTGTTATTAAATCGGTCTAAAATTCTTATATTCTTTGCATACTGATTATCTTTTTGTAGTTTGCTTATTACTAATTACATGCCTCATTTTATGATGACTTTAAATCTTTAAATGTAAAAAATCTCACAATATTGCATTTGCGGTGAATTTGCTTACAAACCGTCAGTCAGAAGAGTAACGTCTATGATATTTTTGGAAAGCCGATGATGTTGTTAACATATCATAATAATACACAGGAGGTTCAATTTGATAAAACTAAATGTGAAGTGGATTTACAAAACTCAATCATCCTGTATAATGGCGAATAATGTCAAGTTGAGTGTAGGCTATTATTTTATTTAAGAATTTAGCACATTTAATGATACACTTACTTTTTAATATTCATTTTCGGTTCTTATAAAAAATGGAAGGTATTCGAGCGGTTTTTCAACTTCAATCGCTTTTCTCTACGTAACTATGGATTTTGGACCCAACTAAATTATGTCAAATTGTTTATACTAATATTATTAAAACGTAGCCCATGTGTTGTTCAAATTCCAAAAAGATTTTTCAAAATTCCTCATCGTTTAATATAATAGTCCACCCCATCTTGATTGCACCAGCCTATACTATATATTTATATCTTATATCACTAACAAAAGTATTTTTAAATACTATGAAAATATAAATATGGTTATAAAGATCGTGAAAAACAGTAAATTGTTTCATAGCATACACCCAACCTTTAACTGTTTTATTGTGCACAATGCCCTCTCACTAAAGCACAAAAAATTATGTGTACTCTGTATGTCTACATACGAAAGAATTCTGTACACAATTTCCAGATGGAGAATTCGTTGATTTGGTTTTAAGCAGACCTATTTATAACCTTATACATGACTTTCGAGAAATCAAAAGCATTTGTAAAAGTAAATCATGTGGACTCAGCAAACAGTAAAGAATCAAAATTAACACTACGTAAAACAGTATATTACACGTTGTAATTTCACAAGCTCATCATACACTTCAGCGCAACAAACTGCAATCCTCAAACATTGAAACTGTATCTTGTCCAATGTATGTTGTAAAATACTAGAACAGCCGCCGAAAATGGAACATCCATATTCAATTTTCGATCTCACAAGAAAAAATACAGAATACATATAGTAAAGGGATCGGTACCCCATTTTTTTCCCACATAAAGACTTAGTTATATTGATATGTAAAATGTCAACATACCGCTTCAACTAGCATAAAAATACGGGCCAACAATACTGCTACCCTGCATGCTACATTTGTAACTGAATTTGAAACAATACCAAAGACATATCATGTAATATTTTCGAGCAATATTTAGACGATTTGCTTAGCACATCTTGTGCATCGGCGTACGAAAAATGTATTGAGTTTTTACTCTATTTTTGAAAATATTTAACTTTTATTATAATCAAAATAATAATTTCACCTGCTTTCTATTATATAGGTACTTGTATGTTTTTGAGTAATAGATATTTCTTAGATTCATAGCTGTCCTAGTTGTTATTATAAAAATTACGGGTTGAATTTATCCGAATAATTATTAATTTAAGTTGCTTTACTCAGAATAATTAGCTCTCTCAAAATGTTAGGAAATCTGTAAAGTGCTCGATTATAAAAAAAAATGTAAATTTTCTCAAATAACTCCAGAATACGATGTTCATTTTTTTTATAATTACCACGTATGTAGGTATATAACATAAAAATATCTATAATAAACAAAGAGCTAGCTCAAAATAACCTTCAAAATCCGTTACAAAACCAATAAATATGTCCGGATTATACTAAGAAAGTGAAAATAAACTATGCTGCAATAATAAACCAGCAATTAAATAAATGTAACGGTTCTGTATAGAGTTATAAAGCAGCTCCTAAAACAAATTTGCCAACACCGTTGCCTATACAACGTAAGAAAATTCGCAATCACAATTTCTTGCAAGAATTATACGAACGTCTTGTCTTAAAAAATCTTTCCTTGCTGAAGACATTCACCTGCACGCAAGCGCAATTTCTTATTTAGGCAATAGAAACTCGATTTCTTGAACTGTCAGTTTCAAACTAAGTGCCGTACAAAAGCCAAGGCGGGCTAAGATCCAAGAACGTACGCTGCGATTGTTATGCGTGTGGCGATATCGATCGACAAAAATTTTAATTAAAAATGCGATACAAAAGACTGTGAGAGTGTAGTTTCGATATATTAGTGTAGATATTTAAACATCTTTACTTCTGTAGACAATTTTCAACATTAATAGAAAATGTAAGTTTAATAAATGATTTTTAAAGTATTTAGCTAACGATTCAAATGAAATTATTTCCGCAAACTGCAAAAGATACAGCAGCACTAACAGAATTAATTATTTATACTTTAAATATTTAAGAAAACACTGGTCACTCAAACATTAAAAGGATATTTATTGATTTGTATTATTATTCATATTATTCATATGTACCAAGTAGCTTTAACTTATGAATATACATAGGTATAGATATATACTTTTCTTAAGCCATTAATAAATTATAATAGAAATCGTAATTTCTATCTTACATATTTTATTCATCATATGAAAAGATTCCTTCAGTGCCATGCCCTTATTGCAACTAATTCTATTTTCATTCTTATTGTTGCTATCGTTATAAGTAATATCCACACCTAAGATATTTCCCATATGCTATACTATAGACTCAACCCCTTATATACATGTACTTTTTCAAA
The DNA here is from genome assembly GCA_023690525.1 of Holotrichia oblita. NCBI lineage: Eukaryota > Metazoa > Arthropoda > Insecta > Coleoptera > Scarabaeidae > Holotrichia > Holotrichia oblita. The sequence continues at coordinate 71,520,506 of CM043017.1, forward strand.
ACCTATAGGTAATGTTATTTGCCAACTAAAAAAAACCAAAATAACATAATATACCTATATAGGTACTTATTTATGTCGTTGCTATAGACAGTTTCATGTCAATTTATATTGAAATTAAATATATTAGCTAAACTAAAGTTGTCCCACTTTTGTATATCCGAATCTGCTATATATTTTGAAATGTCCTATTTAACAGAAAAATTAAAAGAAACCAAATTGTAAAACTAGGAGGTGCCGAAGGTTACGCTCGTAAGCTATCGTTGAGATCTCTTATACAAACGGTGAAAGGTGTTTATAATCGAACACAACTTGCATTCAAATGAACTATAAAGAAATACGCTTGCAATATTCTCCAATAACTAAGTAAAAAGTATTTACGAATTTTTAAATAATTATTTACTCTTGTAGAAAATAGAAACCAATTCAATACCGTCAAATAAATATATTTATATGCATATGTATGAATTTAGTATACCTACGTACTAAACTCATACATATAACAAGATGCATTACATAGACAATACCAAACACTAAACAAGGCTAGATTTACTTATTCACTCGGCACCGTTACCCGTTCTATAAATAGTAGACCATTCAAAAGTACCATTATTACGACAATGCGCTATGATGAGCTATTACGTTTTACATTAATCATAATTCTTTTAATTTTACCTGATAAATGTCTATCTTGTACATACTTACCGATAAATTTAGTATCTTTTATTTATAAAACATGTGCAACACTTGCACAAGATATGTTACGTACTTTATACTAGTTGTTTTCAAAATTTTTAAAGACTACTACAATTTTAAAACAAAAATACAAAAACGAAATCGAACTACCAACTGATAATCAAAAACCCTATGTTAAACTGCCAAAAAACAACAAATTAAAGCTGTAAATTTATGCTTTTATATGGTAAATTACTTGAATAGTTTTTTTGACTAAGTTAAAGTGCCTAAAAAAGTGTTTTATCTCCAGAATGGTAAAACAATTTTATTTAAATTTTTTTGTAACTATTATTACGCATCCGGAATTGAGAAAATTATACTCTTTACAAACGCCGATACTAAAATTAAATTAACAAAATTCAAACTCCAATTTTACATAATGTTTTTTTTTGATGTGTGGTGGGTGCTTAGTTGCTGTGATTCCGTAAGCTGTATTACTTGCCTGGCTATCACTGCAACTCTTGCGGTGTAGTTTGGTGTGTGTAAGTTGTGTTTAAATGGCTTTGTGACAGCATCATATCGCCTTTTATGATGCCGCGCTGTTAATCACTTTGCTGCCAACAGCGAATGGCAAGTCGATAACCAACATTTTTGAGAAATTGTGTGATAAATGTGCAGAATTGTATGACTATAAAGTGCAACGTTTTGATGAAGTAACACAATTGCGGGTATAAAAGTTACAACTGTTATAATTGCTACTTGCATGGTAATTTAAAGACTACTACAATCTAACAATTTCTGAACTATTTTGTTTCTGTATGGAAACAAATTAGTTTTGCAGTGCCGTAGGAAAGTTGCATTATTGAAATGGTGCAAGTAAACCACTGAAATATGGTCGTTTTTAACTCCTTGCAGTAATAAACGTGACAAAATTATCACAAGGAAATAAAATTTTATTTATTATGAGGGCTTCCGGGTTTTGACAACGTCATAATAGTGCAATATGTATGCAATACAAAAATAAACTAAATACAAAACCAAATAAAATAAAGCACACAATCTACTAGCTGTACGTTTTTCCATTAACATAAGTGGGTTCTTCAGGAGCAAAAAGTAAATAGGGAATACTAGAAGGTCGTGGTAACTAAACGTATCAATCACTCTAGAAGCGAAAACCTTCTAGTGGGTGAAGAATGTTAAAAGGTAATGGTAACTCGACGTGTAAACCCTGATGGATGTGGTTTATAGTAAATTTCATTTATTTAAAAAAGACTCCTTTCTTTGTCGAACTTCTTTGAAGTAATTAAATTTGCTAAAGCAAAACCTTTATTTACTAAACAGAAATTCCCCGCTGAAAAATTTGCAGCTAATTTAAAAAGATAGTATTACATGTGTATAATATACATATTGAGAATCTATCACGTTATTATTATTTTTTTTAATATATGGTGGGTGCTTAGTTGCAGTGACTCCGTAAGCTGTATTACTTGTCTGGCTATCACTGCAACTCTTGCGGTGTAGTTTAGTGTGTGTAAGTTGTGTTTAAATGGCTTTGTGACAGCATCATATCGCCTTTTATGATGCCGCGCTGTTAATCACATTGCTCCCAACAGCGAATGGCAAGCCGATCCGGTATTAAACTCTGTCACCGTCCCTCCAGAGAATTGAATCCCGGCACCTATCGTCCTCTCACAACAATAGTCAGCCGCCTAACCACTGCGGCCATCGACCCGTTAAACCCGTTAAATCAACTAATAATGTATTTTGAAAAGTTGTGTATGTCACCCTATGTATTGCAGATCTCTTAAAATCACAATTTGTAAATATTACATAAGGTTGCCAAATAAGAATCACACCCGGGAAAGAAACATCACTTACTAAAGTGACGAAAAAATCAGCAAATTATTTAGAAAATGAATGACCGCTAAATAGCATAATAAAAAAAATTAAAATTAAATATTGAAAATATAGATTTATTTTATTAGGACCGAAAAAACCTACAAAAATATTTTATTGCTTAAAAAAGCGGCAACATCAATAAAATTAAAATTCCAATTTTATACAAAATTGTCAAATAATAGTGTATCGGATATACCTATAAAAATAGGAATTTTCCACACTAGTAACTAAATAATACTTATTTATTTTCCAAAGTTGTACCTACTATCAACCGTGCCGGAAATATAGCCACACAGCATTCTTACTTGGTCAGCGGCGGGTACATTGTACACCTTGTTTCAAACACACCACGTCAAATTCGATTGTTTTTAGTGGAATCTCTCATATAGAATTTTTAAATGATGATGATAAATGGTCTAATTTTATGGGAGATAATTGATAACTAACAACCACTGTCATTTGAATTTTTGAAAAATTACAATTCACTTTGTTAGTTTGGCTGTAGGGTATTGTATATACCGGGCGCGCGCGCACGAGCTCCTGATACGTTTAGTGTAAGATGAAAAAGAACAGAGAAGAGACGTTCCTTAGTTAACACAGGAAACGTATATCGGTACTGGTTGCTTGGACGAATGCATTCATTGTATCTCTTTATCTAACATATTAAAATCATATGCCTGCTCTAACACATTGAAGATGCTATCAACAGATCGAAGTGCTCAAACACGACAGAATGCATTTGTGATAGCAACAGACTTGCGCCTGCGTACATGCACATTATACTCAGCTATCAAGGTGACGCGAAGAAATTGATAATACACCGAGAGTGTCACACAGAGCATAACATAGCGCTTCCCATTTACAGTCGCCCACACATTGCTAATGCATCTATCAGCAGGTCGAACGTGCGCATACTGTATACAGATAATATAATTCTTGCAGGACTTTTCGAAAATTTTATAAAACAGTAGCACAGATAAGTATACAGATAGCTCATCCCGTATAAAGACGTAAAATCACGCAGGTTGTATGTATAATAGGCGTTATATTTCCAATTTTAATATATGTAGGCTTCGCCAGAAGAAGTGGGGAAAGGGAACATATCGTCATCTGTTTATTTGCTCGACTTCGTAACAACGCAAGCCAAGCAGATAGGTAAAATAATGCAAATACAAACTTAGCAAATTTCTGCGGTGCCAATATTCGCTTACTTTGAATAGAAAACGTATTCAATAGGATCTACACATGTAGTGCAATCTTAATGATTTTTGGGATACAATGAAGCAATATACATACATATGTATGTATACGTTGTTTTGTTTATTTTTTTACGATTTATATTGAATTCTGTATGCATACGTTGAATATAGTTTTTCTATATGTATGTATTTACAGTTATTAGACAGGACAGTCAAATATTTTGTGAAATATATTATTCATTTCATTATTATTATATTTTCTTCCTTAAATAAGAAGTTTTCCGTGTCATATAACTTTTCTAAAATAAACAATTCATCTTTGGAGTTCAAAACATCAGTAGAACATGTTTTCTCACGTTGATGACAGGCAAATTTTTTTATTAGTTTGTGACAAACATATCCAGTAAAATATGCTACAGCACAGTCTTCAGCGTGGGATGTTGATGCGTGTGATAAATCAGAACCAACCGAAGAAACAATAGCGATATCATCGCTATTGTCGAAAGTTGAAGATTCCTGTAGCTCCGTTCTTTCGTCAAATACATCAGAGGACGATAAATTTATAAATTCGTCATCATCTTCCTCGCAATTTGCACTTGCAGGCGGCTTTATTAAATTATTGATAACATTGATCCTGAAAGTCGTTCGGAAAGTCCGTGCTGTTGGATTTCGATTAAATGCTCCGCGAAGTCTAACAATAGAAAAGAAATTTTCCAATACATCTTGGTTTAAACGAGTGGTTAAAATATATGCTGCTATGTGATTTACGTCGGCATGCAGCTGTTCTAACGCATTTATAGTTTGCAGTAGTCACCAAAACATGGAGGCCGCGAAATTTTATTTTTGTGATCTACCTTCTCTAAATTTTCCAACACCTTTTTTGCTTCTGCAATAATTTGTAATTGCTTCGTATTACTCCCAGTATATGCACATTTAAACGGATTTCGGTGATTCTTATAGATGCTGTTGAGGATATCAAAAAGATTATTTATCAATTCCAAAAAAATTGCTGTATCGGGTGCGCTAGTACTAACTATTTTTTCTAAACTAACATATGTTCTGATTGCAGCCGCTACTGAATGGCTCAAAACTTGCAAGGCCAAGTTACAGTTCATTCGCTGGAATCTGTTCGGATTTATATGCACATCAGATAATTTCGGCATAAATCTAGCAGACTTATTTTTTTGATCTAATTGATAATTAGAAATAATGTCATCAAATCTAATGTTGTGGATATACCCTGATGTATCATGTCTATAATACCCATTTAACAGATTGTTTCGTATGCTCTTAAATAAGTGTGGCGCATCGTAAAGTACGAAAACCTTGTAATCTTCAGCATAAATAAACGGATTATCTACTGTCACTCCCAAAGCTTTAACAACCGCTACATTTGTAGTACTTTGGTCACATACTAATCCCTTAACAATTATTCCGCATTTTTTTAACAATTCTATAGCTTTTTTAATTAAAATTATCATGTTTTCTTTACGTATACTGGTTTCTACGAGAAAGTACCTATTTGCAGTTTCTATCGAGAAAATAATCCCTAATCATAAATACCATTGCCTTCTTGGCAGGTTTTGCTTTTCTACCCAGAAATCCGAGATCTTCAAAACCCTCTATCATATCAATATGTTTAGAATACTCCAAGCTTGTCTTTATCGCCATCTCATCAAAGCACATGATGACTACCTTCTCATTAGCTGACAAAACTTTACTTTTTTTGCGAATTTAATTGAGTACACTAGGATTAAATCCTGGAGTAAATTTCGAATTACCGATCCATCGTTTGACTGTAGATATACCGGGTAATACAAAAATTTGAAATCTTTGGCGGAGGCTCGGTAAGTTTTAGTCTTCTGTAGGTTCGCTTAGGAGTTGTTACATGAAGCTATGACAAGTCGTTGAAATGATTTGGTACTGCATTTTTTTTCAGTTTTTTTGCAGGCGTAAACCATTTTTCGTTAAAATGAAGTTGACAAATATGTTTCTTTGTCAATGTAGTCGGTGACAAAGTTGCCATATCTACATTTCCTGCAATAGAATTAGTTAATGTTTATACTTTATCTGTAATCTACCATATTTGGTGAATAATTCACGGGGTACTTAATTGGTTTTTCATGATATAAAAGAGCCTAGCAATTTTCTAGATATTAAAAATAATCCGCCGAGCATTAGCTCTAATTTTTATTATATGTTATATGTATTTGTTTTTATTTGTGTGTAACAACGCAGACATTCAAAAAAAGATAGTTTCATGTACATATGTTCGTTGTTTTATATCTTATATTTATTTTATTATTGTGGTTGCTTCTTAATCTAATTTTTATTAATAAAAGTTTTAGGTTACATCATTAGATAATATTCTAGAAAGTTCAAAGCTGTACTTTTTAACATTTAAACGTACACTAGGAACACTTTGTATTTGTACACCATGTTGCTCAACATTCGTAGGATGAATAGTAGACAGCTTATTGCATACATTGTCCGCGTCAAAATATGTAAACACAGATGCGATTTCTGTGTCTATTTTAAAAACGCTGTAGCTGCATTTATAAATGTATAAAAAAGCATCTATTATTTGACGTATTTGAGTAGGAAGAAATTTGTTTGATGTTTCAAGTATTTCGAATAAAATAATACTGTAGTCTTATTAAATTGTTTTAAAAAATAATTTCATTACTTATTGCGGTGAACTTTTTTTGTAGTTGAACTAGGGTTAGATCTAAACCGAAAGCATGTTTATTATGCAATAAATAACATCAAAGGTTTAGTACTTTTATTTATTTAAAACATAACAAAATAATTATAAGTACATATATATTTATGCTGAAATGATGATGCTTATCAATGAATGAATGTGCGGTTTCAGTGTCTATTTTAAAAACACTGTAGTTGCATTTATGAATTTACAAGGCCGATTTCATCTATTTATTGTGGTCTTTGCGTAGACATATACAGGTAGGCAAAAAACCATATTCTGTATTTCTGGAATCTTTATTTATGCGAATATAACAGGCTTATTGATAAGTATTCATACACAACACAATAATTAGTCATATTAGACACTGGCCTACTATATTCAACGACAAAAATAGTTCACCGCAAAAAGTAATGAAATTACTTTTCAAAACAATTTAATAAGACTACAGTATTATTTTATTCGAAATACATAAAACATCAAACAAATTTCTTCCTAGTCAAATACGTCAAATAATAGATTCCACATTTATAAATGCAGCTACAGCGTTTTTAAAATAGTCCCAGAAATCGCAGCTGTGTTTACATATTTTGACGTGCGCAATGAATGCAATATAGTCTGAAGTGAGTAAATGCAATACTGTCTACTATCCATCCTACGTATGTGCAGCGGCAGGTCGTCCAATCAGAAAGTATTCCTAGTGTACATATTTCTTACAGATTATTTTTATTTCAATTAATTGTTACTTATGTTAATATTCTTTAGTAATTCAATCATCAGTATGCGCACAAAGCTATATGCAGATTTACCATATGTACAAATATTAATTTAACTGTCATATGAATGATAATGTTTAGATACATTCCCAATAATGACGCTGCATTTACTACGGAACCTAGCGCAACCGTCGCAATCGAACGGAGATGTATTTCGCATCGCGACTGCATATGAACTGAGCGTAGCGCTACCGTATTTTTGTACCAGGCGGTTCCAAACTAGTAATCCCAGGGATCCATTCTGTTTTAAATGCCGCGTCAATTGTTATATTCTCGTGAGCTATCTGTATACTTATCTGTGACAGTAGGTTCCATTTTGAACAACATAACATTTAGATGATGTATCGTTCAAAACTTTCTTTTCAATGAAAAATATTTTTAGTTTGTTGTCGTATTTGGTTTACAAACAGTAACACAAAAATTACAAATATATACGTTTTAAGCCAACAAACAACATTTCGAATATTGAATAAGAGTTATAATTTCTCAACTGTTGTTAACTGCGACAAAGTGGTTAGAATGATGTTGTATAAGTACTCTTGCACTGGGAGTTTCCCGTTCTAACGCTTTTGTCGCCTACTGTATCTGGAAATTACTCATTAGGTATGTACACTCGGTACGACTTAGTCTTCGAACGATTTTAGTGAGTTACCATACTAAAATCGTTCGAAGACTAAGTCGTACCGAGTGTACATCTCTAAATATCGCACAGAAAATAGTTTTTGCGACCTAAGGCGTTGATTGAAGGAATACATAAAGATGCGCAACCTATGACAGTTGACAGCAATTTTAGATCCCATCAAATGCAAATCTCCATTTGATGGGATCTGAAATTTCTGTCAACTGTCATAGGTTGCGCATCTTTATGTATTCCTTCAATCAACGCCTAAGGTTACAAAGAAAACGTCTGACGTCATTCCCGCTTACATTTGCACTCTGACTTGGCTGGCCTTGATTGATAGATGCATTTCATTTGACGATTCTCAGTAGAATGCGGAAGATAATCGGCCGTCATTTTTACATACTTTGACACTTCCTATAATTGTTAACTTTTAATCTTTAATTACATATCTAACTCACAATTTGAAATTGATAGTGGTAGGTGAAACAAAATTGTGCATATGCAGAAACGTATATTTGTACTGCTAAAACTTACTTTCTATATACTCTTGTGACACAATATAGTATTATTTGCTCCTCGTCGTATTTCTCTTGTTTTGCGTCATTCTTTCGTTTTTACATTAACGTATTACTGTATGTTATGGTCTGTACCTTAAAGCAACTTTTTGACTACAGCAAGTATTTCAATATATGCACCCTGGATATCTCGCACTTATTCACGTTTGAAGTAAGCAAAAGATGCAGAGAAGAACAGATATGCTGGGTAGTGTACTTTAGCCAGCTGATGCTTATGTAGTGAAATTTAATAAAATTAGGTACCTATACTCTGCGCAGGATTACCTACAGGTATTCGAAATAAAATTGAGATAAATCAAAAGAGTGATAGCAACCACGTCAAATCGTAATGGCCGGTGATTACAATTGATGACAAGCATTCAAGAATTTTCCTCCAGAAATTCCTCAAACGTTCCTTTCGTTTAATTATGTCATGAATACATTAAATATATCTGTTTAAATACGTCTAAATTATCAAGATATCTCTAGGATAACTTTCAACAGAATTTCTGAAACTACATTTGCTGCACTCTATTACGCCCTGTATATTAGCAAACTCAACTCAATATAACATTAAATTGTAACCTATACTACTCGCAACTAATTGTAATTCTATTCGACATGTGGTTATGGTTTTCTAATACAATTTTGTAAAGTATTTTAATAGAAATGGAAACATATGTTGCTATCTAATTAAAATGGTTTACTAGTTTATTAGTTTACTAATTATTTATCAGTTATATAATTTAATAGAGAAACGTTAGAAATTTACTTTTTATACAACTAAAAGCAGACTTTCTATTTCTTCGAGATCCAGGTATTGTAATAATAACAAATTATTATGTACGCACTACCTACATTTGGTGCTTTCTTACTTTGTATTGTTGAATGTTGAGAGAAAAAATAGTAGCTCTATGTATAAACAATATTCCGTTAACTTATTTTTATTCATTCATGTATACATATCACTACGTGGATATATACATATACATATGTATGTATGTATATACCTACATATATATGTAGTTGCGAGTCGTAGTTGATTCTATTCTATTGACCTAGAATAGATCTTGCACGTCTTTCAACAATCTCAGTTTCTATTTGTGCCGCCGTTAGATCTCTGTAATCTCATCGTTGAATCGAGTTTCCTTCTATTGTACTAGAGATATATTGTATAGTAATAACTCATTTTTCTATATATGGAAACACTTCACTTTGTTAAATAGATTATATGATTATGACTGATTCGCAATCATTTTTTCGGCACAATACTGATATTAATCTATGTTCATATTCTTAACGATTGTGCATTAATATTGGCATTGATGGAAATACTGCATAAAATAGTCGAAGTTGTTGCGCTTGCGATTATAATTAAATAGCTACAGCAAAATTTGCAAGGTTTATTCCAACAGGCCTCTAACATATACGCATAAAAATATTTCAGTTATCCTCCTATCAATAACAGGTCTATTCATAGACTCAATTGCAATGCAAGTTTCCTTTACTTCTTTTACTTTCAATTTTTGAGTTAAGAATTTGTGAAAACTTATATAGTTAGATAAACTCTAATACCTACATATACCACTTTGTTTTTGCCATAAGTAACAATTAATATTAGTAATATGTACAGTTATGCGTAACGGTTTAAATAAAAACGTGTCTGTAAACAAGGTTAACTTGAAACATGAACAGAATGAAAAGTACGATAAAATCTGAATTACACTTCAAAATAGTATCTATAGTATTACCACTATGGTTACTTTATTTTTCTATTAAAAGTACTCGATTTCCTAAACAAATTTTTAAGATATGTAAAGACTTTTACGTAAATATTATTGGGAATAACAAGCCTCATCGTTGAATAAAACTATAGAAACAACTCTACAAGCAAAAAATGTACCAACGTTTAAATTTAATGTTCTAATGTATTACATTAGATTTGATAAAAAAATCGTACGTAAACAAACATGGATAATTATTTCGGGATACTCAACAGATAAATTCTACACCTTCAAATATGCACTTTTAAGAAATTTAGGTCATATATATTTAAAAGACAACTATTTATATTTAGATTTCCCGAGGCTATAAATTAAGGATGTTTTCTTGTAGGATAACATACGGCTATGCTCTTATAAACGACAGCTGTTATACCTTATACTTTGTGACCCACTTTCACTATCCTTCCAATGCAGATCAGCTGATATGTTATAAATTTCCGTCATCTCTCAATCCGCGAAAATACACATTACACAACAATAGTTCGATCGCTCAATAGATTGTTTGAAATAAAACTTATGAAGCATATATTGTGATATCCGGATGAGATAGCAAAATAGTGACTGAAATATTTCTTAGAACAATAAGAATATTTCATGTAAGAATGTGAAAGATATATAATCTGTGTCAGATACTCCTAAAAGAAAAATAAACTTTTCATACATGTAACATAAGAATTTCTAGTCTGTTCCGGTAAGCTTATTGTTGCTACCTTGAACTTTCAATAAAAGATGACGCGATCACTGTTTTATTCAAATATACATACATATATATTCATATAAATACTATCAATCACTTTATAGCGGTATTTTATGTTTGGCTATGATATGAATCATTTTTAAAATTATTTAATGTACCTGTATGTACCTAATGTATCATTAGAAACGAAATAAAAAATATAGGGTACCTACTATAAGCGAAAAATTTGCTAGTTTCTTATAAAATTTCATTTTTATATCTTTACATTCTCTTTATATTGCATTATTTATTCCTTTTTTATGCCTAGATTATTGGATAAACGGCAATAAATATTCCAACAATCACTTTTAGTTTATTACAATTAGAACAACACAGAATATAGTTATTATTGGTCCGAATATATGGTTTTTTCTATACATTATCAAAACTAATACAAAATAATACAGTACAATATTACAGATACTAGTCTTTTGTAGCAATATAATAATAATCCTGAGTTAACAGTTTCATTAAAACTTTATTACCTACTCTAAAATTTAATTTCTCATCCTTTATCTGTCTACATCAAGGCAATGAAAAAGAACATTATGGACGATGCTCGTTTTATATGTAATTTTAAAACCTGCCAAATACGATAAAAGCAACTTCATATTTGCTTAAAAGATATTTCAAAAGAAATTTATATAAAAATCTTATGAATATCAAGAAGTACGAGGCAAAGGACAATAAGTAGTTTATTATACTTAGAGAGCGTCTTACGTGTATTTCCAACATCGAATTTAAAGCAAATTTCAATGTTTTTCGTTATTAACCATTAAGTTCTTCATTAATACCTATTAGTCACATGGTGACTGATATTGAAACGGACATAACTTACAGCGTGTTAGTAAAGATCATTTGCAGTAGATATAGCCCAATTTGCCTTATCCAAAAGTCACCCGTTTTTGAGATATTGTGCTTCTTTTGTTTTTTCGAAGTTCACTACTTACTCTCACTCAAACTTAAAATTTACGAAAATAATAGAACTTTTTTCAATTTTTCAGTTTGTCTGATTAGAGGACATAGCACACATTATCTATCGGTGACAATTACGTTAAATACTTGGACAAATTAAAAAAAAATAAAACTTTCGCTTTTAGTGAAACTGTAGACACAATCGCTAAATAAATAGTCACAAAGGTAGCGATTGTACCTACAATTTCATCAAAAGCGGAAGTTTTAATTTATTTTTCTTTTAATTTGTCCAAATATTTAACGTAGTTGTCACTGATAGATAATGCGTGTTGAGATGTCCTCTACCCAAACAAACTTAAAAATTCAGAAAAAGTTCCATTATTTTCGTAAATTTTAAGTTTGAGTAAGAATAAGTAGTGAACTTCGAAAAAACAAACAAAAAAATCACAATATCACGAAAGCGGATGATTATTGGATTAGGCAAATTTAGCTGTACCTATTGCAAATGATCTCTACTAGAACGCTGTAAAGTATGACCGTTTCATTATCAGTCACCCTGTATATGCCTTATGTAAAAACTCTACCTCTCTCAAATACATGATAAATTATATTAAATTTATCATTACCAGAATACACTAAAAATGTTCTTATGAATAAACATTCATACGAACATTTTTAGTGCGTTCTGTAAACATACTTTCTCTTCATGCCTCATATATATTGATATAATATAATTAATACATACATCTATGTTATGACTTTTATGTACTTATCTTTTAATTCCTGAAGTATTTCCATTTATATCCTTTAATATTATTTAAGAATGTAATTCGATATATCAATGAGTTCTTTGTTTCTTAGATATTTTTGTTAATAGGCATAGAAGTCTCATTAACGAGAACATAATTTTATATGTTCTGGAATAAATTGGTATTTAATTAATTTGCTGTTTCATTGACCTACAAGTGGAAATACTTCAGGAATTAAAAAATATTGATATAATATATAAACATGAATGTAATGAAAGGGTATTAAAATTGTAAATACTAGCTTTTCTACCCGTGGCTTTCCTGGCATAGACTATAAGATTTGTGCAGGTTCTTCATTTTAGTTAAATTTGCAGGTTGTCACGTCCATTGTCCGTGTATATATGTATGTATGTATATTAACCAGCTGTAGAAGTAGTGCACATTATAAAAAATATTACTTCCCACACAAACTTTGCCACTTTTCCAGAAGCTTAATTATAAAAATCACCGAGAAACATATGTCATTATTTGTGTCAATGAGCATTAATACCAAATTTCAAGTAAATTTCACAATTAAAATATTATATCCCACATGAACATTGCCACTCTCTTTCACCCCCTTAGGCGTTGAATTTAAGATACGCCGAAAGTGAAGAGCATTAATACCAAGTTTTAAGTAAATTTTACTAAAAAAATATTATTACTTCTTATACAAATTTTGGCAGCCCCATAAATATCAACGTATGTATAAGGCTACACTCTTTTTTGAAAATATTTTATCAGCATAGTTTAAACTAACTACAAAGTAAAACAACAATACTTTCGGGTCGATTTTGCATGCTGCTATCTTATCAAATACGGAATACAAGCGTTCTTAAAACAGTTGTACGAACGAATTATACTGATGTTCGTGAGCATAAAAATAAATATGTCAAACTATATTAGAACATAGGGTTATGTTACTGTTGGGATAATACCTGAAATTAATAATAATGTTATATGGCCGATGACATATAGATTATCATAATAAAAGAAATATGCTTCCCTGCTACTGCAAGATACTACTTACCACCAACAGTCAAGAACATTTCTACACTAATTATTGCAAATTCTCTTGCACTGCCTAATCCAGAACTGTATATAAAACATTTCCTTAGATTATCTAATGAACATGGAATAGCACATATTCTATCAGAGGTATACATACAGCGGCTCAGGTAAGAGGATCTACTTAACCGCTTCCCCTCAGGATAAGCAATCATACTATTTACAATATTACAAAAATAAATTGATAAATATAATAATATATTTTTGTCACGTTTGTATTACAGATGATATTTGATTTTTAACAAAAACTCTTATTGAGGTGACTATATTGTTTCATTCAAAATATAGCACAATTATACAGAACATTTAAAGCGACTAAGGCCAGCTAGAAAAGAGATAGGTCTAGAGTCGGGCGGTTGTAAAACATATACGGAATAGCACGCTTGCCAATGCGTTAATTCCGTATATATTTTACAACCGCCCCACTCTAGATCTATCTCTTTTCTAGCTGGCCTTAGTCCCTCTAAATGATCTGTATATGTATCTACCAAAAACTATGTGTAAGTAGAAACGGAACAATGCTCCGCACCGAAACAGATAGGTAACTATGAATTTTTTGTTATCAATTACAGTATTTTATTTAGAGGTTAAACCACTTTCACTATGCACTTATTTCGGTAGATTATTAACTATTAGTATATCATTAGATATGTAATATGTATATAGCACCTTGAATAATTAGACACTTGCCCCAGAGGTAATTCAAAGTTGCTGTTAGTCATCTTTAAGTATATTTTAATTATAATGGGGGAATTTGAAATTAAATTGCTCGTGCTTGCAAGTGCTTTACTATGAATATTAATATTCATGTGTGTATGTATGCACAATCTTTTTCACATTTATTGTAAATTTTTCAACGGGGAATTTCCATTTAATAAATAAAGGCTTTCTTCTACAGTAAATTTCATTTCTCTAAAATCAAATTACTGCTTTGATTAATTCCTTCATAGTGATTAGATTCGCTTAACAGCAAAGGCTTTAATTTACTAAATACACATTCCCCACAACATTCACTTTTAATCCTTTAATTTGAAAAAAATGATATACGTATATACATACATAAGTGTAACTGAGTTCCGACTGTGTAGAACACTATTAACTTGAAATTGATTAACGACACTTCAGAATTGCTTTTATAAAGCACTGACAAAAGCCAATATACATATACTTATACTTATATGTATACATATACAAAATATTTGTATTTAACAATCAAGACGCCGCCGCGTCAAATTCCTGTTGAATTGAGATTATGTGAATTATATCCAAATAATCCAATCCGAATATTCACGTTAGTGTCAGCTTTTTTCGGGGGATTCAAATTATTTTCACACAGTTTCATTTCATATTTTAAGACCGACTCTGTTAAACTCAATAGATAGATGGAGAGATAATGTTGTTAACAATATTTAAATACGTAGTAATTAAGCTCTGAATGCTAAAAAATATCTCTTTGATATCTAGGTTCTCTTCATGAAAAATAAAATCTATACATAGTGTCATAAAATACTATGGCTATTTCTATTTGCAATTGTCCGACGCACAAAATCTTATTTTAGACCTTTATTTTTGATTTTGTTCAAATATGTAAATAACCAACTTTTATAAAATGTTTTTACATACCCTACACAAATTCTAAAATACGTGATATTTACTTTTCTACAAAATATACATGTACATGTCGTGACTATTATTTATTTACAAGAAATCTATTACCGCTATCGTATGCCGTCATGATAGACAAAAAGTTTTGCTCGACAATTTATAAACCACGATAACATTGTATACCTACTCTGATTTTTGTAGAATCTAGTAACATTATTTTAAAAGACTATCTTTGTCGCATACGTAAAACCAAGCAAAATGGCAGTAAGAGGTGTTTGCCGAAATATTTTTGTGAATCATTTCGGTAAAACATTCAAAATACTTATTAATTCACTATCATAAATAAAACGTGTTATCATTATATTTTGTATATCCTACATATAATAAAATTAATATATCACGGAAGTTTATTATGTTTAATATTAAGAAGATAAGAAATAATCTTAATTAATTAATCTTATAATCTAATCTAATAAATAATACCATCAAAACTAAAATTATTATTCCACTAAATTTATAGGTCAAATTTACAATTATTTTTAATTACCAATACGACATTATCAAATTCATATGAATCAATATTTTTTAACTATTTCTCTTATATAGTGCACGTTAATGCTTAACCCGCACTCGCTAAAAAAAACTCATTTTGTCAGATTTAAAAACCGCTGGTTGCATTCCTTTAGGACATAGTAATTATTCTCGATTGGTCGCATCCGTTGCTTAGGTCTCAGTTTGCACAAAATTACACGGCGCAAAGAATCTATATCTTCTTTTTGTAGCGCTTCTTCTCTAGAGTTCTCATATTTTTTTTATGTGTGGTGGGTGCTTAGTTGCAGTGACTCCGTAAGCTGTATTACTTTTGTCTGGCTATCACAGCAACTCTCGCGGTGTAGTTTTGTGTGTGTAAATTGTGTTCAACTGGCTTTATGACAGCATCATATCGCCTTTTATAATGAGGCGCTGTAAATCACTTTGCTCCCAACAGCGAATAGTAAGTCGATCCGGATTTCAACCCTCTGAAAAAATGTCACCTTCTCTCCAGAGAATCGAAACCCGATTCCTATCGTCCTCTCACAACGATAGTCAGCCGCCTAACCACTGCGGCTATCGACCTGTTTGACAAGGTATATCCTCTACTTTACCCATCTTAACCATATATGCGTTGAAATGGCCATGTCCGCTGAAGAAATGGATTATATAGCAGTTTAGCTTACCCTAGTCTAGATCCATTCACTCTGTGCTGTTGTGGATAGATCTCCCTGTTCACCGTTCTGTCGTCTCGATTTGCCAATGGTCGTGGCATCTTTGTCATGTAAAAGCTTCAGCATCTGCCCTTACTTCTCTTTCACCGGCCTCTCAAGTCGTAGACTATCCTATCTGCAATTGATGGAAATCGCACGGCATGCGGTGGCTATCCTTGAGAGCACCTCGTCGCTGTACTGAAGCCATCCGCTCCCTTTACTTCTCATGGTGTAAAACGTCAGCCCAGCTTACACTTCTATACAGCAGTATGAAATGAGTGACGGTCATCAAAAGCCGGTGTTTACTTGTCATTGGCACTCGTTATCGCTCGATGACTGGAAATGTGCCGCAGTTCGAGATATTTCACAGAAGCTTTCGGAGATATGATTTCCGCATATGCTGTTATCTCAATCTCGCTTGGTAACCTTGGTATTTTGGTCTTATCACACTTCTTATCATCCGGTTGAGCGTGCATCTCGTGCTAGCATGACTGTGGTTATGTGGTCTACGTATCCTATCAAATATGTACATCTGCGACTGTTCCATTCGGAACATTTCGTCGTAGGCCGCATTCTATAAATCGGGACATAATATGCAACCCTGCACGGCTTCTGCCGTGGTTTTCTGCGCGACCACATGAAGTGTTGTAAATAGAGTTCCTCTCACTAATGTAGCTGAGTACCATCCTAAGTAAGTAAAGTGACGTTTTAAACTTGATCTGAAGAGCGCTCAGAATTACATCCCGCCTTGTTGAGTTAAAGGTGTTTCGTATGTCCAATGTCCAATCACCAATAACCTTGATTAATGATTTCCTGATTGTGCAGCTTCGAAAATTTTCACTGTTTGTGTTACGACGCTGACGATACCTCTAGCTATACTATTAATATGAATAGATGAATCAGGTAATTTAAGTGTTTAACTAATTTTTAACAAATTTTATAGACAATTTTACAGGTTTTTTATCAACAAAGTTTTCGCAATCATTATGACAAGATTATCTAATTTATACATATGCCTTCTTGATATTTCTGGAACTTGAAACATACCTTTTGGATCCGTTTTTAGTCTGTATTATATATGTTTAAAATACCCGGCCCGAGTCAAATCCGACTCATACAAGTATTACGTATGTTTTTAAGTAGGCTAAAACAAGTCCGTATAGTATACACAAAGGTTTTTTTGTTACAATTCAAATAATTAAAACTACTTTTATTCTCTAACTGCTACTAAATTAAATGTTTATAAGTTGATATACGTCCCTGTATAGTAACGTCAAAAGTAGAAATTTGTTGTAGCATTCTACTGTGTGATGTGTATTCTATATTTTGTGGTTAGTGTTGGATATTTGAATTGTAATACGTTATGTAGTGTAGGAATGATGCTTAGAGGGCATGCGTAACAGCTCATCACTACTTAGATACTTACTAGTTAGACATCATGGCAGTTATGTATATGTTTATAATAAGTTCTTAATAAATGATTAAATTTACGACTTGTGTTATGAGTTATTAATAAAATATATACGTTAGAACAAACAGTTAGTTTGATTTTGTTTTTATTTTCAAAATTTATCTAAAACTTTTAATAGTAAATTACTAGTTACGAGTTTCACTGCAGGACGACTCAACAGAATAGCTATATGATAAGGTTGTGAATCGTAAAGTTAAGACGCATCGCGTCAATGGCAAGCTTACAAGTGGATTCTGTATAATAATTAGAAAGTGATAAGCTGGAGACATTTTTGGTCTTTACATTCTATTCAGGTTTAATGGAATAAATTTGCCACACTCAAACCAAAAACTATTATAGAGTATTTTCACACTGAGGGGACATTATTATATTCTTAAGCATTTAAGCTATTTTAAATATGACATCTATTGTATACATATGTATATATCATATTATCACAATATACAATTATATTGTGCATCCACCTTTTAATTTGGTTTATAAGAAAACCATATAAATTGTTTTCATAATATATAATTGTAAAGAACCACATAATACAACAAACCCATCACCCAAGTACATTAGACATTAGAGTGTGACATTAGAAATGTTAAAAATGTAAGTGAAAATGATGAAGTTTCTCAATTAATAATTTTAGTGTATTATCCTTATACCTTATACCTTATCCTTATACCTTATCCTTATACCTTATCCTTATACCTTATCCTTATACCTTATCCTTATACCTTATCCTTATACCTTATCCTTATACCTTATCCTTATACCTTATCCTTATACCTTATCCTTATACCTTATCCTTATACCTTATCCTTATACCTTATCCTTATACCTTATCCTTATACCTTATCCTTATACCTTATCCTTATACCTTATCCTTATACCTTATCCTTATACCTTATCCTTATACCTTATCCTTATACCTTATCCTTATACCTTATCCTTATACCTTATCCTTATACCTTATCCTTATACCTTATCCTTATACCTTATCCTTATCCTTATACCTTCCTTACCTTATCCTTATACCTTATCCTTATACCTTATCCTTATACCTTATCCTTATACCTTATCCTTATACCTTATCCTTATACCTTATCCTTATACCTTATCCTTATACCTTATCCTTATACCTTATCCTTATACCTTATCCTTATACCTTATCCTTATACCTTATCCTTATACCTTATCCTTATACCTTATCCTTATACCTTATCCTTATACCTTATCCTTATACCTTATCCTTATACCTTATCCTTATACCTTATCCTTATATATCCTTATACCTTATCCTTATACCTTATCCTTTATCCTTATACCTTATCCTTATACCTTATCCTTATACCTTATCCTTATACCTTATCCTTATACCTTATCCTTATATATCCTTATACCTTATCCTTATACCTTATCCTTATACCTTATCCTTATACCTTATCCTTATACCTTATCCTTATACCTTATCCTTATACCTTATCCTTATACCTTATCCTTATACCTTATCCTTATATCCTTATACCTTATCCTTATACCTTATCCTTATACCTTATCCTTATACCTTATCCTTATACCTTATCCTTATACCTTATCCTTATACCTTATCCTTATACCTTATCCTTATACCTTATCCTTATACCTTATCCTTATACCTTATCCTTATACCTTATCCTTATACCTTATCCTATATCCTTATACCTTATCCTTATACCTTACCTTATACCTTATCCTTATACCTTATCCTATACCTTATCCTCATACTTATCCTTATACCTTATCCTTATATCTTATCCTTATACCTTATCCTTATACCTTATCCTTATACCTTATCCTTATACCTTGTTTCAAAACAAACAATAGAATTAGATTGAATAATAATAAACTCATGCTTTCAGAAATAAATATTTGGTACAATTTTTTCTTAAGTTTATGTACAAAATAACTATTTTCTTATTAGTTTAAGCATGAAACAAGAAATAATAAATTGCGCCAAAAATGTACAAATATTATTCATCACTTTTGTAATATTATACATATTTACATATGGAGCTTTAACAAATACAAAGACAAATTACCTGGCAAGGGTTGAGAATGCTTCGAAACACTTAACGAAATCCAAGCACTTGTAGTGTTTGAGATGTGCTATTGTATTTGTTTTTTCACAACAAAAATTAGTACTGAGCAAACCATCATCACTTTGTATCCATCTATAAATATTATATTAAATCAAATAAACTATAATTTATCAACTATAAGTTGAGACAACTAAAGTTATTGTTAGCCTAATTTACATAACACAGACAACTTATTAGACCCAATATAATTCAAATAAAACGGATATGAATATATATTTAATCTTAGTAACATAACCCTCTATCAATTCGAATAAAATATTTTTGTAATTTGATATTAAGTAATTATTAAATAAACAAATTCAATGCATTATGTCAAAAATTTATGAAATTTAAAAGTTTTGTTCGTTATGCAGGAGTCTCAATTTTTAAAATGGGGACAACCGTTAACAGTTTAATTCACTAAAATAAACGTTGTGCATAAAAATCTAAAAATTGCTAAAAAAACATCTGAATATACTCTTACTCACTCCGCTCGCGTGAATTTTTAGATGCTAGTAGTTTTAAAAATATTACCATATGTAACTGTTATTCCAATTATTACAAAAAATTTAGAGGTTTTGTAGAAGGTTTGACAGTCCATAAAATTATCGTAAGCCTTAATATAAAAATGATTGGATTTTTCGGGCAATAAACCAAGCGTAATTGCATCAGCGTTAAGTTTAATTTCTGGGGGTGTACTTAGATTCATCGGCGTTACTATTCATGATAAAACTAACACTAACACGCCAAATTTAAAAAACGCCGATAAGGTTTTGACGTTTGACTATTAATTAAATACGAAATACTCGGACTTGTTTATCGTTACTATGATAACGTTGGTATCATTATGCTCTTATTGGCGAAATGCAGGGAATAATGATAACGTTATGGCTCATTATTCCCTGGTCGCATTTTATTATTCCCTCCGGGTATTATTATTACTATTATTAATCAATAGTGATTAATATAATACCTACTTTATTGTTTAGTCGTAGATAAAATTCATTATTTCGCCAACACCATTTATTTTAAGGTATATTTTTACTTCAACCTGTATATAGTGTGTATTGTATTAATTTAACTTAAATTTTATTTAATTTAAAGTACAAATATATACATATATATTAAAACGTGAAATTACTGCAACTAGTGCAGAATATGGATTTCTTCTTTTAATTTATGTAAATGAAAAACAGTTTTTAAAATGTCGAAATTTAAAATCTAACATGTCTGTTTTTGTTTACAAAATTGTTTATCAAATATTTTGCATATGTTTTCAAATTTCAAAATTGACAAAATTGTTTCACAATATTTTTAGAGCCTTGTATTTAGAAAAACGATTATCGTTGTGTAAGTTATTGTTTCTTGGTTTAAAAAATAGTTAAGATTTATTATATATTTATATACTTATAGGTTTGAAGAAGGATTAAAATATATCCGAAACGTCACGTAGGAAACTACTGTTTTTCATTTAAATTAAAAGGAGAAACCCATATTCTGCACTAGTTGCAGTAATTTCACGCTTTAAAATCTACAACTATCACAGAACTGATCATATTTTTAAAACTTTATATAGATATTACATATATAGACAAAGATGCTTTTGAAGTTAGAATTTTAGGTGATATATCCTATAAGAAGGCATTCAAATAACCACATATGTATATTGTTCTAAATTAAAAAATAATTTTTTCCTCTATGCATTTATATTCCATTGCACATTAAATACGATTTTGCACATAGGCCGCCCAGGATGCTTTTAAGCAAATAGGGATTAACTTACCTGCTTCCCCCGACTGTATTCGCCACCGGTGTGCATACGGTTCAACGTTATTGCTAAGCGTTCATTTTAAGATGTCCAGCATAGTACCATAATTTCGTAACTGTATTTATCATAAGTTATAATTCCTTTTCCTATGTAACTATAGTTGTGCTTGTGTTTAGTTACTTCAATTAATTTGTAACTGTAGCTTGTACTATAAATACTTATCTGTATAGTAACTTGTAACTGTAACTAGTTAGAGTAGGCACAGCTCTGTAGCAGCTCCAGTGACGTACATATGTATGTATACCAAACGTAGGTGCATATCTCGAATTACTAAATAATTTCACACAATAATACATCGATATATGTATGTATATATCTTCTATTTATTTGCTAATTGAATTAATACATATGTAAGTATGTATACCAAACTAATAGGGATATGAAAAACACAAAAAAATCTACTCTCATCAATACATCCATTAATAATAAAGATATCAAAAAACGTTATGCACGAAAATCATAGACAGTCTTAACATCTAAATATTTTAAAATCATTTTGACGTACACTTATATTTCAGAATATCAGATTATTTTTTGCTTAAAAAAACTGTCACAACAAATTAAAATTTAACATAAAAGTTATTTCATTTAACAAAATATAAATTTCAAGCTAAAAAGAAGAAAGAATGGAGTACAACAAGAACGTCGAATACGAAATGATTTTCAAACAAAATTGACCATATAATTCTGAAATACTTTGTACAACTCAATGAAACTTTCATATCGAAGAAATTAGATATGTAATAGATACAGATATACACAAAAAACTCTCTCAATAATCCATTAATAATAAAGATATTAAAAAACGTTATGCACGAAAATCATAGACAGTCTTAACCTACATATTTTAAAATCATTTTCACGTACACTTATATTGTCAGAATATCACTTTGCTCTAAAACTGTAACAATATAAAAAAGTTATTTCAATTAACATATAAATTTCAAGCTGTTTCGTGTGGAGTACACAGAACGTCGAATACGCAATGATTTTCAGACAAAATTGACCATAACTTCTGAAATACTCTGTACAACTCAATGAAACTTCATATCGAAGAAATTAGATAGATAGATAGACAGATATACAGAAGGAATTAGAAAGATGGTTCACCCTGGCAATATAAAACAGCACGTGTATATGAAAATATTTTTAAAATATGTAGCTTAAGCTTAAGCACTTAAGCACTAACGCGTCATCCTGTATATGGTATAATATGCTATGTTGGAATCGGTACACATATGTTTGTGTTTCGATTCCAACACTATTTGCTTCCATAAAAACTCTTATTTCGCGCGTTCTTGCTAAGTTTAGCTTTTAATCTGAATCATATCTAGGTACTGCATTACAGCAATTAATACAATACATTAATTTCAAAATATGGTAAAAATCCGACTATGTTCTGTATTGCTGAATTTCATGCAAACAGCTTACACATTATCATTTCCTTTATGCTGCATTTGACATTTTACGTGAATCTTTAAAACCGGTCTCCAACAAAATGGAATACCAAATTGCATTTAATATATTGGTAACTTTATGTAAATATCCGCTCACTCGTCACTGAAAAGGTACGTTTTTGCATTATTATTTTGTGGATACTTCTGAACGTCTGTTTGTTTAACTGTATAGTGTTACGTGTTAATACTCTTTGTATTCCTTTACGCAAACACAACTACAAGCACATATTCAACATGTGCACCTAAGAGTGAGAAAAAAATAGTATTAAATTATTCCGCGTGTACAATCGAATTTAAAAAGCTGAGACATTGATATTTTATTGGTTGTATTTTGGGATACATGAATATAATTAATATATAATATAACAAATATAAAAATTCACAGCGTGAATTAGTATACAATGTAACAACAAATCATCAAGTACACAACAAACTTATAATGCCAGAAATATTTCAAAGTGGACAGAACCCACACTTTTTGCTGTCTTAGTTCCTTTTTTCAATTCGACTGTGTCCGTACATTGATATTAAATTTGGCCGCAGTGTATCATTCTTGCAATACCCTTGCTTCTATAAATGCATAAATTAAAATATTTGGATATAGGAATTCAAGTCTATATATCATCCAGTGAGTAGAATGGTTACTCCGTATCATGCTATTATATAAGTATAACGACGAGTAACATTCATATTTGCAGCAATAATTCGAAAATTTTGAAAATTAGTAAATATATATAATATGCATAAGTATAAATATATATATATATATAAACATATATGATTCCTTCACTGCATAGTAAATTATTCAACGTACTATTAATAACATCCTTGCAAATGCATACACTCAAAAAAAAATATTGCTGTGCTCCATTCATACAAAATCTTATAATATCCTGTATAACCATACTAGTCTTATACAATAAGAATGCAAAATAATAAAATGTGTTTCTATTACGTATCTTACCAAGGTGACGTCTTTGATTGTAAGCAAGTAGTAAAACGTTAACTTTACAAGAAAATAAATTATCAAATTTCTTGTGCTAGATTTTCGTGTACCTGATTATTTAATGGGATGTGCAAACATACAAAATATTTAGTAAGTATGTTATTTATTAAGTAAAGCTATTTTGTTGCATACATATTAGATTTATTCAAATGAGTAATTACAATTACTATGGTATCAATTACCACAAAGTACCAGTTTAAGACTACATATACAAAAACACCAATCGTTCGATTATGATTACATGTTCTGTACAATATATGCCAACACTGCCAAAACTGTTATTTTATTCGGCAATCTGTTAAGTACCTAAAATCCATTAACAAAAACATTTAGCGATGTTTGAACCCTATTATACTTTTCAATGTAATAATCATCCCGATTTCCGATATTATAGTTATACAATGTTTTTACTTAATACCAAACCCCACGTGACCTCTTTTAGATCTGCAACTCATTGAACAGTATGATAATAATTAAAAATAAAATCCCTGCATAAATTTTTATTTACATATTGACACTTAAAATTTTACAGGTTGGGTTTATATTGTAAATAATAACAACTAAGTAACGGAAAAATAACTAGTTACAATAAATATTGAAAGTGGTTTCCGTTGTTATCTAAACAAATATTTACTCTGCGTTTTAAATTTTCAAATACATTGTACACCTTTCTGCTAATTTTGGTACAGATTTCTGCGGACTACGTTCCGTTCTTTCAGGAATATCATCTAAGACATATTTGGTTAATTTTGTAGATCTGCCAGTAGTTTTTTTTGCAAATGCAATGTCTTTCTTCAAAACGATGAATCAAAATCTGAAACGCCTCAATGAATTGCTGAATACAATTTTGTAGAGAATAATTCCAATTCCCATTACCATCTCGTGTACAACTTCTGTAATGTGCCTTTAAAATAAAGGCATCATGCTCCGGAGTAAACACCATTATGATAACCTGAAACAACAATTCTTGTTTTCATTGTCATTACAATTAATGTGCTACAAACTTACCAAACACATACGATATTATTTCCTGGTAGTTAAAAATAAACCTTTATGACAATTATTTTCACACAATCACTGTTATTCAAATCATTATTATCATTAATTATTAATTTCATTGTTCTACCATATTGTAAATATTATCCCCAATCACACAAACCATAATATCATCCACAAACATACGGATCTCATAATTCTTTTACATATTTTATCATATGAGTGACCTAGAGTACAAACAAAAATTGCACCAATACAGTTCCTTGTGGTACACCATATTGGCTAACAATCTCATCAGATACAACATTTTTGAACTGTATTATTTGTGCCCGGCATAGTAAATACGATTCAATCTCAAGACATTGTCGAATAAACCAATTTCCTTTAATTACACAGTAACCTTCTGTAAATAGTCTCAAACACACGCTGAAAGTCTAAGAATACAGTCAATAAAAAATTCTCTTTATCGATTTATCGATAACGAACAAATACAAGATAATAAGATTTTTACTTATTTTGTATCTAACAATATTTCTGCAACATTCACAACAAATTTTTACGTCACTGTTTTTCCAAGTGAATATACACCCTTAACAATAATAATAACTGTTTAATATGATTAAATAGCGCAGACCTGTGGAAAAGTTTCCACATACTTATCATTTCTCAACCACACCTACATATTTCATTATATGGACTTGAAGTAATTCATGAAATTCCTACTCATTTTGCTATTCTTTCCGCATGAAGGTAAGATTTGTGTATACCACACATCAGATATGGAACACGATATCTATCTGGAGCAATGATTTGATGTATAGTAATACTTCAAGGTTGCAAAAATAAATGTTTTACCCGAAATTGTCAAGAATTGAACGAGCTGGCCTTTGTGAAATGAACATAATCTTTATCGACTAAAAGTTACCGCCATGACTTGTAATTGTATCACGATGAAACATATTTCCATTCACCGATTACCTTGAAGTTATAACACTTCTGTGTTGGCTAATGCGCGCATGTTATCTAATTGTCAAAGAAGTAACCGGTGTAACTATAGGCTGTTCCATGTAAAGTATTCATTTCAAAGTTGAATGTATTTAGATTCCATTTAAGCTAAACATTTTGACTATCTAAATATTTCCATCGCTTCTATTAAAGTAGAATACCTTTACAAAGCTACATTAATCTACATTACAAATACATATCTAATTAATGAGCGACATAATGTCTAACATTCATCCAGAAATTTACAAAAAAAATTTCAGTTATTTTGTTTGATAGTAGAACATTCGTTTAAGGTGACTTAACATTACAGTCGAACATAAGTAGTAAAATTAAGGAATACTAAAGTATATTTCTTTAACTAGATAATTACTTCTGGAGTTTATTGTTTAGATTAAAAAAGAACAGGAAGAGACGGGGCAAGAAAAATACAATCTATTTAATAACAAAGTGTATTTATTAAATGTGTTATATGGCCAGTGTCTTCGTTTCTACAGTATCTAGTTCTTCGTTTAACATAACAATATTTTCGACATTCGACGATTTAGTGACACGAAGATGGAAAAACTATGTATACGCAACAATTTTTCAATTGTTAAAATTGTGTAACATATTTACTAAGGGTGTCTAGATTTCCATCCTGCAACCTTCAGTGTTTAATATTTCTAACAGATATAAACAGTTTTTGGTTACTGTTTACTATTTTTAATTGACATACCATACTTCCAAAAATATAGGTCCAATAATCCTTTTCTGACAAACTACTTAAACTTGAATTTCCTGTGGTGGCACTTTCACAAAAAAGTGCGATTATTGGAGCTCTACATACTCGTGTTTTGAAATATTGTATATAGCTCGAGAAAACGCCATCTGGTGGCAAGGTAAGCAAACACAATCACCTCACTCACAGTTCAATTAATAGTCTAGGAAACCCCCTTTTTAACGATTCCTAGTTTATTAAAATACGTTAAACCTTTTTAGAGTTATCGACATTTATTTCCGAAAATATTCTAGCGCCCCGCATCACTTTTTTTTCAGAGATAAAGCAAAAAAGCATTTAACAAAAAATATTTGAATTTGTCGCAGCTTTAAAATAGTATTCACTATGACTATCATTAATATAAGAAAATTTTGCAGAAATCGGGGTTTAAAATTCAGGATGGCAATTGCGCCCCCTGGAGGCCATTTCAGAAACTCCAAAATAATTTCCAGCATTTTGTCTTAACCGATTTACTCAACAATTTCTTGGTTTCAAATTTCTAGGTACAGGGTTATTCATTATAAATGTCCCAGCCCTTACCATAGTTATTATTGCATAAACAAAAAAAAAATTGAAATAAAAGTTGTATGGCTATAAAATGATTTTATTATAACGTTAACAAAAGTACAGTGGCGTGCGTAGATTAGGGGACACAAAAAATAATTTGGTTTTTTTAAATGAGACACTCTGCATATTATTAAATTTTTGAAAAGATCTTTTTCTTCTGATTTCAAAAATATACCATATCATACCCCTGTCTTACACCGTTCTTTTTGTATATGTTACAGTAAAAGTATAAACTACAGTTACTGTATACATTTGCCAGTAAATGTATACATTCGCATCGCATTTTAGTCAAAGTGCTAACTATGCAGAATGATGTTTACTAATACTAGTAAAAGTATACATATACTAGTAAAGGCATACATTTACTGCCATCGCTTAGATAAAGTGTAATACATATTGAGATTGTATTATGTACTATGGTTAGTAGGTAAATCAAATATGAAAAGGAAATAAGAAAACTATTTGGCTACCTCAACAGAATTGAACTAGAAAAAATACAATAATAAATACATATACATACGTGCCTATATGTACATATATACTGTGTGAACATATAGGACATATAGAACTCTTTACTTACTTGAATAAAAATAAAAATGTATACATAATGCCATTATTTCCTTTTCATATTTGATTTACCTACTAATCATAATACAATCTCAATATGTATTACACTTTATCTAAGCGATGGCAGTAAATGTATGCTTTTACTAGTAGATGTATATTTTTACTAGTATTAATAAACATCATGCAGCATAGTTAGCACTTTAACTAAAATGCGATGCGAATGTACACATTTACTGCCAAATGTACACAGTAACTGTAGTTTATACTTTTACTGTAACATATATACAAATGAGTTTTGGTCAACATTTAATTGAAATTGCAAATAATAGATAACGAATATAACAAAGATAACTTTCCAACTATAAATAAATAATAGCTTATAAAAGTTGTTCGAAATGTCCACCATTATTTTCAATACATAATTCTAAACGTCTAATTATGTTTTGAATTGCATCAGAAATGGCTTGATTGTTTACATTTAGATTATTTATTTCTAATTGAATTCGGTCTTTCATGACTTGAATACGGTCATTATTATTATATATTATGTCTTTTAAAAACCCCCAGGGCATAGATCCGGACTGTTAGGAGGCCATAATATGGTTCCATTATTCCCTATCCACACTTGAAATACATTGTTCAAATGCTCTTTAACAGGTAGGACATTATGCGGAGTTGCCCCATCCTGCATTCAAATCATATCCTGAAGTTGAACGTCGGGAAAATTCTCTACAAGAATATTTTCAACTTCAGGAAGAATCATTTCCAGATAGGTAACCCCAGTTAAATTGAAATCACAAAATATGGGTCCAACAATTTTGTTTCTGAAAATTCCACACCATACATTAAGAGTTTTTCTTCCTGATTTTTTTATTGGTTTTATCAATCTTTTCCTATTCTCCTTGTTTTGTCATGACCTACGATTTTTCCTATTAAAAACTCCAGCCGTAGAAAAGCATGATTCATCGGTCCATAATATTTTAGCCAAATAATCAGGATCTTCATATAACTTTTGGATCATTTGGCGGCAAAACTCTAACCTTTTCCTTTTATGAGCATCTGTCAAAAGTTGTACGGGTAAAATTTTATATGGTTTGTAGTTGTTAGTTTTCAACGTATGTTGTATTTTAGAGTAACTTATATTTAAATGAGCTGCTGCATTATTTATACTACATTCAGAATTTTCTAAAAAATAATATATATATATAAAAAAACTTTTCTAGAATACCTATAAGAGGGCTTACTTTCGTAATAAAGCAGTACATCTAATTGATCTTCGTTGTTTGCATGAACTACTCCCCTTTTTCTATTAAAACTACCGGTAATATTTACCTGTTGGTAAATACGTCTGAACGTATTGTCTGCGAGTGTTGGACGATTTGGATACAACTCCCTGTATGCTCTTTGCGCTGCACGTTTATCTTTGTTATTTTCTATATAGCAAGTAAATATTTGAATTTTTTCTGCTACACTGTAAACCATTTTGAATGTTTCAATAAAGAAATGACATTTAATAAACATGACAGTGATTTTCATAGCTTTCTTTGATGATATTAACTTTTCAATATTTATAGTAATGAGTTTAATTTACTATATTTATCCTTTAATAACATAAAAACGGTGTAAGACAGGGGTATGATATGGTATATTTTTGAAATCAGAAGAAAAAGATCTTTTCAAAAATTTAATAATATACAGGGTGTCTCATTAAAAAAACAAAATTATTTTTTGTGTCCCCTAAACTACGCACGCCACTATACTTTTGTTAACGTTATAATAAAATCATTTTTAACCATACAACTTTTATTTCAAAAATTTTTGTGTTTATGCAATAATAACTATGGTAAAGGCTGACACATTTATAATGAATAACCCTGTACATCCGTTTTCCGAATACCTCGTTACCCTTGTTGGGACACCCGGTATATCCCGCACGCAATTAAAATCGATCATTTCGCTCATACTTCCTGCATAACGACTTCGACTCGTGTCAATTTGACAATTAAACCACTCCAGCCCTACGGGCTGTCGTGATTTAAATGCTTGTCAAACTGACACTCGTCTTCGTCGCTATGCAACAAGCATTCGTGAAATTATCGATAAATTCAAAGCTCTTATGGTATTACTACAGAAAATTGCAGCCGCCATAGTGTTTTTAAATTTAATTTTTGTCAAACGTTACAATTTATTAGCAACCTTAGAAAACAAATACAAACAAAAGAAAATAAAAGACGGATAGTTGTCAAACTTATTATTTGCTTACATTACAATAGGTATTATTATTATTACACTGAATAACAGTTTAACAGGTGCAAACACTGTACAAATATGGCCAACTATCCGTCTTTTGTTTTCTTTTGTTTGTATTTGTTTTCTAGGGTTGCTAACAAATTGTAACGTTTGACAAAAATTAAATTTAAACACACTATGGTAGCTGCAATTTTCAAGATAATGATAATTTTTTTCGTATCATTGTAAAGAGAATTTCAAGCTCTTTAAGAATATTTAGAAAAAACATACCTCTTGTATGAAACAAAATAAAACTGTTTTGTGATGCGCTTTTGTTTTTGTATAATTTGTGTTTTTGATTACGCAACATAGTTAATAATTAGATGTAGAGTATTTTTGATTATTATACTTTTCTTCTATCTCTTATACTAAAACACCTATAAGCTTGGACACGTAAAATCAATCAGACTGTATTTAGCTGGTTAGATTCTGCTTGTACGCCTAATCTATAGGAGAGGTTTAACGTCTATTAATCTTCAGATTAAATTTAGAAATTGATATTCACTTATTTCATGGATTGAATGCTGTTATGGTATACCACTATTGTAATTGTAAATATCTATGCCAATTGTCCATTGATGTGTAAATGATTCTCTATTCATTCTTAATACACTTACGTTTGCTCATTTACTTTCGTCTAGAAAATTTACCATTACAATTCTAGATGTTTCGAAAGTTTTTCTTTATGTGACCCGGTTTCCCCTCAGAAATTTGACGTGTATTATTTTACACGAATACAATAAATTATGAGCGTCAATTAGATCGTGCACGGTTCACATGATACGTAGATATATACATACATGTATACGTAAAAGCAGATTCTCAGGATTGTAGACTGACATAGCAAGTTATGAGCTTATTCTCATTCAATAAAAGAGCACATTGCAACAACTGCAAATATTTGTGGCGTGGCTACGTAATCGACTCTTATTGCCTATGATTCATCTGTTCACAATAGCGATCTGCAAAATGTTGACCTATAAACGGTAAACTCCGAACCATACAGCATATACATATGTATATACGTATGTATATATACCTATATATGTATGTATTAACACAAAGAAATCTTAAATCCGCTTTGATATTTAACGCAAAATAATAATGCAGAGCAATAATCAACATGTTCGGCCATGTTGAATTAGCTCAGAATGTGTATGTGTGTGAAAAGTGTATATTAATGTGTGTTTTACTTCAGATAACACACGTTTTAAGATTATTTTAAAACAACAATATTTGTTATTGCTATTGTATATATTCTATTAAAAATAATCATTTTTCAGAGAAAGTTTATTACACTCCAACCTACTTATTTATGTAACGAAGTACCAAACGAGGAGTCAACACCTTAACATAAATTCAAAAAATCTTAGGTGGTTATGAATTCTAAATCGTGTGTCTCTTATTAGGCCTATGATTACCTTACCAATGTCATAAAACAAAATTTTATTGAAACAGTGCCATAATCAATAATAATAAATGTTAACTTTCTTTGATGCATTAAAATTGTACCAATAAAATTCTATTTTGACATTTATAAGGTAAATATAGGCCTAATAAGAGGCACACGTTTTAGAATTCATAGCCACCTAAGATTTTTTGAATTTATGTTAAGGAGTTGACTACACAAAACATAAAATGTATGATGTTGATGTTGATCCACCATGTGCCTGTATTAGAGCACGGATCCTGCGTGGCATACTTGATACAAGATTATGACACAGTTGTGGAGGAAGCTTCTCCCATTCTTCCAAAACTTTTGCTTTTAAAATTTCTTTGGAAGCACATTTACATATATATGTAGACACCTTTTGCTTCAATATCTACCACAAATGTTCAATAGGTAACAGGTCGGGGATTGTGCCGGCCAGTCTAACACACACACGTTATTTTCAAGGAACCAACGTGTTAGTAAATCGAATTTTTGCAAGGGTGTCTAATACATATGGCCACAATAGTATACAGGGTGGTCCATTTAAAGTGTAACACTGTAATATCTTCTCAACAATTAGTGTTATGAAGAAAAGTGTTAGACAAAAGTTTAACTATATAAAGGGGTTTATCTGATGGCGCTACTGTTGTCACTATAAAGAAAGACACAAAGGTCATAGCAAGGTCAACTCTTCTTTTTCAAATAGCATAAATATGGTATTTTTTTATCAAATTCTAAAAGAGCAATAAGTTGTGAATAGAAAAATAGTAAACTACATATTATCTCAAATTAATATTAATCGAGATATTTCGAAAAAATGAAGAGATAATAAAAGTCAGTGCAGCAATGTTTTCCTTTGTTTTTTAATTGTAAAAGTAGAAAATAAATGTTAATAGTAGCTAGAAATTGTTTACACAAGGTAAACAGTAGAAGTAAGCAGACGGCTATCGAATTAAATGTTCAAATTGACAGCCACCAGCCTCAATGCACTTTTGCATTCGCGTAGAAAATCTCTATGCACACGTCTTAACACTATACACTAACTACACTAACTATACACATGTCTTCAGAAATGCCTGCACACTGCACATGCATGTCTTATTTTCTGCTGCATGTTTTCTGGTGTTGTTGGTTCCGTGTCATATACAACAAGTCGATATTATACACTTAAAATTCACGCACTTGTATTCGCGATTCTTCTGCGCGAATACAAAACTACATTGGGGCTGGTGGCCAGTAATTTGAACTACTAATTCGATAGCCGTATGCGTTCTTCCACAATTTACCTTATGTAAACAATTTGTAGCTACTATTAACATTTATTTTCTACTTTTACATTTAAAAAACGAAGGAAAAACATTGCTGCACTGACTTTTAATTATGTCCTCATTTTTTCGAAATATCTCGATTAATATTAATTTGAGGTCATATGTGGTTTACTATTTTTCTATTCACAACTTATTGCTCTTTTAGAATTTGATAAAAAAATACCGTATGCTAATTGAAAAAAGAGTTGACCTTTGTGTCTTTCTTTATAGTGACAGCAGTAGCGCCATCGGATGAACCCCTTCATATAGTTAAACTTTTGTCTAACACTTTTCTTCATAACACTAATTGTTTCGAAGATATTACAGTGTTACACTTTAAATGGACCTGCCTGTATACATACGTATATTTTCAAAACGAGTCACCTCAATTATTTCACAAAGCTAAAATGAAATTAAAACAATTTCCAAAATCACGTCTACTTTTAATTCAAAGCAGAAACAGTTTGACATATGAATTACATTTTTGATGTTTACACCTGCATCCCCCGATTACCCCACCGTTATCAAATTTTAAATTAAAAGATCCCTCATGTGATACTCCAAATAAAAGCTTATTTTAGTGGGAATATGATCATGTATAAGTTGTCCACATTTTTTTAATTTAGCATCGAAAAATGATCAATTTCATTTATTAAACTCAATTATTGTACTATACGATTGTACATCATGAAATTGATCGTTATTTTTATGCTGAATTAACACAAAAACGTGAACAAGTGATACATGACCATAATCCTAAGTTTTCAGTTCATGTGCCAGGTTTAATTTAAAATTCGGGGGAAAGGGTACTCGTGGAGATGCAGATGTAAACGTAACTATTTCCCTCTTGAATTAAAAGTAGACGTATTTTGGACGTTTTCAAAACATTACTCCGTATATATTATCAATTTTTATTTATTACCAATTACAGACGATGAGCTAATTATGGCTCTTACATTAGTTCTTACTAAATACATAACTGATGACCTCAAATCGCATCCGTCTGTAATTTAACATTCTTTTAATCCAGATATCTTTCCAATTGTAAGTTAATAAAACAGAAATGAATGATAAAACAATTTATTCCACAACGCAACTTTTGAGCCATAAGATAAGTCTGGAATTAAAAGATAAGTACTCAATATAACATATAAATATTGATAATTAGTTAATTGATTGATTGATATCGGTATTCCGTCTAGCTATTTTTGCTAATTATTTTGTAAATAAGAATGTTTACTAAATCAATCCAAACGTTACTCTTAATGTCGGTAATTTTCCATAAACAAAGCACGAAATGGTGTTTCCATTTTTGATAAGCGTTTTTGTTTTAATAATCACGAATCTCC
Organism: Holotrichia oblita; assembly: GCA_023690525.1. Taxonomy (NCBI): domain Eukaryota; kingdom Metazoa; phylum Arthropoda; class Insecta; order Coleoptera; family Scarabaeidae; genus Holotrichia; species Holotrichia oblita. The sequence continues at coordinate 71,555,211 of CM043017.1, forward strand.
AAATGTATGAAATGTGTTTTCATGGATGGTATATACATACATACTTATGTAAAACCGGCGTAGCATAACTATCACTATACAACCAAAGTGATATAAACAAACTCGTAAACAAATTACATGTCAGATATTAAAATTAATGTTTATGGACGTTAACAGCCTTAAGCCACGTATGAGTATGCGAATATTTGCGAAATCAAAAAGGCAGCTCATATTACTTTCAGGTCTTTGTTTCCAGTAAAATCTACGATGCGGTATGAATTAACCTACAACATATTAAAAAATGATGTATGTACATCAGAAAAAGTCGGATATGCCGCGGAGGTAGTGCTGCTGGCGTACGTTTTGGGAACGTCAAAAGGATTGACGTCATTTTCAAATTTGTGGTATAAATATTCACCATTGAAAACGATGATTTATATAAACGACAATGTGCAAAATTAAAAGCTTTCCTCAAGAGGAAAAAATAATGGATATAAACCAAGAAAATCAGAATTTTTTAAAAGAGAATACAGACATAAATCTCTATCAGCAGCTCCAGTCGAGATTACCTGATGATAAAGATGTATAATAGATTAAGGATAAGAATTGCCTACCTACTAATGTTCCTAGGTTATTGCAATTAGAGGAGCCTGTCGTAGTATCAAGTTGTTTAACATGAATATACATAAATGACATAAAAGAAAAAGACAATAATTTAGTAATAGTTAATATTCCAAATTCGCAAACCAATTTTAACCGCATTTTTGCTATTTTTAATAAGAAAGAACGACTAAAACATATGTAAATCTTAAAAAAATATGCCACTTTAAGATCTTCAACATCAACGTTTCTTTATGAAGTATAAGTCTTGAGAGGGTACAAATCAACTAGTTGCTAAAAACATTTTTGACAAAATACGTAGCCGGACTGCCCCAGTTTCTAAATTGAAAAATCCTAGTGCTTATACGAGACATTTATTTAAAAGAACGTCAGCAACGTTGCTGGCTGACATTGGAGTAGACATCCTTACATTGAAAAGACACGGAGGAAGTCATCTCCAGTGACAGTATGCTACGATGTCGACTCTCTTCACATTAAAAAAGAATGTGCTAATAAAATGTCAGTCAGTTGAGTCTGCTGCGTGCTCTCTTAATGAAAATATAGAAAACAATGTTGCTGATAATGTTGTTAAAAAAAGGAAAGAAGTTCCTGTTATAAATATAGACAATTGTACCAACTTCACCGTTAAATTTATAAGCAAATAACTTTTTAACTATTATATTTTTCTCCATTGCTAAATCGCTCCCCCTCCATGTTTAAAAGTAAATTATATCGTATGAGCAATTCGGCAAAACAGCGTGCAGCAAACAACAAACAACAATTAACAATAAATAACAGCGAACAACAGAAATAGTAAAGAACAATAAACACAAACACACAATACGTTTCTGCGGAAGAAGTAAAATGCAGGTTACTAGTATAACCGTCAAAATCGTTGCAAAATAAATGGTTTTCTAGCGCCTACCCATAATACACTATCGAACCTATGCTACCTGTCATACTGCGTTATTATTACTAGGCCTACTATAAAAGAATCTAAAAATAAATAAAATATGTATAATGTGTGATACATCGCTGAATTCGTAACGAAAAATGCCATCAGATACAAGGTGTACTTTTTTCTCCGTCCATATAAAAAAGAAGTTGATGATGGTTTCTCAAAAACGAAACGTCGGACAAAAAATATAAAAATACAGTCTTGTAGAGCTATAAAAGTGCCAATGAATAACTTTTATTTATTTTTCGATAACTTGTAAAATAAAGTCAGAAAAAAATAAAAACGAATATTGAAAAAAACACGTTTTCCTAAATATCTCAAAAACGAAACAACTTAATTGAATTAAATAAACGCCATATAAAAGGTCACTAAAATGCGCAACTTTTCGCCAATTTAAGCAACTTCGTATCTCTTACCGTTCCCGAGACCCCCATGCAATTCATTCTTGGACACAGTGTATAAGGAACAGCAGAGATCGGTAAGAAGTACACGTATCAGTCGATGCAAAATTTGATATAAAGTCACACAGTTAAATAATATATATCAACTGCAATGTGAACACACTTTACAACACATATTTCTTTTTACCTGTAACATCGTTAGAAACGACCGAGATTCTACTGACGTTTGATAGACTTTGGATGCCATATCTATAAAACCAAAAGTAGCATATACTATTTCTAACAGAATTGATTATAACCAACAAAGCTACTATTGCCTTGGGCAGGTGCAGGAGGTTATGTGGACAAAACTGAGGCCTTAGCCCCAAAATGACTTTGAGGCTATATACCAGGGTAATCAGACCCATGATAGCATACGGAGCTATAGCATGGTGGCCAAAGGTGCGACAGCCGGGGGCGGCCAGTACGCTGGGTGGCGTACAAAGACTAGCTTGTCTGTGTGCCACAGAGGCAATGAGATCGACCCCCACAGCCGCAATGGACGTCATTCTAAACCTGCCACCGCTACAAATCTTTATACAAGGAAGCGCTAGATCTGCAGCTTACAGACTCATGCACAGTCAGGCACCGATAAGTAAATCGCACGGTGCCGAACATCAAAAACTACTGGATGAACTCAAGGCGGCGCCCGTAACGGGGACGCCAAGCGACGCCATGGTTCAGAAATTTAACCTAGATAGAAAATATCAGGTTATAATACCAGATAAGAAGGACTGGGAATACGGCCCTCCAGTAAGAACGGACTCAAGCTGGTATACCGACGGCTCTAAAACGGATCGCGGCGTAGGAGCTGGCATTTATAGAAAGAAGTCGTGCAAGGCCCTTTCATTGAGTTTCAGCAAGGACTCGACGATTTTCCAGGCTGAGGTTGCTGCGATTCACCACTGTGTCAGAGAAGCAGACAGATGGACCGAACCAGAAAAAAGCGTCGCTATTTACTCTGACAGTCAAGCAGCACTTAAAGCGATTAGTTCCGCAAGTGCTGACTCAAAGCTGGTTTGGGACTGCGTAAGAGCCCTAAATGAGGTGGGCACCCTAAGGAAAATAACTTTGGCCTGGGTCCCCAGCCACACGGGAGTTAAGGGAAACGAGGCGGCAGATGAGCTGGCCAGACGAGGTTCGTCAAGGCCTTTCATAGGAGCGGCCCCTTCATTCGACATTACCAAATCACAAATTAAGAGGACCATCTACGAATGGTCACAAAACATGTCCAAGGAATGGTGGGAAAGATCACCAGGACCAGGCTAAGGAGTTCCTAAAGGAACAGAGGCCTAAGTTTACTGAAGACCTACTGAGTAAAGACAGGAAGACTGTCAAAGTGATAGTAAGTCTGATGACCGGTCATTGCAGACTGAATAGGCATATGTATAACATAGGCCTGGCAGAAAATGCTCTCTGCAGATTCTGTCAAGAGGAAGAAGAAACCCCAGCTCATGTTTTGTGCCACTGTGACGGCTTAGCGAAGACAAGGTTTCTAGTAATGGGGCAGAGAACCCCACAGCCAACGGCTACATAAAAGAGCCGCTCTCAAAAATGATATGTCTGATTAAGAAGGCGAAACTAGGGAGCGTTCTCTAAGGTAAAGGGGATCACAATAGACCTGTAAAGGTCGCGGTGAAACAGGCCCGCATGCCACCCCACTCCTAACCTAACCTAACCTAACAGAATTGATTGCAAATTAGTATCACGGAGAAATCTATCTACTAAACATTCCTCAATTACTATTGGATATTTTCGATCACCTAGTGTTTAGTATACAGACACTACGAAAGGGTCACCACTATAACAGATATTGATGGCACCAAAATCGACAATACTCTAACGCGCGTACTCAGTACCCACAATTCCTGAAGTATTTATGTTCGCTATACCATAATGGACTATTTGTTTATGTTATAAGCGTCTTAGTATTTTTCTGTTATTCAATCAATCAATATTTTCCTGTATTGTAGATTGTATTATTAGCATATTAGTAGTATTGTGTACGATTTGTTGCCATTATTTCTTAGTATCTCCTAACGTCATTCCAAAATGAGTGTTGATGTTCTTCTAATAACAGATGTTTTGACAGAAGATAATAAAATAATGAAAACCAAAATAATATAATTCTATATAAATAAAGAGTTTGAGCATCGTGCTTTTTTTATGAAATTTGCAGTCATGACGATGTGGCCTTAAATAGCGTACAACACTTATGAAAAGATATCACTCCCTATTTAGTATGCAATCGTCTATAGTATGAAGTCACAATCGGTGAGCTCACTTAACCGTTCAATAAAGATTATTTTCCCTTATAATTTAAAGTATGTATGTAAATGCAAAATTGCATACGTACGCTGCTGGAATGCGCATCTAATTTGCCATTTCTACTCAATAGCAAAATTATTTACGCTTCTGTCTCACTTCCGGTTTATCGGAAGTTCACATCAACTTTCTTAATTTAAATAGCATAGTATATTTTTTATGAGTTTTTTAAATCTCGCATGCAGTTTTACATTAAAACTTACTTTACATACTACCATAAGTACCCCATATCAAAAATAGGCCGTTTTTGAGTTATTCAATTTTCTTCAAATATAGTGCCGACTACAACTTTGTACTATCAATTTTGTATTTCTGAACGTATTACAGCTACTGACTTATCGTGTTACTAGCTGAAATACTATCGTTATTTCGTTTGACAGATATAAACTATGTATATTTTTAGTATAACGGCAATACCAATTATTTTCACATCTAATACTTACTAGGTTTTCAAAATACATTCATGTATTTTACATGAATAACATGTTTTCGAATTTACACCACAAAATTCTGATAACTAAAGAACCGTAAAATAATATAACCTAATATACTTGATAATGAATGATACAGAATTTAGTTTATTAAAAAATCCAATAATATACACGGCGTTCCATTTAAAAAGAAAGTGATTTTCATCGCTAGCCCGATACATCGACATAATGTTGAAGACGTAAATTTGATATTTCATACTTCAGTTAACAGCACGCCTAATATGAGATCTTCATCTTCAATGCTTTTAGAAACACCGAATTTTTAACATAACGTTGTGGTGGACCGTATATTTGAAGAAAACGGAATAACTCAAAAACCGTTAATTTTTTATATAAGTAGGATACTTTAATAAGATTTGATATAGAATTACATGCGCAATTTGAAAAACTCATAAAAATATATGATGCTATTTGTATTAAGATAAATGATTATGATAGATGATGAAACATGAGCGTAAATAATTTCGCTAGTGAGACTAGATGCCACTAAGCCTAACTACAAGTTGTCCGAACTTTTAAATTTTAACATCCAAAAGTTCTAACGAACCAGTTCAATGAATAATTCTATATATGTATATACATACGGTTAACATCTAAACTGATGATGTAAAATTAAAATACTAAGTAAAAAGTATAGTATTCTATTTACAATCAAAAGTTCAAAAGTTAATTATTACGTCGCTAATATTTTACCAATACAATCATAGAAGACTATACAGTCCGCGAAATGAATATAAAGGCAATAGATTATTCTGGAACAAAACTTCAAGGTTAGCTAATTATGATAGGAAATAGTTATAAGTAGATTACATATTATGTATTTTGAAATACAACAGAGTCTTTTTTGCAAATATTTTATTAGAAATCAAAAAAATATATACAGGGTGTCTCTCTAGTGCGTCCAAGTACCATATCTCCCCTTGTAAATATTTTTTCGGAAAAACAATTAATCGGAGGTCACTTGAATTGATATGGTACATGTTCCAAAATTATTTTCACTTATACAGGGTGTTCAATTTTCACTGAACAAAATACAACTTTGTTGGTATAATTTTTTTCAATGCAATCGATTCTACGCATTATTTGCGTAGTTTCTATTAGGGTTCCCTATCCCTAAATTCAACTGTTTCGAAGATATTTACAATTTTCCGTAATAATTTCTTATTGCACCAATTTTAAAGAAAAATTAATATTGTAAAGCCCTTTGAAGCGTAAGGTACCAGACTTCTGCAAACGAAAGTAAAGGGTCATAGATACTGAGAACTGTCATAACTTTCAAAAAAAAATTTTACAGGGTGTGCAGAAATTAGCCACCAATTCAGATACCTTCAAACATTAAAAATTCTTTTTTTTTAATGGCACATAGTACTTTTTATTGTAGCGCCTAATTCAACAAGAAATTCTACATCAATTCGTATTAAGGTCTCATATATCTATTTTTATTAATTTTTGAGTTATAACTGTAAGAATTGAAATAATCAAATAATACAACCATACATGACATATACACTAGAATCTACGTATTTGACGTAAAATGGTGTACCAATATGGCCGACCTGCGCCGTTTTAGCCACGCTTGCGTATTTGTCTAACAAGTGCTGCCCCCTAACCGTGCCTTTGCATCTGTTAGAGAAAAAGACCGCAATACATTTTTGTGTACTTCAGAAAAAGAGAGACTGATTTAAAAAATTCGGATAAAATTTCTGATGTTGTTTCACGTCTCGGTTGTCTCTGATACCGGTATAGGATCTCTATGAACGCAACGATTGTATAACGCATGTGTCACTCACCACAATGCAATGACTATATGTATGTATGTATGGAGGACGTTTATATAGCAAACTGTCATTATTTTTGCATGCAGAATCAGCCCCTGAAGTTTGTCGCACTTATTTACTAACACCCTGTACATGTCATAAATTTTATATTTCATTAATTCGGTGAGGCAACTGTATAATAATAATTCAGGAGAAAAATCTTTCTTTTACATTCAATATCAATATAATTTTAAAAACCCGTCGTACTAGTGTAAAAGATAACTAAGTACTAAGTTTCTGATATAATAATTTGCCAAGTAACAGTTTGTTTTTGTATATAAATACTAAAATACATATAATCGAAATATACCCATTTAACCCTTTAACACATTTATTATATTATAATGTATGTATGTACGTTTGATCTTTTAATTACCAAAACTACCCCACAAATCACGCCAGTGTTTATAAAAAAGTAAATATTTGCTGCAACTTTAGATTTCCCGCAATATAGGAACATGCTCAATTGTAACTTAATCAATTTAATAACCATAATCAACAATCACGAAAACTAAATTTGAAGCTCTTTAGAGCTATGATTCTGCGACTTCCCGAAGTACACTGTCTCTTTTAAAATTATGTAATGATCTATTTCACTACGAAACATTTACACACTAACTTAAAAGTAATATATTCTGTCCTCAATCAAAATATGGAAGGCTTTGTCAGAATTTCTTACTATTGTCATTTTATAATGAGGGTATAAATTGATGCAATTTGTATTTCACCTGCAGTGCATCTTATAATTTTAAAACTTAATCACAACTTAATAGCAAAATGTCGAAACTATCTAAAGACATTGATATCAAAAACTTATTTGAAATCTTATAATTTACATAGTAGATCAAACATTTGTAAAGACTGTTTCTTATTCTAGTATACCTTAAACTGTATATTTGGCAGAACCTAATATCTTACTCCAGACGAATAAACTAACTATACCTAAGTTTACATGTTCAATATCTATAGTAGTAATCAAAAATAAAACTTTTGAAAAACCACATGCGTAAGAAGGGACATTTCTGTTTAATATTAACCAAAACAGAGCATTTAACTTAAATTTAAATACTTCATTACGTATGCATCATCATAGTGTCTGGCTTTTAACAAAATTAATAATTCGAACTAATAATTAATATTATTTTTATTACTGAACTAAATCATATAAAATTTTCATTTCAGAAAAATGGCGAACGCGGGGATACGAAATGACAGCGACGAAAATTTTTCCGATGACGAAAGTGTCCCGCTTACCCAAGATATTTACGGAGGAAGGTAAGCTTCGCTCTTTTGTACTATACAAATTCTTCTGGTTTCAATTTTAATCTTGACGTGATTAACAGTATTGGAATAATGTTCTGGCTCTACACTAAAATTAATGAAATCTCTTTATATATGTCCCAGATTCTAGGAGACTAGAACCTACTAAACACATTTACTAAGTGAAACAAACTCGTTACAAATATGTAGGGTGATTGATTGAGATCGGCCATTAGAGAGATTGGACCGCTTAATGATAATAAATTTCTGCAAAGTTGCATATTCATATAGGGTAATTACACCTGTTTACCAAAAATATTTTCAAGATGGCGGCACTTTCAGAAGTACTGGAAAATTGATTATGTCTTAATAGAACCATATCCTTCTATTTCGTTTCTTTACATTTTCGAAATCTAATCATCATTTTAGTAAGATTTTTACTAGCATTTCCTATACCTAAGTAGGTACAATCGTTTTTGCGTTTCTCAACTTTTTCGAACATTTTTGAATTTACCTCATGATGGTATGTATTATGTAACAGCGTCATCTTTGCAGCGAAAATTCTGAAATTGAGATTATGGATAAGCGAAATCTTGACATTTCTCCTACAGTTCTTGGAATTAGCGTATTTTATGCAAAGTGTCGTAACTTTAATTGTCTTTCAGTACAAATTCGGACCATTCAAACTCAGTTTTCTTAAATACAATCACCCTTTTTGTTTTCAATATTTTAAAGCAGAATTAAATTCTACATCGATTTGTATTATAATTTCCTACGGCTATCTGTAATAATTTTCGAAAATTATAACATGTTCTTAATACCACTAAAATAACCAGTAATAAACAGAAATACATCATAAGCTATAAATGCTGGATTTAACTGACCAAAATTCAATTCGATGTGTTTACATTTCTGTTTGGCCACCGCTATCAAATGAGGATATCTCTCGCTGAACACATAGCTAGTTCTTTAAACAATCTTTTTACATTTGCCATGAATTTAAAATAAATTTAAGACATCCAAGTTTGAATAATCCACTTCCATGGGCATAACGAAATCAGATGTGAAAGATTATAGTTAGTTACTAATAAAAACATCTGTTGTCATTTAGATGGCTTGCTAATAAGAAAATATTATAGTTTTTCTTCAAACTCTATAAAAACCGTAATAACTCGAAAATTATTAAGTGGAAATATTTCAGGAATTGAAAGATAAGTACATAAAGGTCACAAAATAGATATATTAGCTGTATTCATTGTATACTTTGTCCATGACAGCCGCTAACGTTATACGTGTTTTTATGAGCTCGGCAATTTTCATTTGCTAAAAGAAATGGATCAAAGAATTTGTATCAAATTTTGCGTAAGAATGAAATAAAGTGTAACAAAGTGTGTGAAATATTTACAAAGGCCTCTGGTGAGTCTGCTGTGAGTAAAACAAGAGTTTACGAAAGGTATAAGCGTTTCCAAGACGTGAAGATGAAAATGACGAACACCTTGGACGCCTCAGTACATCAAGAACCGATGAGAACGAGGAAAAAATGAGAGAAATGGTTATGAACAATCGCCGAATCACAATCAGAGAAGTCGCTGGTGATGTTGGCATATCGATTGACTCATGCCACGAAATGTTTTCGAATATTTTGGGTATGAAACGCGTGACAGCAAAATTTGTTCCAAAATTGTTGAAGTTTGAACAAAAACAGCGGCGAATGGAAGTTGCTCAGGAGTAACTAAATGAAGTCAACGACGATGCAGAATTACTGAAACGTGTTATAACAGGTGACGAAACATGCGCTTACAGATATGACATCGATAAGAAGGCTCAATCGTCCCAAGGCTCGACAAGTGCAGTCAAACGCTCAATGTGTTCTTGGTCATAAATTTTTGCCACGAGGTCAAACGGTCAATCAGGAGTACTACCTACAAGTTCAACGCCGTTTGCGTGAAGCAATAAAAAAAAACACCCGCATTTGTGGAGAAACAATTCATGGCTTTTGCACCACGATAACGTACCTGCTCACAGTTTATTGCTTGTTCGTGATTTTTTGGCCAAAAACAATACTGTAACGATGCCCCAGCCTCCATATTCGCCACACATGGCTCCGTCTGACTTTTTGCTTTTTCCAAAAATAAAGAGAACCTTAAAGGGCCGTCGCTTTACAAGCATAGATGACATTAAAAGCGCATCGCTGAAAGAGCTAAAGGCTATCCCAAAGATCGAGTTTGGGAAGTGTTTTGAGAAGTGGAAGAAGCGCTGGTACAAGTCCATAATATCTAATGGGGACTATTATGAAAACGACAACATTAATGTAGACAAATAAATAAATATTTTTTCAAGAAAATAAAATGCCCGTTATCTTCTGAACACACCTCGTATATGAAGCTAACAACGCTAGTATTGATATTAACTAACAAACCTCAACTTGTCAATATGTTTTTATACATCATTAGCTCCTAACCGCTGAACCTTGTTAAATAGTGGGTTAAATCTTATATGGATCAAACATCGATAAAATATGCCTATAAACTTTTACATTAACTTGGCTTGGAGTCAAATGAGACACTATCGTTAACATTATTACTAAGTTCAAATATTATACCGGCAGTCATTTGTAAATAGGGGTTTCATACATAATATATGTGTTTATCACAAAATTTTCCATGGACAACGAAGAGCCAAACCATCATTTTCAACATTTTTATTGGCATTAAAATACATGAATATATATTTGAGGTCACGGTAGTTTCTTTTCATATATAATGTCGAATTTCGCAACGTCGTCCTTTGTGTTTGAGAAAACACATAAATACGCTATTGTTTACAATTATATAGCAGAGGATAACATTCAATCAATAGTAAAAACGAAGAATCCAAGAAACAACAGAAAGTAAATCGAAGTAGTTATAATTACAGATTATGATTGAAATAATCGCAAACGTTACTGTGTACTTTCGTCAAGGCTTTTATCTAAAAATTTCAAGAGCTCCATTCGTCTGTATTAGTTTATGAAGTAAAACATATACATATGTATGTATGTAGGTATGTATGTAGTACATATATACATGTATCCAAAATTGAAGCACATCCATGTATAAAAATTGAAGCCCACCGTCCCTAGACCAAGTTAAGTTATAATTAAATTAAATCTTAGTTAAATCGGAATTTTAACGGAATCTAAACAAAAGATTAAAATGTAAATCAATAGTTAAATCTTTTGTTATAATAATTTCTAATTTGTTGATTTAACTAGGGACGGTGCAAACGGCCGTAAGTCATACCATCTAAATATTTTCTCTACGTTTAGTTTTATACTGTCAGTTATGTCTTATGCAAGCTAGATTTCGTTTTTGATTAGCACATTCGGATATAATGTTTTTATCGAAAGCAAAGTATTCCACATCAATATTCAATCGTTAAATGCCCACAGACCGCAGACGATACATCAAGTAATACCATATCTACGAATATATCTGATACCGAACAGGACAGTAATAAGAGAAAGAAGAGAGTATATGAAAACTGACCAGATCATGGCACACTTCAAAGCAGCAATTAGCTATTTGTAAATTTAAATACTTGTCTGTTTCAAATGTCAAGTTGTTTCTGCACTTTTGAAAACGTGCAAGATTCACGCAGCGAACCGTACCTCGAACACTACGATACAAAGAAAGTTGTGTACAACGTTATTTCATATCTTTATTTGCGAAAGTGCATTCGAAACCATTCATAACAGAAAACTATATATGCTGCCCTGCACTATATTACATATGCGGCTTGCATCAAAATATGCACCCGGGCCAATTGTCGCTAAATATGTATTTTTTCCTATGCTATATAAAATGCTACAGTCATTCACTTTCATTTTGAATTTCAGTATAATTCATTTTCCAAATCTCCAAAGACACGCGATCGATAATATTGAATGATAGTTCATACAAATTTTCCCTAGAATTACGAGTAAGTATGCATTTTAAAAATCTAACCATATACAGGCTACAAGCGAAACGTCTGTTTTACAAAAAATATTTTTACTCAGCTAAACGCATAGCATTATTATTAGAAAATGACATACTTATACACTAGATTTCCTGTCGTCGGCGTCGCTCGCGTAAACTACAATAAAATATGTACAGCTTTTCCATTTTAATCAAATTTATATATTATCACATCCATTGTTCATATATAAATCAACAAATAACAAATGTCAAGAAAATTTGTTAGACAAAACAAAACAGTAGTTTTGTTATTAACTTATTATATGAAATGTGCTTCACTGGTGTGCAACGAATTTCTTTAATAATGGAAATTATTTGACATTATTGAATGTTATACTCAAAAATTAGGTAAAGTACACAAGGCAATAAACTTAATAAGCATACTTGTAAAAACCTAAGATAAATACAAATAAGTTAAACAAAAATACCCCGATTTTTACATAAAAAGCCAGCTATGGGTAAAAATAAAACAGAAAAATAAATAAATTTTTCGATAAAATTCTATTACGCTCAATTCATTTGATGAACAAAGGTTCGTTATCGACAGATACAATAAAATAGCTCTACTCTTTGCTGCAGTTATTTAACTGTCTTTATATCTGGAACACTAATTAGCAGGAGAAATTTATTGTATGTGTGTATATGTATTATAATTTTTTCTAATAGTAGTTAGTTGTAATTATATGACGATCTATATAACGTGTGTAAAAATTGTCACAAAAGCTATGCGCAGCGACATTCTTCGTTCGTTTCTAAATCGAAAATCTCAATAGTTAGTAAAATATTGTACCATGCTTCATATATACATACGTCTTCACGAGGTTCACGCAGTTCGGTTTTTTAGTCTCTTAATGAGCGCTTGTGTTCGATATTTGTCGGTACAGACAGCTGCAATTTTGAATTTAGACAACTTCTTCAAACTTCAAACAGGTTCTTTTTGATGGTAGAGTTATACTTATCGGTGGTAGAGTCTATTTTCAACATATCTTCATTAGCATCCTCTGTTGAAAAACACAATTGGCAACGTTGTAAGACAATGTGTGTGGTTTCTTATTTGGTTTCAATCAAAATCATTAGTGTCAAATTTTGACATTTGTCCGAATTAATTTTTCTCAAGTATTTAGTTTTGTGCAAGCTCTGCTCTATTTAGTGTTTTCTCATATTCTCTTGATTAGTTTTTCTGGTTCTGTGTTTTATTGTTGTTGTTTTATTGTTTTGTTCTTTTACGATGGATTTTACATTTAATGAATATACCGATATATGTACATATATGATGTATGGTTTTTGTAATGGAAATACTAACATGACAGAACAGGAATATCGCGTACGGTTTCTAAACCGGAGACATCCTACTGGAAACGTATTTCGACGACTGGACCAACGTCTACGTGAAACTGGTTCGTTTTATAAAAGGAATCCCAACGCAGGTCGACCTAGACAACGGCATACACTAGAACTGAAAGAGGAAATTCTAGACAAAGTACACGAAGATCCCTCCGTCAGTACTCGACAGTAGGCGTCCACATTCAATATCCCCAATAATAAGACCGTTCATTCGGTTCTACGTGAAATCCTTCTTTATCCTTACCATATAACTAAGGTACAGCCGCTCTATGAAAACGATAACGTACATCGTTTAAACGTTTGTCACAGTATCTTAAATAGAATTCATAAAGATGGTAATTTTTTAAGAAGTGTTCTTTGGACCGACGAGTCTATGTTTACCAGAGATGGTGTACTCAATATCCATAATTTTCACCATTGGGCAGATGAAAATCCATGATGGAACTCCTGAAAATTTGGCTCGTACTGTGAGAGAGTGGTTGGATGAACACTTCCCTAACAGGTGGATTGGTCACGGTGATCCTATTTTATGGCCTGCAAGATCTCCCGACCTCAATCCTTAGAGTTTTTTGTTTGGGGTTTTATTAAGGACAAAGTTTACGCTACACCTCCACAAGACGCTGACGAAGTTAGAGGAAGAATTAACGCGGCAGTATTAGAAATTACACCGGAAAGGGTGAAACGAGTAATACAGACAATACCTCGTAGATTGCAACTGTGTTTACAAACGGACGGACATCAATTTGAACAGATGCTTAGGTAATAGTATTGTTACAAGAGATGCGTTCGAAAAATCAAAACTACTAACTTTGTTTTAATAAAGTGTTTTTTATTGCTTTGCCCTATGTATCCATTGTGTAATCCAATTTGTCGTCTGTAATTTCCGTTGTCAATTTTGACAAGTATTCTATCTATTATTACGCTAGTATAAAACTACAGTGTTGCCAAATGGATGTTAGTTTCATGTGGTCCCCGAGGACGCATAAAGCATGATACGACATTTTACCATAAGAATTTTGTATCAAATTCGAACAAACTGTGTCGCTACGTGTAGCTTTTGCGACAATTTATATACACCTTGTATATGTTTGTAAGCAGATACATATTTTCTGTTGAATTCCTTCTTCTATAGACGTCTTACGGTCATTTGCACCAGTCATAGTTAACTTTTGGATTAACTAATCTCTGGTTAACTTTAACTATGAGTTAAACGTATCTAGCGTTGCACGGTCTACTTAGTCGATCATAGTTTACAAATTAATAATTAAAGTAGGTTGGTAATACTAAATATATAGAGATTTTAATTTTTTGAGAGTTTATGTTGACCACATTGACAAATTACGGGACTTTGCAGGTAAATTACAGGTAAATTGGCGGGATTTTGAGCGAATAGCATGTGAATGCGAATTTTCGTTCTAAGTGATTTTCTCAGTGATTTTAAAATTAAAGAACACGAAATTATAATGGCAGGTACGTAGATGTAAACATATAATATAAGTTGGCAAATATAGTATGTAAATAAATAGGTGAAATAAATATCTGTTTAATTGCAGATCTTCACGAAAAACGAGTAAGATCCACAAATTTTTCAAGTGACGAAAAATTATTATGTTTAAATTTAAAAAAAAAATATAAACATATTATTGAATCAAAAGAGACAGGAGTTGTGACGTGGAAACAAAAGGAGAATGTATGGAAAATGATTGAAAAAGAATTTAATGCGCAATGTTCAGTATATCGAAGTGCAGATATTTTAAAGCGCTTCTACAATAATAAAAAAAGGAAGCACGTAAAGTTGCAGCATCGACAAGAATGGACCAGCAAGCAACTGGAGGAGGACCATCGACAACAGTTGCAATAAACGATCCCATATACGACTTGACATTAGATATCATAAATAAAAAGACAGTATTTGGGTTGTACAGTAAATTTGATAGCGATGCACAGGTAATAGATATCATATAGCTGTATAATAAAAATTTCATTAACGAAGTATTGCAGGAAGATGAGTTAACAAGTGTACCTGCGAATGATGATATAGAAGAAGATAATTTAACAATGGAAAATGTAAGAAATAATATCATACAATTATCTTATATTATATAATATTATGGCATTTTTAGGAAGAAACAATTATTGTTCAAATGGCAACTGAGGAGAATGAAAGTGAAGTACGTCTATGGACATTTCTTAAAAGCATATAATATTTTTCATTTTTAGGTAAGCAATAGTAGGTGGGACGATTTTACTCCTGAGATGTTAAAAACACCACTCCATTCTGCTCTGAAAGGAAAAATCAGTCAGAAGGGTACAGAAACACCAAAAAACAGGCGAAAACCACAGTTCTCTAAGAACGATAATGTTGCCTTAAAATATGAAGAGGTCGCAGACCAAAAGAAGATGGTGTTGCAACTGCAATGTGATATTTTAACATTACAAAAACAGCATTTACAAGAAGAAGAAGAGCGTAGAAGAAAGGAGCATCAATTAAAATTGAAAAGAGACGAGGAACAACATTTATTAAAAAAAAAAGGGTTAGAATTGGACTTAAAAATTAAAGAGCTGCAATTAAAAGCTTTACTTTTAAACTAATACATTTTTTTCAATTATTAAAACATATATTAATATTAACATTAATAAAACATTTATATTATTTTGTTATAAAACTATTGATTGCTCTAAAAATAATTAGAAGATGTAATCATCAGTGTGAGTGATACAAAAAAATATTAATTAAATGTGTTGTTTCAGGATCAAGTTATTGCTAAATAACCACAGTCACACACAAATGATATATGATAATTTATTGTAAGTGATCAAAGTAATTATTAATTAAATGGGCTCTTGATACTGCAGCTACATCATCCCGATGGCATCATTGTTGACATTGGGTATTTCACCATTCTCAATAAGTTCATTAAGGATGTGGTTGTCCAGTTCTTCTGGCAATGGTGGAGCCAAAGTCATCCCCCATATCTAATGCCACATTATGCAGTACAGCTGTTGCAACAATTATCGTTAAAAATGTTTCTAATTTAAGACGGCAACCATAAGCCAAAATTGGAAACCGCCTTTTTAAAACACCAAACAACCGTTCAATTGTATTCCGTGTTCTAATGTATTTCATTATATCGTTGTTGACCTTGTGTTTCTGCATTTAATAATGGTGTCATCAGATACGTTTTATTAGCATAACCACTGTCACCTACAAATGAAATATACAAATATTATTCACATTCAGGAAGTAAGTTCAGTTTACCTAATAATAAAGAGCCTTGTACATATTGCGTTCAAACTGCCTCTTTAAGCGACTGTTGTTAAATATTGTAGCATCATGCGAGCTACCAGGCCATCTTGCTACTACATTTAATATTTTTAAATTTGCATCTGTAACAAACTGAGCATTCACTGAAAAATATCCTTTTCTATTCCTATATATTTCAGGATCATTTCCACCTATTAAAATGTTATAACCTACATTGCTATATACATATATTTATGATTTTACGAAATTTATACGGGATGAGTTGTTGAAATCAAAAACTTATTTATTGGTAGAGTCAATTTTCGTTATATTTTATTAACTTCCTCAGGTTAAAAACACAATTTGCAAGTTTTAAAAATGTTGATCTGTATTTGGTTTCAGTCAAAATTATTAGTGTCAAATTTTGACAAACGAATTAAAATTGTTGGTTTAATTATTAAAAATTATAATTTTATTGAAATTGAAATTTATTCATTAGATTAAAACATTCTGAAGTTTTAATCTATTGACATAAATTTCAATTTTAATAAAATTATAATTTTTAATAATTAAACCAACAATTTTAATGTGTTTGTCCTCGTTAGTGCCGATTAATTTTACTCATGTCATACAGAGATCAACATTTTTAAAACTCAAATTCATGCTTCTGAGGAAGTTATAAAATATAACGAAATATTGAGCTTATGAATAAATGAGTTTTTGATTTCAACAACAGACCGATTACCCTGACATTTCGTGTTTTTGCCCTAACAAGTACGGTCGATACTTTTACCCTCATTACATATATTTATATATATCTAATGTTTACATTACCTGGAGATATTATTTTAAAATGTGAGCAATCTATAGCTCCAATTACTCGAGGAAAGGCTGCTATATCGTAGAATTTCTGTTGAGTTCTACGAATTTTGTCCCTATCACTTGGAAAGCGTATAAAGTGATTTGCCAAGTGTGCGATTGCTTCCGATACCCTTAAAACAATTCTCGACACAGTAGATGTGTGCATACCAGCAAAATCAGCAGTTGAATCTAGATGTCCTCCTGTTGAATACAACCTTAAGCTTGTCAACAACTGATTCATTGGAGATACACAGTTGTTTCTAAATTATAAAAATAATATCAGTATTGTATGTGCAAAGTATATCGCAAGGCACTTACATATCGATGGGATACTCTAGATGTTGCTGTATTTGTACAAGAATGTTTTGCACAGATTCTTTAGATAAACGAAATCGTTTTCTAAACGTGCTTGCATCCATTGTTTCAAAATAGTTTGGCCGCTGATAAATTTGCCTAGGAATCCCATTCTGAATAAAATCTAAGGCATTTAAATCATCGGGATCTAATTCATCAAATTCTTCAATCATAAAATTTACCAAATTGTCGTTTAGATTCATATTTTTTTAAATCTACCTAATTGGTAAAAATAAAATCAAACTTTCTGATTTGAATTTTCCAATTATAAATCCAATTGACAGATTTTAACAAAAACAACAGCGCATGCGTTTATCTTAAACCATACCTCTACTGGGGATTAAGTTTAACTATGGATTAAAACGTTAAGCTTGTTAAGGGATTGGTGCAACGGAATTTCTGAGATAATTAAAAGTTAATTTTAACTACAACTTAATTATGACTGGTGCAAACAGCTGTTACTGATATGTAAACTAGCAGAGGTACTTTTTTTAACTTAACTAATTAAGCCGTCATTAACTATAAGACCCAAAACTAGAAAAATCAACTAGCGAACAGTAAAAACACAGTTACAATGTCGACTGGTACTAATTTAGTTGTAAGTAAATTAAGTAAAGTTTGGGAAAAATAAATAACTTTTACCCCAACGTATTCACTGATCGCTTTCTTCATCTAATACAACTGACAAAGATAAACCGGTAGTCGGATTATAAAGAAAAATACAAATACAAAGCAAATAAACCTATAGTAAAGAATTAATACAAGGTCATTCAACTTCAACGAAAATTTGTGATGTTGAAAGAAATGTGGTGCTCTCCGAGCCATCTATGTTTCAATGGCGACATCATGTAAAGTTTGAACGATATAATGAAAATTTTGGCGCGGAAACAACCCCTTAATTGTGTCAAAGAACATAAATACGAAGTTTCAAGTAAATTCAATTATGAAAAATATTTTATATATGTATTATTATATTATATTCAATTCATTCTTTTAATTTTATTAATTTACGGAATATTTCCGTTTGAATTATTAATTAAAAAAAGAAACGTTCAAGCGGCGATGGATGTGGTGAAAAAATGAAAAGTACAAATATAACATAAATAACATTTTTGTTTTAGAAAAAAAAAAAAAATTAATGTAACACATACAAAACACACACATAACACAATACGACTGGATTTAGGCATCAATTATGTACAAGCATATCGTACAAGAAAATTATAAATCTACTGTCGGATGATGTCACGGCGGTTTTTGGTAGTCCTGGACGTAACAGAATTGAATTTGACAAGAACATAAACAGTGAACAAAAAATTTCAATAAAAGTATATAAAAGTGATTTAGTAAAAAATTACAAACAACATAATTAAATATAAAGTTGGTGGCTGAGTCCAAGCACCTAGGAAGAAACTGCCGCAGACGAACGATTTTTCAAATGTATCAAGCGGAGGAAGGACAAAAATTTGGATTTTATAGAACACTCACACATACATACATTAATATTAAGGGAAGAAAGAGGGTGGGATAGTATTTAGGACGTTTTGGTACAATATTTATTATTATGTGTGTAAAAATTACTTCACTTTTGATTTCTGTCGTATTTGACAGATTATACAACTCATTTGAAATTAAGCCAATAGCAATTACTAATTTTACATAGTTACCATGTACTGATAAGTGAATATACTCTTGACGACGTGATATAATCGTTTTGGTGTTTCGCTTCCTCCAACAATATGACTTTTGTCATGGTAACATGTGTTTTGAAGTTTGTTGATAAACGTCAAAAATATATTCAGCAATTTTCATAATGTTTTTTTCGACATGCAACGCTTTGGTATAAGCTCGGGCACCGAAATAGATAAAGAAATTGAAGAGTTGACACCGCAAAATACCGTTAAAACACATAAATATGTTTGGAAACAGTTCACCGAATTTTGTGAACAGCGAAATTACATAAACTTTGTGCTCAAACTTCTGTCGAACAATTAGCAAGTATTTTGAATTTCGTTAGTTAATTCTTTATATAATCGTAACGAATACCACTCGAGCAAACGAAAATAATCATTATATAGCCTCTTCACTCGACGTATATCCTTGAAACACCACTCGAGCTACGCTCTCGTGGTGTTTCGCAGAATACGTCTCGTGACTCGGAAATATAATCGATTATTTTCTATGCTCTTGTGATATTATAACTGAATATATATATGTATATAAAACTATTCCACTCCCTGTAATCCCTTTAGGAGATGAATTTGAAAAAACGCTGAAATACCAAGTTTTACGTAAATTTGACCATAAAAACACTATTTCGATACAAACTTTGCCACCCTCTTTCATCCCCTTAGAGGTGACATTTCGAAAAATCGCTACAATATAAAATCAAAATCGTATTCGAATTTCAAAATTCTTAGTGGTTTGGCCTGGACATTGACGTGACAGGGACGAAGCCTTTTATATGTATACATAGATAAGAATCATTGAGCTAGTATACTAAGGAGACGCTATGAAGCATATTTACTGGCATGTTCAAAACGGCGCACCGGGCGGGGCTAAGTGTAGCACCAATATGGCTGCCTCACCAGGTCCTGTTAGGCCCAAGGCCCATAAACGTCATAATTTGACAATATAAACACTCAATATGTAACAATTTATGTACCTACATACAGGGGCACCAATTGAAATTTTCCAATTACGGCCCTGCACATTGTTTTTGTCTCATATACCTACTGACCTATGAAATGTTATTTTAGACGAATTCTTCTTCTCAACACTGTTTCTACTGTTGCAACTACGTAGAGCACAAGAAACCATTATAATGTCTCTAATAGTTTACTATATCATATAACTGTAATAAACAATTAATGCAAACATACATGAAACATACAATATAATGTGTTTGACCTAACCACGTTAACCACGTGATGTCGTCTCCCTACGTCCCTACCTATTCTACCTCAATGATAAGAATAGGGAAGACCGGGGTTGGTTGTTACAAGGGCTGGTTGTTACATTTCATTTGAATTGCGCACCAAAAGTGATGACGGTCAAGAATAAATCGTGTTACCGTTCAGTGTATTTCTGTTCTAATTTACAGCGTATTTGCCGGACAAATTCAATTTGAGTGTTCTTTCGCCGTGTTCGTAATTATTTTGAAACAAACAATTCGTTTTATTGCCGTTGCAGTTTAAGTGTGACATAGTTCTTATTTTGTCAGAAGATACACCTATAATGTAAGTAATATTTCTTTACCTAACTCATATTTATTAAATGTGGCGTTAGATTAGTGTAATGCATTTTGTTTAGAATATGTGGTCGGGGTAGGTTGTTACAGACTCGACGGGGTTTGTTGTTACATTGTAAAAATTAAACAAAAAATAAAAAACAAAGGCGTGAAAAGAGATATCATAGCAAATAACAAAGGAAAAGAAAAAAAATAAAACGTCCAAAAAACCTGTTCGAATAGCGGATGATTCAAACAGCGACGACGAAAGGTTTTGCTTAGTCTGCGCCGGAACATATTTCACATCTAGACCAGCTGAAGACTTGATACAAAGCATCAAATGCAATAGATGGGCCCATGAAAAGTGCGTGAATGCGGATTTGTACTTTGTATATAAACATTGTAATTCCAATGATGATGCTTAAACTTGTAACAATGAACCCCATACATGTACCAACCAACCCCATTATGGGGTTAGTTGTGACATTTAAAGCTATCTATTAAAAATATATACAGATTATTTTAGGTTTGTTCGTAGCTTCTACACTTAAATTACAGTGTACACTACAATTTTCTGCACTGCATCGCACTATAATAGCCGTGTAGTGAGGAAAGAGTGTAGTTGAGTGTATGTAAATCGGTGTAACACGGCGAAGTTCTTATGCACGACGTTCGTAGATTGTTAGTGCAGCGTAGTGTTGATTTGAAATAGTTATAGGTTAGTTACTAATATGGATAATGAAAAAGAAATTTTGGGACAATTTTTAGAATCTGAATCGGATAGCGAAAAATTATTTAGTTCATCCAAAGATGATATAATACTAATGTTGAGATGCGCACTTTTAAAAGATTCAAGAACAGCAGTAAAAATATCGTCGAAGAGGTTGTTCCAAAATATGTATATAAAAATCTGCATTGCAATACATCTTTATACACACCAATAATTCACAACAAATATCCAGATTCGTCTTTAAGTGGCTCGCAATTATCATTCTTTACTAAAACAGCACGTCTAGTTGGATACTCATAGCCCATTGTAAATAAAATTACTTAATTTTAATCAAATGCGTATGCAATTTACGTTTTGCGAACATGCAAACATTGTACATAACCTAATTCTTCTACACTACACTCGTCACACTTGCTAAAATTTACGTGTAGCTTATCGAATGTGGCGGGATAATTTTTGAATTATTTGAACAACACGATTTTGCAACGAACAAATTGGAGTGTAAAGTAGTGTAACACGTAAAATCAACGAACACATTTTATGTTACACTTCCTGTCCTATTGTACAATATTGTAGTTAGTGTAGGTGCAACGAACAAACCTTTGTGTTTAATATGAGAGAATTTTACTTTGTTTCCTACTACGGGGTAAGTACGAACTAGATGTTAGCACTATACGTTTTCCTATAAATTTCAATAACTTATCCTAATTAATATTTTTGTTAAAATTGTAACATCCAATCCCGGTCTCCCCTAGTCAATAGTTACGATTGCCTTGAAAAAATTATAATAACCCTCGTTTCGTCACCGTCCATTACAGAAATAATGTCATTAATGATTTTAAAAAGTGTAATAAGACAACTGAAACCAAGTGGAAATCCTAGTTGCGCACGGTTTTTTTCAGTCCCTTTGACAACAACAGAAAGATACCTATAGAACCTAAATCTACAACTGCCGTCACTTAACTACATTTAGCCACTAAATATACCATAGCAGTTCTCCAAGATACAGAAAGGACTCTATGGTGTAGACCAATATCAAAAAAAAACATTAGTTAAGAATGAAATGAGGAGACGAAGGCACAATTCTAACATTTCAACGTCAATTCGATCTATACCTGATGGCTATGAATGAGATAAATCCTTTTCATTCAGAATAACTCGAAACTATTCTTTGAAAACTTTTTTAATGAAAACGGATAAATACTCAGCTTGGTATTTGATTCGAAAAAGTAATAATAATCGGAAACACAAAATACCACAACACTTAATTAATTAATTCAGCACATGGGTTTCGAAATGCCATTTTCAACGGAATGACTAAGTAAAATTAAAAACTAGCATTATAAACATCCCCTCCCTCAACTATTAAAAACCCAATACCTCTTTATCTTTACCTAAACCGAGCTAATTGCTAATACATGTTGGAGAAAGGACCGTTTGTAGATGTATGTAAAAATTTCGTGGCCTATCAATAACTTTCAATAATTTGAGACCCTATATGGTGTCCACTTTCAATTAGATCTTGCACCACTAAGCACAATCTCACTTTTCCAAACCAGAGGTGAACTACATCTTTCTTATATCTAGAGATGGCAAATTCGACACACATTACAGTAGCGTACACATCCTATTTTGCGTTTCACTTACATTATAAGAAAAAATCACATTGGACGGTTAAACACGTGCTCATCGGTCGTGGCATATTTAATGATAGAGCATCCAAGGGGCCTGCCGGCAGGACAGTTTGTTCTTCCGGCAGGCCCTAAAATAAGATGTGTGATTTTAGATATATATAACCATTTAAAAGCGCACTAAAGATTGCCTATTTAAAGTGCTAGTTTCAACTTGATGACTCCAGTAGTTTTCGATTTATTTATACATCTATATTTTTTATCCCTATACAGTCACACACACATCCACGCCTATGGTTAATACATGTGTACTACCGGAAGAAAACAAGTCCTGCTGGAAGGACAAAATAAATTTCAATTGATGTCCTTCCAGCAGACCCAAACGCCGTGTACAGCTGTCCTTCAGAAATCTCCTTCTAGCAGGACAGATGCTTGGACGTTCTATCATTAAATACGACATGACTGCAGACTAATTCGCAATTCAAGGTTTCTTTCATTCAGCCAATCGCAGACCCGATAATGCTCAAAATATCTCCGGTTATGTATGTAGCCTCAATATGCCAGCTCTACTTGTATTAAGAATCGATTGATCTTTTCATGAATACAATATAAACTTGTTTGCAGTTTTTGCACGCAATTTCGTTAATTCCAGACTTCTATCTCATGTTAGGTTTAGGTTAGTCTTTCACGTAGTTTAGGGAATTTTGTAACATACTATTAGTCACTGGAGGAAAAGTTGATAACATCAAGGTCACTTGCACTATACGAGATCAAGTAATTACTTATGTGAAAAACATTTTACAAATTACTAGAAGCATCTCTAACTCACAATAATAATGCAGCTACGTGTCTTGCATTATAGAAGTATGCGAATTATTTTTTAATATGCTCTGCTGATTTTTAGATTATGTCAAGTTGTGATATATCTTTACCATGACACATAAACAAACTTAATACCTAATTAGAACAATCTTATTAGATTGGATGTATAATTTTTAAGTACGTTAGAATTTTGATGATGATATTCGAGCAGTAATAGTCATTTAACGTAGCTTTACGTAGTTTAGCATTACAGCACTCTGCAATCACATAAGTTATATATTAAGGTGACAATTATCTGTAAATCCGGTATTTCCGGCAAATACATTGCATTAAAGTATGTCGAGTCCTTCGGCAACCATTACATCTTGGTCATGCTACTTACTAACTCGAAATCAACAATATAGATTACTTACCTTTGAAAAGTTGTTGTTGGTTAACAGCATTGTATCTATGTCGAAATAATAGCGACACCTACCTAAGAAAAACACGTCATTGATCTTTAATACTATAATTAAATTGTCACGATCAAATTGCTTAACTGTAAATTCACTACGCTGTGCAGGCAACTGTTAGGTAAATTAAATAACAACAATATCTAACGTCTGATCCTTTTATATTAAAGTTGGTTTTAATGAAATATTACGAGACGAGTAAATCTTGAACTTTGTGCTATTGCGAATATTTTTTCAAACGATGAAACTATTCTTAATATTCAAACATGTATGTAAAAAAATTTTCCTTTTATTAATTTTATTATCAAATTAACTTTCTATTTTAAAATAAACGCATTGTTAAGCTATGTGATGGTGATTGAACCAATTTTTGAAGTTACAAATTCTTTGCTGAAGTAATAGTTACAACTCTATCTATAATTATAATACAAAATATTGTGAATCGTAAAATAATATAATGCTGCAGGTGCTCAATATGATATAAACCCAGTGATTGGATTTGCCAGCGCATAGTGTTTGTGCATATTTTAAGCAATGGTTTACTCACTCTTCCCGAAAACTTTCCAGAAGATTGGAATTGGTCGATTGTGCCTTTGCATTTTTCTGGAGAAAAATTCGTAATAAAAAATATCCAAAATAAAATTCTCTACAGCCAAAAAACATGTTGTTATATACTAGTGCTCAGTTTTTTCTGTACGACAAGTTTGTTTTTTTATGGAACTCCTGTATATTATTACATTTTTTAATTATTTGGTGTAACACTAAAAGCAAATTTAATTAAAATACTCTGTACTACGACCCGACAGATTTCGAGAGATTCCTTTACAAAAGGAAAGAAATATTTCACACTTACTTAAAAAATAAATATATGTCTTTCATAATAATTAGTTTCAAACGAATCTTCAGTATTACTATAACAATACTTCGGATTTTATGTCATACTAAACATCTTTACTTTATTGTACTAAGCACTGCTAAAAATAGGTTTAGTTTATAATTTACAAATTAGTAAATTAATGGTATAACGGACATTAATCGACAATAACATTTATGCACTATCTAATTCAATCAGAAATAAATATAGTAATCTATGCTTTCAGTAAAAGTTCAAGTGAATTCAATAACTTATCAACCTTCCAGTACAAAACCTTTTTTACATAAGCAGTATGAATCCAATAGATTTTAGATTATACTGTTTTATCATTTAAGGAAAACACATACAGTACAAGTATCTCTACTTACCATGGCAACTATAAATTGTTTACTGATATGCAGAAGTCATAAGTATTCTGTTCTTATCTGAAAAATTCTATTAACATTCTGCAAGAATAAATTTAAAAGCAAATAAATAAACACAGAACGTTCATGACTATACAAAATCGCATGTATTACAGAAATATTCCTTTGTCTTTTAAAAAGTTGTGTACTTCAATTTCGTACAGCCCTACCCTTGTCTTCAATCAGATATTAAAGAACGAGTCATACTAATGAGCGTAGAATGCACAAAATGCCAAGGATATCTGCATGTATTAAGCAGGCAACGCGGATACAAATATCCCACAGCTAAGAATTAAAAAATGTATGGTATACAATATTAAAATAAAGGTGTATAATAAAGATAGAGCTATTAATTATGATTATGCCAGAGCCGGTTTAAAATAATTTTTAAAAGTGTAACCTATAAAAAAATTAAATATTGTGCATTTTTTCAATGCTAAAGAAAATAATTAACATGAAATGTCAAATTATTTTAGTATTTGCCCAATGACACCTTACCTGATTAATTTATCTATAAAATGAACTACCAACTTATTAATTATGAAGAACATCACAGATTCCTGAAATATGATTCTAAATTACATTCATTAGTTTATTAGTTAATATATTATATTATATAATTTAAACGAAAAACACTGATGCGATTATGATGGCAATCAAGATAGCTATCGCAGACGGCAGGATAATGCAACACAACCATTAGAAGTTCAAGGAATCTACATTTGTAACTTTCTGCAATTACAAGTTACATTAATTCAACAAGTTCAACAAGTTTAGATAGGATTTCTACATTTGAATAGTTCTGCAACAAAACATACTTGACTCCCAAACATGTAACTACAAAAAGTTGTAAATGTAGAATTTTTTTAAAGTTGTTGAACTTGCAATGTTTGTGTTATAAGACCAGATTGCAATGTAAGAAATATGTAGTTTCACTGTCAGTGGTACATATCATCATTACCACCGTAATCATTCGAGTGTGACCTTCTTCTTATGATAAATTAAGTGCCATTGTTATAGAACACTAAGAGATCCAGTGAAGAACTTCGCCATTGTTATAAACCAATCATATCGGCAAGCTACAATTTTGATTCTTGAAAGCCTATTGTTTCTAAATCATTAACACGAACACAGGTATCTTGTTTATAAGATTACAAATATGGTTCAATATGCAGCCTAATTTTTACTAACTACCATTTGCATGCTTCTTCTTCTCCAATATCCAATTGCAGAAGCTATTTGGAGTTTTGATATAATTAATTCTGGTGTTCCAATATATGTTCCTTATCCATTATCTACATTCTTCTAATAATAAATATAGCGAATTCCTGTTTTATCGTACACTGAGTTTTCCAGCTGACTTCGGGCGAAATAATGCGTCGCATTTAAGGCTAACCAATTTCATCACGAATACTAAAATGGCAGTACAGGTGACAGCTATTGCCTGACATTATTTGGATCAAAAAACCAAGTCATGAGTTACTAGATACCTGAAAATGAAAACTGTCATCTTTGTAAAATCTTTTTGAAAAATCAGAATTTTGACATGCCTACAGCTTATGACGCAGAGTTTTTGACCTTCAACGCAACTATCGAGGTGTAGTTTGTGTGTGTGTGTGTGTTATAAAATCGAAATTTTGTCCTTTCTCCGCTCTTGAAAATTGTCCGTGCTTGGTAGTTTCTCCTTAGGTGTTCTTATTCTTTCTTCTTTTGTGTCTGGATCTGCTACCAACTTTATATTCAATGGCGTCGTTGCTAAATCGTTTCTAAATCACTTTTATGTGTTTTTTATTCAATTTTGTTTACTTCCAACCTGTAGCACCCAGTGGCTACCAAAAACCACCGTGACATCATCACACACTAGATTTCTAATTTTCGTGTACAATATGCTTGCAATTTTGTAAGTGATGCCTAAATCGAGTCGTATTGTGTTATATATGTGTAGGTTACAATAAATTTTTTCCCAAAATAAATTTACATTATAACATTTATATTAACATTATATTTGGGTCTTTCAGTTTTCACCGTAACCAGCACCGTTTAAACACTTTTTTTAACCAATAAACAAAATAATATTATATTCCCTCTTAAAACAAGCGATAAAATCCCACAAATTAATGAAATTAATAGGATTCATGGAATATAATAGAATATATTATAATTGTCATGTTATTTGTGTGATGTTAATCAAACTTAGTTACAATATTATATTAAACATTGGAAATTTAGGAATTGTCAAAATGACACATACATACACACCGCTACTGCTATTGAGAAAAACTTTGAGGAAAAAAAAAGAAGGTGTCAAAAAAAACAGAAAAAAAGAAAAAACCTTTTTTAAAGTTGATAGAAAAGATATACAGAAAAGTCAGGCGAAGAAAAAGTGTTTTTTTAGAAAAAAAGAAATATAAAAAAAGAAAAAATTGATTGATTGATTTAAAAAAGAGAACGACAGATAGGAGAATATAAAAAGAAAAGATTTTGAAAAAGATTGGAAAGTGAAAAAATTAAAAGAAGAAAGAAAAGAAAAACAAGAAAAGATTCCAAGGAAGGAAAAGGAAAAGAAATAAAGAGTCAAAGGAAAGAAAAGGACCTGAAACCGAGAGTTAGATTCAAATTTGAATGGCGGAGTCAGAAAAAGGCAATTTTTGGGGTAACTTATTTTACATATACATCACACACATATATTAAGGTAAGAGAGAGTGGGATTTAAAATTAATTGTAAAGTGTTTAATATATGTTTTCCTGTTAATTTTATTCGATTTTAATATTTTGACATAACAATATATATATATTATTCTTAGTTCTCTATATATTTTTTATTTTATATTACTAAAATAATAAACGATATATAGAATTTATGAAAATATTAGTTGATAGACCATATTCACACATTTAAATTTTAGTAATATATCTATGTTCTTCCTTTATGTAGTTATCTTTTATTCCTGAAATATTTCCACTTGTAGGTCAATAAATTGTTGTATTATTGACCTTCGACAATGGAAATTATTAATGTATTATTCCAGAACATATAATGTTATGTTTTCGTTAAAAAGACTTCTTCAGTGGAAGAAATTGACATTTAATATGTGTCAAATTACTAATAATATAAATATAAATGGCCATGCCATGTTTCTCCCTAGTCCTTGAACAGTATTGATAGAATTTGACAAAAAAATAGATTGATATACGAATAATTCAAATTACTTAATTTTTTATAGTTGTATTAAATCAATATATCCTTCATTATTTCTTGAGAATATAATTAAAATTCGATATATCAATGAATTCTTTCTTTTTTAGATATTTTTGTTGATAGACATGGCCATTTATATTCTTATTAATTTGACACGGTCAAATGAAGAAGTCTTTTTAACGAAAACATAATATTATATGTTCTGGAATAAATTGGTATTTAATTAATTGTTGTTTTATTGACCTTCAAGTGAAAGTATTTCAGGAATTGAAAGATTCAATTTTTATGTAAACTCAATAATCAGCATAAGTATGGAAATACTAGGGAAATGGCGAATTAGGGTATTCACTGTCGAAAACCGAAAATGTTCAATGAATAAACCACTTCCGTAAGGAAGAACGGTTAAAATCATTTCCGTACAGATATGGTAGAGGTCATTTATTTTGGGACAAATTGTACATATACGGTATTTATGCAGTTTACAGTACCACATATTTGTAATACAAAAATCAAAGACAAGGTTAGTCCGTACCTGGATATAAGCCAACAACCATGTTAAATGCTAGCTATCGCACAGTACGACGAATAGAAAGTTGACCGTTCACTTTATTATTAAACTGGATCTACGAACGGCCTTGCTCAATCACACTTTTTAGCTGTACGTTATAGTCTTAGTTCCTTTGTCTTGAAATTAATACTGTAAAATTTAACAACCTATCTATATTTACATATGATAAATAGGTAAATGATATTCCTTAAGAAATGTATACATAGTATAAACATTTTTGAAAAGTAGCCTTTTTTTAAAGTTCATTCACATAAAAACTAAAATGTATGGACAAACATTCCCTGTACAGACCAAGCTTAAAATGAAGAACGGTACAGAAAACAAATTGTTTAGATAGATAAATAAACAAGGAATTTTAAAATGGAGAAGCAAATTATTTTTCGTCAGAAACGTAATTCACACGGGAGAAAATGGCACCATGACTTATTACTTATTATTGCTCGTTACTCGATCAAGTAGTCGAATTTTTTGTCAAAAAATGACATTTATATATGTATATTAAATTTCCTATAAAATGCAAAAGGAAATATTTAACCGTCTATAAGTTATAATGCAAACATTATATTGTTTTTGACACTTTAACGGGTTAATGGCCGCAGTGGTTAGGCGGCTGACTATTGTTGTGAGAGGACGATAGGTGCCGGGGTTCAATTCTCTGGAGGGACGGTGACATTTTTTCAGAGAGTTTAATCCCGGATCGACTTGCCATTCGCTGTTGGGAGCAATCTGATTAACAGCGCGGCATCATAAAAGGCGATATGATGCTGTCACAAAGCCATTTAAACACAACTTACACACACTAAACTACACCGCAAGAGTTGCAGTGATAGGCAGGCAAGTGATACAGCTTACGGGGTCACTGCAACTAAGCACCCACCACACATTAAAAAAAAAACAGTCTTAGTCCCTATATAATTTCTCATAATTTGTTAAGAGTTATCTACGAATGCTAAAGATACCAGGTATAATAGTAATAATTAAGAATAATTTATGTAAAAGGCTAACAAAAATCGATTTGCTATACTTATCAAAATATATTATATTTATTTCTTCGGGCAATTTCGCAAATGTTATTGTTTCAGCTAAAACGATCGTAAAAACTTTCCTTTTTCTAAAAAAATCTGCGCAAAGTGTCTGTGTACAAACAACTTTCAGACTTACTTGTTCACACAGTCCAGTGGGTTCGTGAAATTAACCGTTAATATTTTGCAATTACGTAATATCGTTACGGTATTTCGACTCAATATATTGTTTGTTCTACATAACCATATTTGAAAGTCGTAAGCCTAATTCACAACGTTGAAACAAAATCGCTTTAAATTGTTTAACGATGCTGTTACTTTCATTGTTTTAATTGTACCGGTTCGTTTATTTATAATTTATTTATGCACACTAATTATTAAATTATAGTTTATATATTTCACAATGCAATAAAGTCATTTTAAGAAAATACAAAACAAGAAATACATGTTCAGAAACAATGAAACATTATGAGTAATAAGTCGTGAATTTGAATTAAAACGGGTCGATGGTCGCAGTGGTTAGGCCTCCGACTATTGTTGTGAGAGGACGATAGGTGCCGGGGTTCAATTCTCTGGAGGGACGGTGACATTTTTTTAGAGAGTTTAATCCCGGATCGACTTGCCATTCGCTGTTGGGAGCAATCTGATTAACAGCGCGGCATCATAAAAGGCGATATGATGCTGTCACAAAGCGATTTAAACACAACTTACACACACTAAACTACACCGCAAGAGTTGCAGTGATAGCCAGACAAGTAATACAGCTTACGGAGTCACTGCAACTAGGCACCCGCCACATTAAAAAAAAATGTTTATTCATTCGTTCCTCGATCTCTTTTAGCCAACAGTGTTTTTCCGTCACTTAATGTAACGATCGTCACTTGGCCGATAAAAAGAAGAAGCAAACCACCATTCGCGTCGCAACATTGCGACAAACGTGAACAAACGTTGGTTGAATAGTTGAGCATAGAACAGAAGTGTGGTGCAGCAATGGGATTGCCATTATCGCCAGATATCACTAACATTTTCATGGAAGCTTTCGAGCAAGAAGTTATTGAATCTAGCAACTTAAAACCGAAGTGCTGGTGTAGATATATAAACGACATTTTTGTTATGTGGCAGTCTTTATACCAACACTCTCTACAAGCTCCTAAAATTTTGAAATGTTATTCTGAAACATCCTGTATATGTAATACCTATTATTAAAGTTATATATTACTTCGACCTATGTAGCATCAATCTGAGTATGTAGCATCTTTTTAAAATTAAATACGAATTTTTCATTCGGAAATTTTCATTTAGTAAATAAAAAGCTTTACTGTAAAGAGAATTTAATTTCTCAAAAAAAAGAGTACTGAAATTCACTTTAAGTAAAGCCTTTATTTAAAAATTCACATTCGTAGTTGAATAATTCGCATTTAATTTGATAAACAACTACTACATACGGAGTGGGGCATTAGTGCGAGGAAGTCCAATTACTCCTGTATTATAAGAGAAATGAGAAAATGTTATTATGATAAAAGTTGAAGCGCATGGGGAGGGGGGGGGAGGTATAACCTAAAAATATTTTTAACTATACAGGATGTCAAATAAAGACATGGTAAACCAAACTTACTTTAATTTAAATAGAACATCCTGTATATTTTTACTGTTTAAGATTCTTCTCGGTGTTACCTTTATTATAATATAGGGTTTTGCTATGTTATTCAGTTTATTTTAGAAGATATAGGAAGTTTTGCATGAATTTAATAACAAAGTTGCCGCCTCCTACCGTACTACGGCTTCCACATAAAATAATCCGTTTGCGCTAGACACATTTCTAATGTGATCTCCTTTCGTCAGAAGTTATTTATTTATCGGTGTATTCAATATTCATATACAGGGTGAGTTATAACTCGGAATGTTTATTTTCACACCTATTTCAAATGGAACACCTTGTATTTTATTATTGGAGTAAACTCGTCTCTTCACGATCTTTGTTATTTATTAAACATTCCCTATCGCTAGTGCTAGTTTTTGTGTTATTTGCGTTTCTATAACGAAAACATGATTTGAAACAAAACGGATTTGATTTTAATTGGTTCACCGTGATGCTGAGCTAAGAAATAATAAAGTACCTACCTATACTACTACGGTTTCAGTTTGTTTACAATGGAAATAGTAGCAAAACAATTGGTAGTTAAGATTCTATTATCTGAGACAGAATTGAACGAGAATATTGATATTGATGATATTAACGAGCTGGAAGTTTTGATGTAACAGAATAATTTTATTGCCGTTTAGAAGTATAGATTGATATGGTTTTTTTGTTGGGAGGAAGCAAGAAGAATATTTTGCTCGCAAGAAGACTTTATCATCAGCAATTCTCTAGAGACGACAACCAAGAACAGAAGCTTTTGAAATTTTCTTGTAACGATTTTGTCGGACTGAAACTATGAATTATGAAAAATCTAAATGAACCAATACCGTTTAACAGAAGAATAAATGCATCTATATTATGCGCAACGGCACCAAGAGTTGACTGATGACGACCTTAGAGAAACCATAAAAAAAATACATGCAAAAATAAATAATTCTGCAATTAATCGATGGTTTTAGCTGATATTTTGTGGCACCTTATTTTGTAATATAAAAAAAATAATATAATACTTTACTTTGTTAAACCACTTTATTTAATATTGTTTACTGCAGTTTCAACCTTCTTGGGTCATTCTCAAACCTAATGTCTTTAGTTGACCCAAGAAGGTTGAAACTGCAGTAAACAATATTAAATAAAGTGGTTTAACAAAGTATTATTTATTTTAAATTCTGTAGTTCGTTTCTACTTTACTTTTTTTTGTTTTTTTCAAGTTTCATAATTAAATGTTATCTTATTAACTTGTTTATGTGTAATGTTATCTTAGCAACTTGTAATTATAAAATAAATTTCACACAGGTCAATCATAGACACACAGGTCAATCATAGCTGATATTGTTTTTTCCGCTCAAATTTGCGTCAGATAATGATAATTTTAGCGATTTAGGTATAGAATTGTATTTTCCGAGCTAAGCGGCAGTTTTCGTCTAATATTGCTATTCAGCTAATCAAAATCAAACCCGTTTTTACTTAAAATCATGTTTTCGACTTATAGAAACGCAAATAACTCAAAACTAGCACATTTATCTGTAGGGAATGTTTAATAAATGATAAAGTTCGTGAAGAGAGGAGTTTAGTCCAATAATAAAATACAGGATGTTCCGTTTGAAATAGGTGAGAAAATAAACATTCCGAGTTGTGACTCGCCCTGTATATAAATATTGAATACGCCAATAAATAAATAATTTCTGATAAAAGGAAATCACATTAGAAATGTTTCTAGCGCAAATGAATTATTTTAGGTGGAAGCCGTAGTACGGTAGGAGGCGCCAACTTTGTTATTAAATTCATGCAAAACTTCCCATATCTTCTAAAGTCAACAGAATAAAATAGCAAAATCGTATACTATAATAAAGCTAAAACTTAGAAGAATCGTAAACAGTAAAAAGATACATTTATTACATTTATTAAAATAAAGTAAGTGTAGTTTAGCCTGTCTTCATTTGACACCCTGTATAGTTAAAAATATTTTCAGGTTATAGCCCCCCATGCGCTTCAACTTTTATCTTAATAATATTTTCTCATTTCTCTTATAATACAGGAGTAATTGGACTTCCTCGCCTTAATACCCCATCCTGTACATATGTATTTGTTTAAAATGTCATATACGTTCCTTAAACATTTTACGGTCATATTTTGCATTTTTCTAAAGGTGTTATAGCGGGCTTCATTAAAATCATATATATATATATTAATTATATGAAGAAATAATACGCAAATCGTTATTTAAAATAAATTTTATAATTGATATTTATTCAACAAAGAACAATAATGTATCTGTTGAAAACCTTGCGGTATAATCGAATATTCTATATAAACCTGGGTGTGGTGCAATTTTACTTGAAATTAACCGACGTCTGGTCAAACTGCCAGATACGATTATAACTTGTATTCAGAGCCATTCTAGGAACTCTAACGGCTGTCATTTTATGGGTGAGACATATGTACATTAATTTTATTTTATAGTTAATGCGTTGGTATTTTCTTTAAATTTAATCAGTTAAATAGATTTATGTCCATGTTTTACATGTAAAATGTACACATACGGCATACTGTGTAGTTACGTTCAGGAAAACCCGTTCGAAACTATTTCATATATATTATAATTCAATAATTAATATATAAATATGTATATGTAAGTTACACTACACTGTCCTGTTGAATGATTCATGTAGGTACAATTGGTGAAAGTTACGTGCAATAAAAGATAGTAAATTGGAACCAGTTTTATCATACTATGTATTATACATATTATCATCATTCCAGATTATACAAGTGTGTTAAATATAATCCAACATTTAAGCATAAATCTTGAAGTATTTGAAACAGAAGCTGCTAATATTCGGATGCATAAGGGCAAGAAGTGCAAGAAGTTTATTACAGATAGCATTTTTAACCTATACATATGTTCTCATATCACTCTCTTTTTTTTATCGTAAAGTATTTGTTATTTTATTTCCTTATTCTTTGTACATATATGTAGTTCTGTTTGTTCTCCATCGCCGCCACTCCCTCCTTATTTTTTTTTACTACTTTACTTTAAACATATTTCTTTATTATGATTTCATACTCTTTCCATCATTTGCTTAGGCCACATTGTAATACTAAAATGTACTTTAACGCATCTTCACACAAGTTACATAGAAAGAGCTGCAGTGGATAGTATCGACAAGCAATACAACTCGGAAAGTCGCTGCAGCTTCATTTACTACAGGAAAAAAATAGCCTGCTACTCCCTCTTCCAAATTTATAGTTACCCCCGCTCCAAATATTTCGTGAACGTTTCAAATCCCCATTCTAAATTTACTATTTACTTCTACTTCTTGAATCTATGACTTTTTCGTGAAAAAAAAGAATTGGGCGCCAAATAAGAGGAAGAAAGATTAAAGACTGAAAATTGCACGTTGTTTTCCAACATCTCTAATCGGCTGTCATACATACCTACATGTTTTCCATTACAACGCCCTCCCCATTTTTCATCTCTTCAACTCTTTCTTTGAACTTTCATTTTTATAGAGCTTTTTTGCACAACTGTATCTTAGGTAAGTTTTTCCTTCTCTCTATATCCTTAGAATATTACATAATCACAAAGTTGTGGGTTGCTGTATTTCGTTTGTGACAATTAAAGTATTAAAATAAAAGTATGTAACGGTAGTCCATACACTTACTCGTATTACATTTAAATTGCGTATTGTGGTGTGCCAAACAGTATGTAACCAGTAACAGATTTAACTAACCCAAATTATATAATTGTGTAAGATAAAACAACAGAAAAAGTTCAAGTTTAAACAAATAAACTACAGCAGTATATTTTCGCACCAAACAAATTGTTTCATTTCCTTCTATTCAAGGTTTTCTTTGATATGTAATGTGTATTAATAATAGCATGCTTTTACAATACTTTTAGAAATAATTAAAACTGAATTATTATAATTTAATAGGTTTCACACCTATCTTTATCAAATAAAAAGAAAATGAGGTTATGAAATGTAGTCTTTTTACTAGGAATAAAGTGTCAAGCTTTAAATTACAAATTGTCACGAAAACAAGTCTTGTCGTTGCTGTAGCAACAATGAATTTATATAGAAACTAAATCCTGATATATAACTTGTATAAAACGCCTTACAGTCGCCAGATTACAACTAGGGAGAGGCTGTTGTCCTATCAAGGGCGAGCGCTGGCTAAAATCAAGGTTATCGACATACACTTTCAGTCAAAGGTCGTTGGAAAATATCCGGATTTGTTGCCTACGTCACAAAAATACAGCATCGTACTTCTAGCACCCCCGCAAAATTCTGCTAAAAGTAGCCGTTCTGCAGCAAGTTGATGCAAAGTCGCGCAAAGTCTGTAAATGGAAATACCAATCATGTCTGCGAATTCCTGCTGAATTTATTTATTACATAGAAAAGTTAACTAAAAATTTAAAGATCATTGACTTCATTTTATTCTCATTATACGTTAATTATAGGTAAAAAGGATATTCAAGTCTACTTCTTCAATTTAAGCATCTAGTCATTTATCTTCTTCTACAAAACTTATATGATATGTAATCTTGTTCAATTCACGTATAGCTATTAAAGTCAAAC
The DNA here is from genome assembly GCA_023690525.1 of Holotrichia oblita. Classification (NCBI taxonomy): domain Eukaryota; kingdom Metazoa; phylum Arthropoda; class Insecta; order Coleoptera; family Scarabaeidae; genus Holotrichia; species Holotrichia oblita. The sequence goes on from CM043017.1 coordinate 71,592,035, forward strand.
ATAACAACCCTACTACTTTGAAAGAAATAATTTACTGAGCTACCCTATAACTTTATTAAATTAATCGTTTGGAAATATCTATTTATTTATCATACCAAACAATAACTAAATCGGGAGCTGTAACAATATCTATCTAAAAGTTTAATGTGTTTGAACTTTAATCACAGGGTTAGTATACTTGAACTTTTGGCTTTATGTATAGAGGAAAGTATCCTATTTTCGCATAGTTTTTTGTAAATGCTAATACCACCACTCAAAATAAGTCTTTAAAAAACTTGTTCCTCAAAATGTAAATTACAGTATCAAGAATTATGTTCAATGAAGTTTACAATAATTAAGCGAAACACGTATTAGAAACAAACTGTTGATTACAAACGTGTACTTTTCTCCATTTTAAAAAGATCTCCTCTAATTATCAAAATAAATAAGGATTTCAAAATAAATGGCTTAAATTAAAATAACTTTATTATTTAAAGTAAACTTACAATGAAATATACCGAAACTGTAATAAAAGAATTTATAATTCCTAAAATACATAATCGTTAATAATAGAGAAACAATACTTTCGATACACACGGACAAAGACAGTTGCAAAAAGTATTGATCTCATTCTAAACACCATTCGCATATGTATGCTTTGTGTTTATTGCTATTCGTGTATGCTTCATGAGACCAACGCAAACATTTACAACAACGAATCCAAGATTTGCCATTAACGTCTTGTGAAAACGGTTCGTTGCAAAATATACATTCCGCGTCGTCTTCTGTGTCTTCAACGTCCATATTTGAATTGTCGTGATAAACTACTTCTTCAGAGTCGGAGGAATGATCAGTCAATATTTGTTTCTTTTGCTTATTTCTGCTAATCCGAGAACCTCCTACTTCCCATTTTGAAAGCTTATCAGATTTTTTTTTTTCACTTCTGTGAGTATTTTTGCTTCAGTAAAAGCGTTTGTTTGTTTTTTTGCTTTCGACAGATTCCCTTCGATCTCTTTCTGCTAAACTTTTTTCCAGTTCTTCTTTGTACGGCGTACTTGTGATAATGCAAGTTGTTCCTTGCCTGGATTTTCCTATCGTGTTTGAGCCAACTATTTGTTGATAAAGAAGTGGCTCAATGTCAACAGCCGTAAAAAATGGAAGATGACTTTTCCCTTTTTCATTATCAATATTATTGTATGAAGACAAAGGAGCATTTCTTCTAACCGCACTGTTGAAAGCGATGGCGTTCTTTCCCTTAACCGTTCTGTTGACGGTGGCGTTCTTTCTCGTTGCCGTTCAATAAGAAAATCACTTTCTTTAAAGACGTTTCAATTGAGTGGATAGATTCCTGGCTTTCGGAAATCATTAGCCGCAATTTCTGCAGTGGCACATTTCTGATATGCTGGGCATATCAGCAAATCTTAAACGATGTAACGTCCAGGATTTTTTTCAACCGTGATTCTATTTCTTGTGCATAATAAGTCTTGAAAAGTGACATAAACGCAAGATCCAGTGGTTGCAGCTTATGAGAAGTGTGTGGTGGAATACATAAATACATAATAATGCCAAGACCTATGTCAATTACATCAATAATATCATGACCTACATATGTCAATTACATCCATGTTCTTGGTGTGGCTGTAATGTCCGTCCAAAAGTAAACCTATTGGCTGTTTCTTTGAGGGTTTAGTGAATTTGACAAAATGCTGCAACCATTGAGTAGATAAATGTGTCTGGATCCATCCTGACGTGTGGCGACCAGCTATTGATCCTGCTGGTGGACAATCCAACAACTCCGCTTTCATGTTTTTACGCGGGAATATAAATAGTGGGGGAACAAAACTACTGATGGCACTCATACAAATTACCACAGTAACCAGTGACCCTTAGTTCTGCAGAAGTTCCTACTTGGTTTTTGCCTTTAAAACTGATTACTTTTGAATGTTTTCCCTGAACAGACGTTATTCCCGTTTGATCGGCATTATAAATCGTAGCAGGGTCGAAGTTCACTTTTTCGAACGAAGACTCAAGATCATAAAATGCGTTAACATTGTCTGGAGTAAATCCTTTTACTCTTGCTTTAGAAATCCCTTGTGTGAAAAATTTCTCGTCCACTTTCTACCAGCTAGTTCTGTTTTACGTAAAAATTGATCAGGCAGTTTATTTTTTGAAGATCACATAGTAGCGTCTGTCCATTTCCAAGAAATACAAAGACAAATCATCTTCAAGTTCCTTTGATAGAACAGGTTTTCTCCCAACAGGATTCACTGATAAAATCTCCACGCACAACATTGTTCAAAACAAAGCAAATTAATGCATGGAATTCACTAATATAAAAATCACAAAAAATACCAATTTACATTTATATCCACAACAACTTTTGATTGATGTATGCAGTCCACATACTGTGTTTTAAACTATATCTTGATTATCGAATTCCACGGAGTTATATATTTTACCGACGTACCTACAGGTCGACCAGAATGCCGTGCCAGTGATCTATTGTTAATGTAACAATA